>WOXC01004893.1:600000-806549 GCA_011680675.1 Gymnobelideus leadbeateri | reverse complement strand
CTTTCTATGACACAAATATGGTACTGATTCCTAAATCAGGAAGAGATAAAACAGAGAAAGAAAATTATAGACCAATCTCCCTCATGAATTTAGACGCAAAAATTCTAAACAAAATATTAGCCAAAAGACTCCAACAACTTATCACAAAAATAATACACCCTGATCAGGTAGGATTCATTCCAGGAATGCAAGGATGGTTTAATATTAGGAAAACCATCAATATAATTGAGCATATCAACAACAAAACTAGCAAAAACCACATGATCTTCTCAATAGATGCAGAAAAGGCTTTTGACAAAGTACAACATCCATTCCTATTAAAAACACTAGAAAGTATAGGAATAAATGGAGCCTTCCTTAAAATAGTTGCTAGCATCTATCTAAAACCATCAGCAAGTATTATATGCAATGGGGATAAACTAGAAGCCTTTCCAATAAGATCAGGAGTGAAACAAGGGTGTCCACTATCACCCCTCTTATTCAATCTGGTACTAGAAATGTTAGCAGTAGCAATTAGAGAAGAAAAAGAAATCAAAGGAATCAAATTAGGCAAAGAAGTGACCAAGCTGTCACTCTTTGCAGATGATATGATGATATACTTAGAGAATCCTAGAGAATCAAGTAAAAAATTACTTGAGACAATAAATAAATTTGGCAAAGTTGCAGGATATAAAATAAACCCACATAAATCCTCAGCATTCCTGTACATCTCTAATAAAACTCAACAGCAAGAGATAGAAAGAGAAATCCCATTTAAAGTCACTGTAGACATTATAAAATATTTGGGAATCTACTTGCCAAAACAAACCCAGAATCTATATGATCACAACTACAAAACACTTCTCACACAAATAAAATCAGATCTAAATAGTTGGAAAAATATCAATTGCTCGTGGCTGGGTCGAGCTAATATAATAAAAATGACAATTTTACCCAGACTAAATTATATATTTAGTGCCATTCCAATCAATTTACCAAAAAACTACTTTGTAGAGTTAGACAAAATAATAACAAAATTTATTTGGAAAAACAAACGGTCTAGAATATCAAGGGAATTAATGAAAAGAAATGCTAGGGAAGGTGGACTAGCTATGCCAGATCTTAATCTGTATTATACAGCAGCAGTCATCAAAACTGCTTGGTACTGGCAGAGGTGTAGAGTAGTGGATCAATGGAATAGATTAGGTGCAGGAGACCCAGCAGTTAATGAATATAGCAATCTATTGTTCGATAAACCCAAAGACCCCAGTTTTTGGGATAAGAATGCACTATTTGACAAAAACTGCTGGGAAAACTGGAATACAGTATGGCAGAAACTGGGCATAGATCACTATCTAACACCATATACCAAAATTAAGTCTAAATGGGTGCATGATCTAGGTGTAAAGGATGATACTGTAAGCAATTTGGGAAAGCAAGGAATAGTTTACCTGACAGATCTGTGGAGAGGGGAAGATTTTAGGACCAAACAAGAATTAGAGAGCATTATAAAATGCAAAATGGATAATTTTGATTACATTAAATTGAAAAGCTTCTGTACAAACAAAGCCAATGTAACCAAGATCAAGAGGGAGGTGGGAAATTGGGAAAGAATTTTTACAACTTGTGTCTCTGATAAAGGACTCATTTCTAAAATTTATAGAGAATTGAGCCAAATCTATATGAATACAAGTCATTCCCCAATTGATAAATGGTCAAAGGATATGAATAGGAAGTTTTCAGAGAAAGAAATTAAAGATATCTATAAGCATATGAAGAAATGCTCTAAATCACTATTAATTAGAGAAATGCAAATCAAAACAACTCTGAGATACCACATCTCTCCAGTCAGATTGGCTAAGATGACAAAACAGGAAAGTGACAAATGCTGGAGAGGATGTGGGCAAATTGGAACGCTAATACATTGCTGGTGGAGTTGTGAACTTATCCAACCATTCTGGAGAGCAATCTGGAATTATGCCCAAAGGAGTATAAATAATTTCATACCCTTTGACCCAGCCATACCACTTCTAGGGTTATATCCCAAAGAGATCATAGTAGTGGGAGGAAGAACCATATGTACAAAAATATTTTTAGCAGCCCTTTTTGTGGTTGCAAAGAATTGGAAACTAAAGGGGTGCCCATCAATTGGGGAATGGCTAAACAAGTTGTGGTATATGAATGTAATGGAATTTTGTTGTGCTATAAGAAACGAGGAGGTGACGGATTTCATAATTACCTGGAGAGACTTATACAAACTGATGCTGAGCGAGAAGAGTAGAATCAGAAGAAATTTGTATACAATCACAGACATACCATATCTGTGATGACCAACTATGACAGACTGGACTCTTTTCAGCAATGCAGTGATATAAGTTAATCCCGAATGACTCAAGAAAGTGAGAAATGCGCCATCCAGAGATATAACTAGAAAGAACTGAGCCTGAATCCTGATGGAAGCAAACTAAATGATCTTGTTCTTCTCATTGTTTGGTTTTACTTCTTCCTTACCATCTTTCATCCCACCTAATACAATATGCCTTTGTAATTGGAATAATGTTTAATATGAATGCATTTGCAGACCCTATACTGTACTATATGCTGTCATGAGGGGAGGGGGGAGGGAAGTAAAGGAAATTTGAAAATCAAGGAACTATGGAATTGAATCTTGTTAACTGAAACTAAACTAATAAATTAATTTAAAAAAATATGAAATATGTATGTGTGTATATATAATATATATTATATGTGTGTTTTATAAAACCAGGAGTTAGGAGGTATGCATTCTAGTATGTGTGCTTCCACATTTGACTATAGGCAAGTCTTTTTACCTCTCTGAGATTCTATTTCCTCATCTCTAATATGCATATAATAATATATACCTTGCCTCCTGACCTCATACTTTTGTTGTAAGGACCAAATTAAATGGTTTACAGTCTAGTACTCCATAAACTGCAAAATTCTGTATGGATGATAGGTATTATTATCTTCTGGCAGAACACACTAAATTGAAACTAATACTTTTGTTAAATATTCTTTGGGATGGTCACTTCAACACTTAAAAAAACAACTAAATCAGACTGCTGTAATTATTGTTGTATTAGTTCCCAAAGAGTTGAGTGTTTTCATTCAGTGTGTTGCTTAATATTTGGGGGGGAGAAGGAAAAGGAAGTTTGAAATAAGAGAGACGTGCTGGGTTGCATCAGAAGACTAATTGCTCATTTACTCTGAGAAACATTAAAATAAAGGCAGCCCTAGTGACCATGGAGTGTAGAAAATAAGGTCCTGTAATTTTTTTTTTTAATCTTGCCTTATGTTCAAATCAAATCTGAAATTGTCTATAAGGGGTTTTAGCTCCTTTAAAAAGCAATTACTGTCAGTAGCAGGCAAGTTGATTGACAGCCATGGTTCCTTATAGCAGAAGCAAACGGGAGTAAATGGTTCTTTTTGTATGTTAAATTGGCCTGTAGCAGAAAAAGCAGGGAGGTCTAGGTGACTCCTGTCATGTACTAAATCAGCAGATCCCGAGTTAGGGAATACAAGGGAGACATGCTGCAGATATGATGGGGACTCACAATTTCTCCTCTTGCCCACTCCTGTTCTGATTAAACAGAATGCAGCAAGGCACCAACAGTGGAATCTGCTTTGGATTTTTTAATAACTTGGAGGGACTTTACAGATCACTTGGTCTGGTCCCCTCATTTTGTAGATAAGTCAGCTGAAAACTAAACATGTTAAATGACTGCTTAAGAGCATGTCCTTAATTGGTAGTGAAGCTGGGATGGAAACACAGGGCTCTCAGATACTGGAAGCTTTCAATTATGATAAAAATTTGGGGAATAAACATACCAACCCAAGGTCAGGGAACCTCAAGGCCATAGGTTCCCCACCCCTGTATTAACCCCTTTGAGAAAGGGAACAGATGGCAGTCATAGTCTTTTTAGGCCCCCAGCCTCAAAAGTTTAACAACTGTCTCAAACAGTTGTAGCCTCCATTAATAACAACTTATCATAACCAGCATGATGTCACGGGGAGAACATTGTGTTAAGAATCAGAAGATGTGAGTTCAAGCTCTGTCTTCTTCACTTACTACACCTGTAATCATTTAACCTATCTGAGTCTCATTTTGTTTATCAGTGAGAACATGGGCATATCTGGCCGCTCAGTGGCATATTGGCTAGAGTGATAGATATGAAATCAGAAAGGCCTGTGTTCAAATTTTGCCTCAGATTACTATGTGACTCTGAGTAAGTCATTTAGGCTTTGTCTACTTCAGTTTCCTCATCTATAAAATGAGGATAGTTAGGGCACTTGCCTTCCAGGTTTGTTGTGAGGATAAAATGAGATAATATTTTTAAAGTGCTTTGAAAACCTGAAAGCACTATATAAATGTTAGTCATATAGTTATATTATAGTGTTATTGTTATATTATGATGCTATACTATTACACATAATATATTATGTAGTAATATAGTGTTACATTTTATATGTTCTATATTATTGTTTTTTGTATCATTTTAAAATATTTAATATAACATATCTGTGATAGAATTTATTTATAACATGAAACACTATGTTGTTTTATATTGTTATTATTAATAATTGTTATTATCTAGCTCTTGGTGTTATTGCCAGGAAAGGGTTTTGTAATAAAAATATGATCTGTATATTATTACTTCTCTTAGGAATAAGAAGTTCCAAAAATTTTCTGCCTATTATTTATAGTCCTAGGGGATACTCCTCACATAGAGAACTCCTAAAAATTCTACCTTAGGTGGGGCTGCTAGGTGGCGCAGTGAGTAGAGTGTCAGCCCTGGAGTCAGAAGGACCTGAGTTCGGTTCCGGCCTCAGACGCTTAACACACAAACAAAAACCTAGCTGTGTGACCTTGGGCAAGTTACTTAACCCCAATAGCCCTCCAAAAAGCAAAGAAAAAAAAGAAAAGAAAAGAAAAGAAAAAAATCTACCTTAGGTTATGCCCTAAAAAATCTACCCTCCTAAAAAAATCTACCTAGATACTCCTCACATAGAGAACTCCTAAAAAATCTACCCTAGGTTCAGAGTATTCTGTGAGTCTGCAATCCACTAGAACCCACATACATAAGAGCCACACATGAGCAATATGTATGTAGAAAGAATGTCTAACTTAGTCATAGATGTAGAAGGGTAACCACCCATGCAGAAGGATCACCAGTGTGTTCTGGTAATACCATTAGGTTGGGTCTGCTTCCTGGTGGACCTGGTGGGCAGCTTCTGCCAGGCATTGATGCTATCTGGTCTTATAGTTTTACTGGGCACACCGTATGCTGTTCTCCTTTATCTCTTTCTCTCCTGCCACCTATGCCTGGCTTTTATCTGGGATCATCTGAGTTCTCTCATCTGTCTCTGCTTAGAGCCCAGAGTCCAAGCTTTAGCTCTTTTAGTGAAAAAGGCATATGGATGGAATGGCTCCCTGGAGGCAGAAAGGGTAGAAATACTGGGAGAAATTTTAATGATGTTTAAAAAAGAATAAATTAATAAATTTATGGAAAAGGGAAAAAAACCAGCGGTTTCACATAAGCAGCTGTGTAGTTGATTCTCTCCGTAAGTAGTGAGATGTGTCTACTTGCAAACTTCACTTCCAAGGACCAAGCTGTTTTATAAAATAAACCATCTAAGTGAATCAGAACCCCAAAACATTTAGTCTGTCTTTTAATCTTCTTCCTCCTAGCAGGGTTAGCCTCTTTCTCACAGGATATTTTCCTGTTTAGAGCTAAAAAAGACTTCATTATTTCCACTAAATTCTTAATTTCCAAAATGTATGTTCCTTAAATTATTTCAAGGGCTACCTTCCAACAAATTTCAAAGATTGTCTAAGTCTGCATTGTGCACCCTGAGAACCTTTAGTTCTTGTCATTTAAATGAAGGCCAGGAAGCAGAAAAACCAAGACAAGAGGACAAGGACATTGTTTTCTACCATTCGGTCCCAAATTCCTCTGTGTGTGTACATACCTGTGTGCACGTGTACATGTGTGTGCATGTATGTGTGTGCATGTGCATGTCTGCACATGTGTCTGTGTATTGTGTGTACATGTGTGCGTGTGTGTGTGTGTGCATGCATGTTTAAACTGCCCTACATAGGAATTACAAGTAAAACATTTTTATATTGAACTCCAAAGACCATATAAATTATTTCTTTGCAATGAGAATTTGTTAGAAATAACTTGCTAGAAATCATATTCTCAGAGTTCAGTTTATTTCAGTTCAGTTCAGTTAAAAAAAATAATAGTATATGTATATATGTGTATTGTATATGTTTATATACACATATGTATAGTATTATATAGTACTATACAGCCATATATAATCCATAGCAATTAGTAAAAAATGTATAATTTTGTATAGATATGCATGTGTATATCTATACACATAAACACACATATTAAAGGGAGGTACCCTAACAGCTAGGGGCATCAAGAAAGACCATAACCAGAAACAAGAAGTAAGCAAGTTAGGCAGCCACTTAGATTAGGGGAAGAGAGAATATAACAAAAAAAGAATCACATTTTAAAATAAATTTATATACAGTATTTAAATTCTAGAATATTATATTCTGTATAGTAATTATTTGGGGGGCAGCTAGGTGGCACAGTGGATAGAGAGCCAGGTCTGCAGTCAAGGAGATTCCTCTTCCAGAGTTCAAAATTTGTCCACAGACACTTATTTAACCTGTTTGCCTCAGTTTCCTCATCTGTAAAATGAGTTGGAGAAGGAAATGGCAAACCAGTTCAATATCTCCATGAAGAAAACCCCAAAATGAGATCACAGCGAGTTGAAAAAGTGACTAAACAATTTATTTAAGATGCCACCATTTAAGATAAATTGTCAGGGAGTCGGGAAAGAGTTTTCAACCTGTTTCTAACACTTACTAGTTGTATCTTCTCTCAGACTATTTTCTTATCTATAAAATTAGATGATGTACATAAAGTGCTTTGAAAATCTTAAAACATTACATAAAGATTATGACTATTATTATGTGCATTACAATGAAAACTTAAAGCCTCCAGTAGGCAATGATATATAGGGAGCACAATTTTCAAACATTTCTTTCAGCCCACAAATAAATGCCTTGCCCTGGCTAAGTCTAGCTATTAAACACATGCCCGTCCTGATGACTTGGTAATCAGTAATTTCAAGCCCCTCTCTTCACTTAGTTTTCTGTACATAAGGAGACACGTCCAATTTCCCTGGTTACAGAAGTTATATGAATGGTTATAAAATACAGTATCTCTACCCTTAAGTAAGTTTTAAAGTTCCACTGGGTTACAGCAGCAGATGAATTTCAAGCTACTATGATTATAGGTCCCTAGGTACACACTATTCTCTTCATTTCCAATGGAGATAAGACCACACAGTCATGAATTTACAGTAATGGCCTGATACGCAGTGATAAAGTCATTGTCAACCTTTCTTTTTATTTTAATTCCAAATTAAAATTAAAGTGTTTTTAAAAAATAAACTACTCCCCATATCAAAGGAAAAGCATACCATTATAGTAACTGTATCCCATTAAGAAGTCCAGATAGTTCATTTTTCATCCTCCATACCCACCCACTTTGGAGCATGGTCTTCTAGAGATGTTCATGTTATTTTTGTTTTACATGAATGCTCAAAAGATCTATGCATTCTTGTTTGTATGTGGAATTACCTCTATCAACTTATAACCAGTTTATAATACAATAGATAAATTCTAGGGAAATTCTTTTTTTTTTGGAGGGGGGAAGGCAAGGCAATTGGGGTTAAGTGACTTGCCCAAGGTCATACAGCTCTTAAGTGTCAAGTGTCTCAGGTTGGATTTGAACTCAGGTCCTCCTGACTCCAGGGCCTGTCTTCTATTCACTGTACCACCTGGCTGCCCCTAGGGAAATTCTTGAAACACCTAGAGATTAAGTAAAGCTAAAAAATGTCAGAGGTAGAACTTAAACTCGGGTCTTTCTAGTATGCTACCCTCTATGCCATGTTGCTTCTATATTTTCACTTCACTAAAGGCTAAATCACTTTAAAGCCGTCATCTCAAATTAGAATTTTCCTCTTCTTCAATCTCTATACCATCGTATCACATGGAAAAAATACTTATTTTTAGGCTGAAAGAGCCTCCATGAGCTATTGATGCTCTATCCTGAAACTCTATATTTATTCTTTTAATTAAAAGAATTCTTTTTTTTTAAATCAAACCTTACATAGTTGTGCACATTAAATACAAAATAACTGTTTCTCCCTCTAGATGTTATCCCATGGGATATCTAGGTAAAGGATAGGAATGAACTCTAAAAATCAAAATAAGACACCCCATTCTATTTCTAGCCCTCTTCAATATTATCTTCTTTGGACAGTAGTGACATCTTCTGGGATAAATAAATACAAGCACTGCAATAAATTATTCTCATCATGATATTCTTACTCCACTGTAAACTGTTTGTATCTCAACTTCCCCTAACCCTATGTTCAACAGTCTCATCAATATTAAAAAGAATGACTATGCATTGTTTATTTACCTAATTTTATTTTTTTTTAATTCTACCCTTCAGAGTATGAGCATCCACAGGGCACAAAACAATTATAGTACGTGAAACATCATATTGGTGTGTGCCAGCAAATACCAATCATGAAGTGCAAATTGAATAATTGTGCCGAACACAGCATTCAGGTCTGGAGACTGGGATTCTGCCAAATCCAAACAAGCAGGCGATGCCTTCACTAATAAAATGCCCTGCCTTCAAATGATGATCGTATTTTCAAATCCTCAGCGAGAGAACCTCTCTGATCTTAGATGTTATATGAGTAGAAAGGCTAAAGCAGAGGTAACTTGGGGTTCCAACTTCTTAGAATAGTCCCAAAGTGCCCTGAGTACGGGGAATATAAAGAAAAAGAAAAACCATACTTGCCCTCAAGTTTATATTCTAGTGATCCTGGAATATCTTCAAGGTCAGCTTCGTATAAAGCTCACTAGACTGACTAAACTGAAAGAGCAGAAACAAAGCATGATGATGACAAGTTCTGTAGAAGAAAGGAAAAATTACATAAAGTATATAGGTTGGACAACATAGGACTTATACAAATTATTGGTAGTGGTAAAAACCCTTTCTTTAGGGGATGGATGAGAAGATTGTTTGTTATTGTTTACATAATGTACCCAAACAGTGAGTTTTGTTGGGGGAAGGAAGGGATCGGTCAATTTTGAAACCTGAAATCTAAACATCTAAACCTTCCTCCCAAACTATCAGAAGAGGGGTAAGGACCCACAAGGATGACTTAGCAACTAGAATACAGATGGATAAATAGAAAGTAGCTGAACCACCATGAAAAGATAGCCATTGCTCTTGTCTCCATGATGTATGTTTCCTCAGCTATACCAATAACCTGGATAACAAGGACTTCTAAAACAAAAAGGAATTTGTTAAATGGCCTACCATGGGGTATGTGTTTGAACAGGAAAAGGAAGCTTGACCTGAAAGAGCACCCATTCTAAGAGGAAACTCAATTCACATATGAAGGAACTGAGGACTTTCACCTCTAGAAGACTTTGTGAGGACATGCTATATTTCAATCAAACTAGCTTACTTTCTCTACTGGTTACACAACCTTCCTCCCCCGTCTTTGTGCCTTCCCCCAATACCTGGAATCTATTCCCCAGTCCCATGAAAATCATCACTTTCTTCAAGGCTTTGCTTAACTTCCTCCTACACAAATCCATCCGGATCCTCTCAATTACTAGCACCCTCCCCAATGGAAATTACTTCATATTATTCTTTGGTGGGGTGAGGGAATGGGAAAAGAGCATTTCTCTTATTTCATTGGTGTAAGTAAACTCTCTTTATCAATAGGCAACCCACACACAACTTCCAGTCTTGGAGAATTGCCTGGGGAAATGAGAAATTCAGGATTTGCCAAAGATCTCAAAGTCAATATGTATCATAGACTAGACAATTCCAAAGGTGGATTCTTATTTAAGAAAAAAAAATAATTCATCATTTAGCACTGAAGTAGAAGTTTCTCATATTTCTGTCTACCATGATACAAAGAGAAATGTTTTATAGATTCTAGAGTTTTCCCCCTGGGTTTCCTCTCCTGTAACCTGGATTTTTATCCCACGAAAATCGGTTATTAGAGAACATTTTCCTTTAGCTTAAGAGGCTTAGATTTATAGTGATTAATCAGTATATTAAATGTTTACTATTAAAAGAAGGCCAGAAGGCAAAAGTCTAAATATAGACTGTTGAATATTATATTTAATCATGCTCTAGCTATCCTAAATATTTATTTAATTATTTTTAAGATAACCTGACCCATTTAAAAATAAACAAATAGAGGAAATAGAGCATGCCACTGAGGAAAGAAATAATGAGTTTGTTCCTGGACTAAGTGAATTCTCATACTGCCTAGTACCTATGCATTCACTTTTGGTCCAATTTTTTCCTAGTTAATGATTTGCCTGGAAATCAATGAACTTCAATGAAGGAAACTATTCTCCTAATATGGGATTCTTTATGTATCTTGTATGTACCTATTTACATTCATGCTGTCTCATACTTTAGAGTGTAAGCTCCTTGTGAGCAGTGAATATTTTATTTTTGGTTTTTTCTTTATATCCTCAGTGCTTGGGGCAGTACCTAGAACATAGTAACCCCTTAATAAATTTGTTTGCTGGTTGAGTGACTGCCTAATTGCATTCCCCTTCTATTCAAAGTAGTGATAGGACTGAGACATATTCATGCACATTATAAGCATTTATTAAGCACCTACTCTGAGTAAAGCATTTTTAGCATCTGTGGGAAAAACAGATAAACAAGATAATCTCTAAGGAAAGTGTCATAATTCTGTAAGAGGATTTGATATACCATTCTATAAGAGTAGGAAGAAAGGAAAAATCAGGGGAAGTCTAATGAAGGTAGATTTGGAATCAATTCTTAAAAAATAAGAAGGATTTCAATCAATAGAGATGGCCAACAGGATATTCCAAGTATAGAAAAGTATATGAGCAAATGAATGGAAGCTGTAAAGCATGGGTATATTTGGGGAGTGGGAAGTAGACAAATCTGTGCTGAAGCATGTTAGTGAGAGCAAATAATAGAGAAAGGACATTGTGACCGGATTATAAAACAACTTTATTGAATAGATAAGGAGTATGTGCTTTAGCTAAGTAGGAATAATGGCAACCATGGAAAGTTTTTGAGCAGAGGAATGACCCACTTAGAAATGACACTTTAGAAAGCTTAATCTAGGTAACAGAGTTTAAGATGGGTTGTAGTGGAGAGCCCAGTTAGGAGCTACAATTATCCAGAGAAGAGGAAATAGGAACCTTAACTGAGGTTTTTGACTGGAGAAATGAAAAAATATGAGATGTATGCAAGTAGAAAAAGTCATATCAGGAGGATTCTGTGATTGCTACACCATCACCCAAAATAAGAAGGGTTGTGATACTGATAACACCATCCTGTCACTCTTAGAATGTTCTTTAAGGTTTGCAAAGCATTTTCTTCAGGACAACCCTAGAAGAAAGGGAGTGCAAGTATTGTTATTCCCATTTTACAGATGAGGAAACTAAGAGAAGGTAAATGACTTACAAAAATCACACAGCTAGTAAGTGTCAAAGCCAGGATTAGAATTCAGGTCGCTGTTAATTCCATGAGTTCATTCTATGACATCACTCCAGCAGGACAAAAGAAGGAAAAATAGGAATCCAAGGTGACTCAGAAGACTTGAATCTAGGGCTGAGTCAGTGGTGGTACCATTAATGATGAAGTCAAGGGGAGGAGCAAGTTGGGGGGCTGGGAGAATGGTACTGAACAGTTTGACTTTAGACCTGCTGAGTTTGAATTGCCTTTACCTACCTGAAAGAGCTTAGGAAATGTGTGTTATTATTTGGAACTTCCAAGTGGAACTGTCCAGCAAGTAGCTGGGAGAACTGGTCTTAGTTCAAGAGAAGAATCCAGAGCTCTCAATTTAGCCTTGGGAGTCATTCACTTATGAATTAGGTCGTCTCATTTGCATTGGTTTAGGTTCAGTGCTTTGGCAGGTCAGCTAGAAAAATAATGTCTCTTTTATGAGGTAAACTTTTTTTTGTCTGAACAAGGATAAGACTTTGTTCATTAGAGACAAGTAATTTGGTGTCACAAAAAGAGCAAATTTAGTACAAGCACCAGCGATCAAGAATTTGTTCTCTCAAAGAGGTCATCTTGACTTTGGGGTAAAGAAAAGAACAAGGTGCTTATGACAAATTGTACTTGACAGAAACATGTTCCAGAAGAATAGTAAGTAAATATGCTTCCCTTTTTCTGTTGGGTAGCAGTGCTATTTCTATAAGACTAACCCACTACAGGGTATCCTAAGATATTCTGTCAGCCCTTATTCATTATCCTGACACAGATTTGGGGACTGTTCTTCAGTCAGAACCTGAAAGGAAATATTGCTTACACCCCTTTCCCAGCTGATTCATTCAAAGTTTCTTGGCTTTGCACGGTAAATGGCCCCAATGACCTATGAGAGGTGAGCTTGCCTTCAGTTTCTTTGAAATACTTTTGATTTCCTGTCAGCATTTATCCTTTGCTGTTCCACATAGCTGGTTCTAGCATCTCATGCCAGCAGGCTACTGGGCAGTGTATTGCATTGATCTGCTCAGTACTCATGTGACATAATGACTCCCCACATGTGTGAGAGAGGCAGGTATGCATGCTGCCAGAAAAGAAACAGCAAAGACTATGATTTCAATGATTTTCCTCAGGGTCTGTGTGTGTGCGTGTATATGTGTTTGTCATGACAAAAGAGATTTTACACTACATGGATATCAGCAATGTCTAAGAAAAGTGTGAGCCTTACTGAGCATAGGGGAAATGTTGTAAATTAATCTGTCTCATTTATAATTTATCAACAGGTGGGTTACTGGAAAGATATGGAGCAAGAAGAAGCAGCTGAAACAGTCAAAACTGGGGGGAACGAGTCATCTATCATTCTGACAGGATTAGAAGGAAATACGCTGTATCATCTGACAGTGAGGGCATACAATGGTGCTGGATATGGACCACCTAGCAGCGAAGTACGGGCAGCCACCAAGAAATCTCGTAAGTGACCTGGGCTCCTTGTTCTTTTCAGAAAAGGGGAAAACATCTTCAGCAATTCTGAATTACACATGGGCTACATACTAAACAGGGTTGGAGGGTCATTTTGATTCATAGTCTTGCCTTGATGCTTAGATCTGAATTCCAAAAGAATAACAGGAAATTTTGCATTCACAATAGACAAAGGTTATCTTCCTGTGAAACAAGGCTAAGCGTTTTTGACACAGACGGGAGATAAAAGGATTCAGGTTCATAAGCTCAGCAGAGTAGCTATTAAAATGACACTCCTGAAGCAAAAAAAAAAAAAAAACACCTTATCCAACTCCAGCTGGAAAGCAGCCTATAATGTCATCCAACCATAAGCACAGTACAACATTGAAATACCAAAATTAAAATGAAGAAATATATTTAAATGCATCCTGTTAACTTACTTTGACTTTTATTTTTCAGCTCCTAGCCAAGCACCAAGCAACATTATGTGGGAGCAGCAAGGCTCTCAGGTTTCTCTTGGTTGGGAACCTGTCAGGCCATTAGCAAATGAATCAGAAGTAGTGGGTTACAAGGTTAGTGTCTTCTCTATTCTCCTTGGAGATTATGTCTCAAAATGTTTCTTTTATTGCAACCTTGGTTTTTATAAATAGGCCATGCTTCTGTGCTTTCTCAGCCTTTTTCAAATTATGTATATGAATGGTATCTTTCTCTCAAGCAGTCCAAATCAACTTCACTGAGTAGATCATATAAAGTGGTGGAGTCAGAAAAAGAGAGCAAAGCAAAAGCTGCCACATTCTGGAAGGAAGAAGAGGTAGTGAAAGACATCTTCAGGGACAATGAAACATGATCACCAGTTTTTTGGGATGTCATAGCAATGAACAAATGACGGTAGTATATGGCACTCAGACACAAGGTGGTTTCATTTCAACAAAATTTTTTACTGCATTTGTGAACTTTAGAAGAGCCAATTAAAAGCAGTGACAGGCCTCCCAAAAATTAGTGGACCATTCAGGAGGAAAAGGCTGCAGGGCTTGAGTTTCTCTTCTTCATTTCATATGCAAAAAATAACTCTCATTGAGCAACATCTTCATGTACAGTCATCTCAAGAACCAGTGCGACATCTATAAACATAAAAATGTTTATGAATTTCAATTTGGGAATACTTCTAACTAATAACCTCTAACTTCCCCTGTGTATGTATACATACATACATACATACATACATACATACATATGTGTTTGTGGAGCAAGAGGAGAGACAGACAGAGAAAGGGAGGGAGAGACAGACAGACAGACAAAGAGAGAGAGAGAGAGAGAGAGAGAGAGAATTCAGCAAAAGCATTCAAAATTCCTTTTTATTATAATTGCTGGCCATTAGTAAGATTATCATTCTTGAAAAGTCAGTATTGTAGCATCAGTTTAATATTGCTTATCATAGGATTTATAAAAGTGTTGGTGAATCCAGCATCATAAAATTCTTTGACAATATCTTTTATTAGCCAGATGCATGCGTACAGAGACTAAGCAGTGCTAAACTATCACAGAGTATAATGCAACAATTTAAGTATAAGGATTGAAAATTTTTAGGACTAAATTCTGAAGGAACTCCTTATGGGTATTCATTCAATATAGCTTCTTCATGTCTCATAATTAGTCTAGAAAAGTAAATTCTAGTCACATCCTATCACTTTCAGGATCAAATATAAAAATCCTCTGTTGGGCTTCAAAGCCTTTTATAACCTGCCCCCCTCCACACACACATTTCCAGTCTTCTCATCCCTTATAGTCCCCCGACCACTCACACTCAATCATCCAGTAACACTTGCCTCATTATTCCTTGAATAAGACCGTCAGTCTTCAAACACTAAGCATTTTCATTGGCTTCGTTTGATTGTAATACTCTCCTTCCTCAGCTCTATTTCTTGGCTCCCCTTATCTCCTTTAAGTTCCATCTAAAATCCCACCTTCTACAGGAAGCCTTCTTGATCTCCCTTAATTCTATTATCTTCCATCTGTTGTTTATTACCAATATAGAGAAAATCCCTTTGTATTTGGCTTATTCATATATAGTTGTTTGCATATTGCCTCCCCCATTAGACTGTGAGCTCCTTGAGAGTACAGACTATCTTTTACCTTAGCACATAGCACAGTTCCTGGCACATCGTAAAAATTTAATAAATATTTATTGACTGACTGACTTGAATCTTTCCTTGAGCCAGGAAGCAACATGGTTCAGTGGAAAAGAGCATTAAATTTGGAGTTAGAACAACTGAATTTGAATTCAGACACTGCCACCTGTATGGCCTTGAGTAAATAATATTTTAACCTCCCAGGGTCCAAGTTTCCTCATCTCTAAAATGAGAGAGCTGGACTTTCTGGCTTCTAAATCTCTGATCATGTGAATGCCCTGATTTCCTTCCCTTTAGGGTAGGAAGATAAGGTATCTTCAGAGCACATGTCCTTCAACACTCAATCTTTCCCTCCTCCATAGGTTTCTTCATCTTCACAAAACCATTCATGGGTAAACATTCCCTTCAAACAAGCATATGCTGTAAAATTAAGGGGAGCAATTTCGTCAAAATGTCATTCCATCACTTGTACAAACTAAAGACTCAGATATTCTTCCTCACTGGAGAGTATGAGTTATAGGGCAACAGAGAGCATGAAGAACTTACTGCGAACATACCTGAGAACACAAAGAACTAAGAGTCAGAAGTTTAGGTCTGAAAGTATTAAAACCAAGGATGGACGAACCAGATAGGTCTTTAAGTGAGGCAATCCAGCCTTCTCACTTCTGGATGAGACTTGAGAAGAATGATCAATTTCAAGGAATAGAAGGTAGCTGCTTTAGAGTGACAGACTTTTGCTTCTTTTCTTGCCAAAATTGAGAAGATGTATAAAGGCAATAAACCAATCTTGAATTAATCAACAAGAAGAAATAGAAGCTTTAGGTGTACAAGATAAACCAGCAGAACGCCAAATGTGAGTCCATCTGTTTTATCTTAAATCAAGAAGTACAGAATTTTATTCCAAAGTTTGCATTCTTATCTGGATTAAGATGGGACAAAGGTCTCAAGGCAAAAAAACTGTAAAGGCACAAGTAATCAATGGAGTAAAAATAAGTTAAGCAAAAACAGAAATTCTTCTAAAGAAGTCTTAAGAGACAAAGGGAGCCTTCTTTGTTACCCAATCATATCTGCTTCCTAGAAAGGGCCAGAGAAAATCATGGAAGAAAGATCTATACCCCATTAAAATGAGTAGGCTCTATCTAATTTCACTGGTCCTTTCCCTAAAAAAGCAGTATTTCTCTTCTCCCACTTTAATTCATATGCCATTTGGGAGACCTTGGGCTTCCTATAATCTTTATTAAAAATTCCACTTTTATCAGCAAGAACTCCCATATACATTCACCCAGCCCTTGCCAACAAGTAGCAACAGTTAGGAATGCAAATGGCATGCCTAGTTTGTAGACTGTGGTCTCAGATTGCTTTTCTCAAAATTTAATAGCTTTCATTTTTAGAAGCTGAATCATATTTGGCAATTTGCTGTGCATATTTATAAACTGTTCAGGTCAATTAATATTAAGTCCTATCCCTTATTGCTCTTTTTTGCATCTCCCAAATTAGAACCAACTACATATTTTATTAATGCCATGCTTATAAATGATCATGAGGACAGAATAACAGCATCAAATAAAAGTACCTGATCTGATATATTTCATCCAAATAAATACTTAAAGTGGAGAACACCTTTTTCTTGAGTATATTCCCCATACTTAAGGATCACAAGACTGTCCTTATCCCATTGAATTTTGACAAGGAAAGGATGCTGCATCCAGATTCTTTACCAATACTGAGATAAATAGATATACATACATAAATATAGCTATATCATTTCTGGAGTTCCTAAAGGAGTTAACCTTCTAGCAGAGATACATACTTTTACAGAAAGGTGTAGTGTTTGGCATGAATCTTTTCCTTAATAATCCTAAAATGAACCTGGTTCTCTCCTTTGCTCTGCAGAAGTTTGTCACTGGGTATAGAAGGGAGAAAAAATCATCTTTACCAAACACTTCATCACCCCCACCCAAATCTTCTCCTCTATGCTCAAATGAAGAAGCATACCTCCTGGCTTGTATAAGAATTGTGCTTCTTGCTTTTAAAAATTCACTTCCTGGGACCCTCTTCTGGCATACATTTTCTTCATTAGAAAAAGAAACAGGCAATCAGAATCTGGGCTAGTCCCTAAGAATGTTTCCCAGGAGAATAGTGCTCAGCCATTCCTGTCAATATTCATCCTAGATTTTCCCCTGTTCCTTTGGAAAGTGCCTCCCAGAGTCCTATATCTCCCATCCTTCCAAGGAGTTGGCAATAGAAAAATGAACTCAATGCTCACATTTCCATAATATTGACTTCGCTGTCTGTCTTTTTCTGCATCTGTCTCTGTCAGCTTCTCTCTAGCTCTTTCTCTGTGTTTGTGTGTTTGTGTGTTCCTAACTCTCTCTGCTCTGTCTGTCTCTCTGAGTCTTTGTCTCTCCATATGTTTGTGTCTGTCTGTCTGTCTGTCTCTCTCTCTCTCTCTCTCTCTCTCTCTCTCACACACACACACACACACACACACACACATACACAATTTTTCTCTTTGTTCTGTGTTGTTTTAAATATTTCCCTATTTGTTACCTTTAGAATGAAATAAAATCTCTTTGTTCTGATGTTTAAGGCTTTACAAAGTCTGATTCCAACTTATCTTTTCAGACATATCATATGCCATATCCCTTTATATTTCACATTCTAACCAAACCGAATCGCTCACTATGCCCCAATCCTGTCTTACCACCTCTGTTTCAGAGACCCTGCTCCATAACTAGAACACAATCGTTCCTCACCTCTACCTTCTCTTGCTTTGAGGAAACTCATGTGTCACCTCTTCCATGAAACCCCCCCTAATATAACTAGTTGAAAATAATCTCACCCTCCTTGAGCACTTTGCCTCTATTTCTCTCCTTCTACCTTTGACTCTGGGATTATAGGATCATGTATCTACACCTGCAAGGAAACTTAGAGGTTGTGTAGTCCAAGCCCCTAGTTTTACAGATGAGGAAATTGGGACCAGCAGGTGTTAAATAACCAAGGACACAGAAATACAAGTGAAAGAGCTTGGATTTGAGTTCAGGTCCTATGACTCAGTTTTAAGTACACCCAAGTTCAGTGTTCTTTCCATTGTACTATTCAACCTCTCTATGATTTACTATTCTTGCCCCTATTACAATGAATCTTGTATTATATTTTTATGTATATTCAGCGCTCCTCTAGAATGCTGCTGAGGTAAAAATTGTGTCATGTTTCATCTTTTTAACTACCCCCAGTGCCTAGACTAGTGCCTTGACCATGGTAGGTGATAGCTAAATGTTTGCTGAATTGAATGTGTTGAAGTGACAATATTGTACCATTTTCAGATTACTCTTTCAAGAATAGCAATGCTACATTTATTTTTTTCCTCCATTTTTATTGTATTTGAAAACAAGCCAGACAATCCATCAGAAAAATTCCCCTCATGCCTGAAGATAACTGTCATGTAAACCTGTCAATTTGTCTATGTTCAGATTATCCAAGCCTTCCCTTGCCTGCCTCATGTCAATAGCTATTTTCAACAGGTCTTGATTTGTTCTTCAGAGCGAAAAGCACCTTATGTACAGTCATAGGATCCCATTCAAATCCAGTTCTGCCCTCTTACCACCTGTACAATTATGGCAGGTTGCTTCATGGCCTCAGATTCCTCTATTATTAAATAAGGGGGCGAGGTAGGTGGTGGATAACACTTATAACACCTACTGTGGGGAAGGAAGAGGCTGGGGAATCACTTGAGCTCGGGAGTTTTGAGCTGCAGAAAGGCTAAAATCAATCCGATATCCACACTAAGTTCAGCACCAATATGGTGAGCCTCCAAGAGTGTGGAACCACCAAGCTATCTAAGGAGCTTAGAACTGGCCCAGGTTGGAAACAAAGCAAGTCAAAGCTTCAGGACAGATCAATAGTGGGGTCAGTCTGTGAGTAGTCAATGCATTTCCAGCCTTTGCCAGATAGGGAGACCCAGTCGCAAAAATGGGTAGGCAGACAGTCCTGCAGGCAGACAGAGACAAAATGAAGGTTTTATACTAGATGCCCTCTAAATCCCCTTCCAGCCCTATATATGTGATCCTTTCCATAATTCTCTTCCTCATCCTCTTTAAAACAGAAATTAGAAATTAGTACTGTGTCCAAAGGCACTTTTGAGTGTCTATTAATTCCAAAGTTCTTCATCATTCATTAGCTTATCAACTCGTTATTTCTTAATTCTTCTTCTTGAATAAATTTGTAAAGGTTTTGTATAATCACATACTCTTTATGATATCATTTATTCATGTGTGGTGGGGTTTTATGGGTGTCTGTGAGTGTGTGCTTGTGTGTGTATGTGTGTTTTCCCTGCCCTTGCTTTGTCTTCCAAAATTTCAGTTTGAGCCACAGTTGTCTTCAGTCTGAGATTTCACAGCAGTTTTCATGGAGCAGCATTAGTTATGCATTGGTGGCTGCATTTTTCTGTCACAAGAATTGTAATTTATTGAACCATAATTACACTGTCCTCTGAAACAGTCACTTCCATGCCAACACTGCTTAGATTTGCATACTTTCTCATTCTTGTAAATGTGCTTTCCCATCCTCTTATTGTAGATCATCAGAATTCTAATTCCTTATCCAGATGCACTTCAGAAGATCAGAAACCTCAACCTTGTGACACTGATCATAGTTTAACCAGCTCCTCCCTTTCAGCAAAAAGAACTGCTAATGCTTCCCGTTTCCTTTGATGGTGGAGGAGAGGTATTTCTATAGTTTAGAAGTCTCATTGAAGCTAAATGTTCAGCTCTGTTGCTTCCCAAGAAGAATCTAAATGGATAAAATCCTTGTGTGCTCAATATCGTCTTGGAGAGATGATTTTTTCCCTAGAGCCAATGCAAACAAATCCAAGAAACAAAAAGGAATAACAAAGGGCTAATAGGAGGGCTGTTTTCAGGACAACAAAGGGCAAAACAAATACAAACGGTCCTCAGCTTATAAACAGAATGTGTTCCAAATGTTTGTAAGTTGGTTGTGACTCAAAATGAATTTCCCCAATGAAATTTTATAAATACTAGTTAGATGACAAGCTTGTACACAAAGCCTATTTAAGTCATGACACAGCTGATGTCCATTTTGAGATGAAAAAAATAATCAGTAATAATAAATAAGACTTCCATAGCACTTTAGGCTTCTCAGAACATTCTGCATACATTAATTACCTCATATAAGCCTCACAACCACCCAGAAGACAGCTGTTATAAGTATTATTATCCTCCATTTACAGATAAAGAAACTGAGGCTGAAAGGTTTCCCATGGGAGTATAACTAGTCAATATCAGAGGCAGGTTTTGAACCAAGGCCAGTATTTTGTTTGCTTGTTTTTAATCGACGAGCATTTATTAAATGCCTACTGATTCAATTAAGCATTTTTTAAGCGTTTGTATCAGGCTCGGTGCTCATTGCTGGAGATACAAAAAAGGCAAAAAATTCCTTTCCTCAAGGAACTTATATTTTCATGGGATTGACAACATATACAAACCTAGAGACATAAAAGATGTATACAGTGTAAATGGAAGGCTGTGTGAGAGGAAAAGACATTGGTAGCTGAAGGGATCCAGAAAAGTTTCCTGTGGAGCATGGAATTTGAGCTGAGTCTTGAAGTAAGAGAAACTAAGAGGTAGAAGTGAGGGGATAAAGCATTCCAGGCACAGGGGCCAGCCAGTGCAAAGATAGTTAATATGGGAGGTGAAATGTTGTGTTTCAGAAACTATAAGCAGGTCCACATTGTTGGGTCACAGAATGCCAGGTACTCTGTTAGATGCAGGGCATACCGAGACTAAATTCTAACAGTGCCTGCTTTCAAGGAGCTCCTATCGGAGGAAACAACTTATACATAAATATGTGCAGAATATATATATATATATATATGTATATATATAAAGTAAATACGTAACAACATATATAATTTATTTGTATAATTTATTATAATTATTATATAATACACAATCATATATTGTATAATATATAATATATTAATTCTATATTATATAATATATACTCACATATTATATAACATATACAATATCTAAATTTAATGTAAGTATATATAAAAGAAATACAAGGTAAATGTTGTTGGAGAGGGCACTAGAATCTTGAGGGATCCAGAAAAGCTTCATGTCGTTGTTTCAGGGCAGTCAGATGATACAGTGGATAGAGCACCAGACCTTGAGTCAGTCTGAGTTCAAATCTGACCTTAGATGAGTACTATCTCTGTAACCCTAAGCAAGTTACTTTTTTACCCCTACTTGCCTCAGTTCCTCTTCTATAAAATGGAACATGCTGCAGAAAAAAATAGCAAGCCACTCCAGTAACTTTGCCAAGAAAAACCCATGGGTCACACCGAGTTAAATAAGGCTGAACAACTGAATGACAAGTTGTTGTCTGAAAAGAATTGTAAAGAAAACAAGGGGATTTGAATAGGTATAGATGAAGTGGCAGAACATCATAGGCATGGGGATCAACCATTGCAAAGACACAGAGATGGTCTATGAAGTATAGTGTGTGAGGAATAGTAAGAAGGCCAGTTTAACTGTATCATAGCTTATCCAAAGTGGAGTGATGTATATAATAAGGTTGGAATAGTACACTGGGAATGGGTTGGGAAGGGTTTCAAAAGCTACTATAAACTAATTATATTTGAACCTGGAGTCAATAGGGAACGATTGGATTTACTGAATAAAAGAATGACATGGTCAAGATTTGCATTTTAGAAAAATCACTTTGGCATCTGTGTAAAAGATGGATTTTTCCACTACCCTGTGCACTTCCTTTCATTTATGTAGCACTTTACTCTTGTAAATCACTTTCAAAGTATTTTACGAATATTATCTCACTTAATCCTCCTAACAGCCTCGTGAGATAACTAGTATAAGCATTATAATATAATTTAACCATCACAACAACCCTATGAGGTAGATAATACAAAGTATTAATAGGTAAGAAATTGAAGCTCAGGGAGTTCAACTGACTTATCTGAGCTCACATTATGAGACTCAAACCCTGAGGTCCTTTCCACTATCCAGGGGTGGGGAACCTGTGACTTCTTCACATGTGATTCCCTAGGTTCTCAAGTGTGACTCTTTGACTGAATCCAAACTTCTTTGTTCTGTGAAGTTTGGATTTGGTCAAAAGACACACTTGAGGACCTAGAGGGCCACATGCGGCTTCAGGTTGCAGATTCCCCACCCTGCTGACTATACCATGCTAATTCCCTTACAGATTCCAAGACTTGCAAGATATCTTAGAGTTCATTTCCTTGCCCAGTAATGAATCCTTTGTATATATATATATATATATATATATATATATATATATATATATATATATATATATATATATATATATGCAATAAAAATCCTTTTTTACAAATGTATACAAACTTGTTGTAGGCAACCATAAATAATTGTCAGATTGCACTAAAGACACATCCTGTGGCCTGAAAGAGTTAACATAGCTTCATGAAATGAGGAATTTGTTCCAGCAGTAGGATCAAGCCTGTTTTTAAAAGTACATTATACACTGTTTCTAATATAAACTTATTTGCAAAATCTTATGAAGGATAGAGAAAGATTATGAACAGTATCGCCTCCTAAAAAAATTGAGAATCAATGAAGGGAAAAACAAATTTATTGAAAGTTTGGCGTGAAACCCAATTACCCTTATCAACCATAAGATCACATATTTAGGGCAGGAAAGGACCTTAGAAGCCATAGAATCCAACTCCCTCATTTTACAGATGAGAAAACAGAAACACAGATCAAAAAAATTTGCTCAGGCTAATGGCTAAGGGATGTGACTAGACCCTGCTCATCAAGACATAATAAAGGCTTAAAGTCAAGACTCCAACAGAGCAGAACTGGGGGAGCTAGTTCACATTCTAGGCTAGCCCTACTCATTCTAGGGTTAAGAGTTCCAGCTCTTTTCAAATGAGTATAACATTGCCCTGGGCCAAAATTTCAACTGAGTTTAAAGCTGGAACTAGTGAGGACTATGGACAAACAGTGGAGCCATATACCCACTCAACCCATAAATTATACCTGACTTAGCCAGAAGTCAGTTAATAAGTATTTATTAAACACATACTGTATGCCCAGCACTATGCTAAGCACTAGAGCTACAGATAGAAGCAAAAGATAGTTTCCACACTCAAGGAGCTCACAATCTAATTGCCCAGGAGCCAGCCCATGGAACTCAAAAGAGTAATACACCCAAGAGAGAGGCTATATTTTGTAAGGAACAATACAAGAACATCATGAGAAGTCATCAGAGACCCTGCAGCACTGAAGATAGAAGTTGTCTGCATGTGTTCTCCGTATGTAGAGTCCTCATGCATGACCTCTATAAATGCTTACTCTTCTTACTCATAGTGCGTTTGCCCTTGGGGATGAAGAGAATGCCCTAAGTTCATGGAATAGTGAGTGAATGTAAATCTCATTATACTACTTCAGTAAATGCCTTTGCTCTAAGCTAACTGAGTTCTCTGGCTGCCTGTAGAAAGGTAAATAATCTGTGAGAGTTCATGGGCTATAGTTTTAAGAGTGTGTTCCCACAAAATAATTTGAACTCTGGAGTGGTCATCCTCTTAGGTGATTTAGGGAGATTTATATTTTCTTAGGGGAAGAACTTGCCTAAAGAGAAGCTCGCTTAGGGGAAGCTTGTTTACAGGGAGGCTTGCTTGCAGAAAGGCTTTCATACCTTTTGGCACTGGGCTAATTAGGCATTGAATCACTGGATTGTGATGCCTTCTGGCTCTGAGCCTATTAGCTGAAAACTATATATACTGGAGATTGGTATTTTACTTTGGAGCTCACTCATGGGAAGAATGTTTCTTTGTGATTTGGCCAGATAAGACTCTGGGTGGCCATTGAGAAGCACCCCCAGGCTTTGAGAACCCAGATGTTGGTGCTCCTGATCTGGTGATTATGTCTAGTACTTTGTTTAGACTGTTGGAACCCTGTCTATTGGATGTCTGTGCTAATTTCTCTGTTTCTCTGATTGTATTTTCTCCATGTTCAGGGTGCTGACTAGTGAATGATTTATATATGTTTAACTAAGAGTAAGATTGTCAACCCCTATGAAGCTGTCTTTCCATTAGAAAAGCAGATCAAAGAACCTGTATTAGCATCCCACCCTGTGTGCTAGCATGGTTGCTACTACATGAGTTAGGCCCAGATTTAACAGGAGAACTACCTAGCTAGCTAGTTTACCCTTGCTGAATTTTGAAGTTCCTTCATGAACCCAAATACCTCTCTGTAATGTTAATGGGATTTAAGATCTTCCTTGCCCATTAATAGGCCTCACGTGGAGCCCATTAAGGGAAGCTTGCTTAGGGGTGGCTTGCTTGTAGGAAGGTTTTCACACCTTTTGCTAATTTCTAATTAGGTACTGAGCCATGGAAGGTTCTGATGCCTTCTGGCTCTGAAAAGCATATATATACTCTACTTGGTATTTTGCTTTGGGGGAGGACCTCATTTATGAGAGGGATATCGTGATTCCCTGGTTGAGGTTCTGAGTGGCCATATGTTCAGAGCCCCCTGACTGCTCAGATGTAAAAGCTACCTTGATCCAGGTAAGTATGTAAAGTGTATAACAATATTGCTTTGATTCAGGCAGTCAGAGCCCTGTCTGTTGGTCTTTAGTTCTCTGCTTGTATTTCCTGTTCATATTTTCTCTGAAGTTCAGGGTGCTGACTTTTCCTCTGAACTAGTGAATGTAATTTTAAAAAGATAGTTGACCCCTCAGGTATCTCTCCTAGTAAAGCAGATCTAAGAACCTGTGCTACGCTCCCTGACAAAAGGCTCAACTTTTTAGTGCCAATATCAGTCCAATGTCATTTTAAAGGCTGCAAGATAGAACACTACAGCCTCTGAAGTATTAAAAATAATTAAGAATTTAAAATGAACATTACCCAGAGGTCAGTGGAGAGGTGCAATGCAGCAATACATTACACAAAGACATCAGAAAAAGGAAGTAATGGAAAGGATGTCATACAAGAAATGCATGAACAAAAAAGAAATCGGGCCAGACACATGGAGAAACCTAGGAATGACCAATGGAAAGCATGTGTGCTCCACTGGTTTCCTCATAGTATTGAGATAAAGTGGGGAAAGCTCCCCCAACATGTGGGGGGATCAGAGTCACACAACATGGATGGGTGAAGTAGTGAGTAACCAGAGTCACATTAGATGGACTGTGAATTGCATCGTTGGAGGGGAAAGCCCACTTCACTGAAATGACAGATTAATACTATATGGCCATAAATCATGGAATACCACAATTATTAAGGAATCAAAATTGTGAGTCATCCACAAGGCAGTCAGTAACACATGCTACACAAAAATGAGCAGCAGTATTTTACCAACAATAAATTACATGGAAAAAGCTATAGACAAAAAATATACTGAAGAGGGATATGTCTGGAAAGGAGTTGGTCATGTAGAAAGAATGAGGGATAGCAGATGGAAAGTGAATAGATAGTTTATTGGTACCCATGTAATGTTGCATGAACTCTATTTGGGGGATTAGGGGAGGACACAGATAAGAATAACACAAGATGAAGGGTATACAGGTTGTGATCTGCACTGTTAGAGTATCCATAGTCACCATATTCTTCTCTGTTCCTTTGTACAAACTGCCCCACATGCCTGGAATTCATTCTCTCCTTACAGAATCTCTAGCTTTATTCTAAGCTCAGATCAAATGCCAGCCCCAAAAGAAAGCCTATTCCAATTCTCCAACTAGCTATGATTGCCCCTTCATAAATTGCTTTGTATCTATGTTGTGTGTGTGTGTGTGTATATATATATATATATATATATTTGCATTTGATCAATTTTTTTCATTTCCATAAACTAGTTTGTTGCTCCGTACTACCTTCCCTTGAAACTAAGTGGCTCAACAGAGATTCCAAAAGACCTGAGTTGAAACATAGCCTCCAACACCTACTAACTGTGTAGCCCTAAACAAGTCCCTTAACTATCTGCCTCAGTTTCTTCAACTGTAAAATGGGTCATTATAAGGATTAACAGGGATATTTGCAAAGTGCCTGGTATATAGTGCTTAATAAATGCTTAATCCCTTTCCTCTTCACTTCAAAGTCAATTTACCACTAACAATTTATGAAACCAAATGCCATACCAAGACAACTATGTTCTGTTTTGAGAAGTTCTGTACTTTTTGCCTTCAGAATATTTGAAGAGTGACTTGGATTTAAGGATCTTCATCTTTTGCTGGCACTAGGGAAACAATCAAATCTATTTGACTATCAGGTATCTGCTATGTACAAGGCATTGTTACTTGTGTAAGGCTTTGGACACTTTTCTCCAGACCCACCCCTGGTCAGGGCAGAGGCTGAGTCACATCACGAGCAAATCCTAAACAAGCTCCAAGGAGCTGATGAAATAATCCTTCTTACATGAGGGCTCAGAGAAAAGGATTGCAAATAAAAAATCAGTTCCTGGCTATTTAGAGCCAATATTAAGAAAAAGGCTGACTTGAAGATTTTTAGAACATCATTATTTGAAAGAAAAAGGCTAACAGCAACCTAAATAAATATAAAAAATGGAGGATTGGTTAAATAAATTGTGGAATGTTCATGTAATAGAATACCGTAATTGAAGTAAGACCAATAAGTATGCAGAATATAAAGAAACTCAGACTTTTATGAAATAATGAGAAGTTAAAAAAAACACATAATTCCCACCAAGACCACTTAAAGGGGAAATGAATCAGAATAAATTCACAGAGAAAAAATCCTAATACAGACTTAGAGAAAAGTTATGCCATCGTATGCATTGAAGCTAATTTGTTCAATCATGTTCAGTGGCATCAGATCTTCATTACCTCATTTAGCCTCTTCTTGGCAAAGATACTAAAGTGGTTTATCATTTCCTTCTTCAGTTCATTTTACAAAGACGAAAACTGAGTCAAATAGGATTAAGTGACTTGCCCAGGGTCACACAGCTAATAAGTGTCTGAGGTCAAATTTGCACTCAGAAAGATAAGTCTTCCTGCCTCTAGCCCTAGCACTATGTCTACTGCACCACCTAACCTACCTTCCCCTTTGAAACTACCTTATTTAAATGTGAATAGTTATAAAGCATATTGTTTTGATGCTTAATGTTAAGTTCATAATGTTTTTTTTTTTCGGGTGACTGTTTTAAAGAACCAGGGAGACAAGGAGAGAGGTAGATTGGTAATGGGGGAAAAGCACTGGCTTTGGGTCAGAGGACTGGCTCAGATTCTGCCTCTGATGCTACTTGTGTGACCTCCCAGGGTCTCGGTTTCCTTATCTATCAAATGAAATGGTTGGACTCTTAAATCCCAGAGTCCCTTCCAGTTCTCATGCCAGTTGAGAGGGCCACAGGTGGGAGGGGATGTCTGAAGTCAAACTAGGATTAGAACCAGAAATTACAGCAAAATTTGAGAAAGGATTATGGATATTTAAGATCCAGGTCTCAGGCAGCAACAACCAAGTGCTGGGTAAATAGTAGAAAAGTGAGTTAGACAAAAATGTATCTCTATTTTCCTCCCACCGTTGCTTTTCATGCAGGTTCTATGTGGCTGCTTCCCCTCCCTCTGCCCCCAATGCCTTCTCAAAGTCCCTTCACCTGGTAAACCCACCTCCACTGAGCTCATTGTTCTCCCTAGCAACAGGGCAGGTCTAATGCATTACAGTTTCTCTAAAAAAGAAGTCATTTTTTTTTCTCCAGGGTGGGATAGGATAGAAAGAAAAGCTTTCCATAATAAAAATTGCTGTTTGTTGTGGAGGAACACTTCCACGGTAAGAAGACTTTTTCCCCTCTAGGCTTTTGAGGTAACCTCTTACTTTTGCTCAGATAAAGACTTAAGTCACATCGCTTTTGTGAGAAAAGAATAGTCTGGAGGAAGGGAAAAGACTGTCTACTCTCAGTATTTGTTGTCTATAATCAACTGCAAATTACTTCTGAAAGAAAGTTATTTGGAGGGCCTAGGCGAGCCTGCTAAAACTTTTCCAAGTGTTGGGGTGGGGAGGGAGGAAGGCAGTGACAGTAAGAAGGGGATAAAGGATGTTGTTGGCTCCCATTGGGAAGACTGTAAGGTCTTCCACTGACCTAGCTCTAATTTGAGCTCCAGGAAGAAAAAATGAGACATGTGATTTTCTTCAGGATTTCTTCATAACCACAGTAGGAGGTTTGGAGTGGGGAAGGAGGTTAGAGAGAGAGAAGGGAAAAAAGGAAAGAAGAGAGACATTCTGAAGAAAAATTTTCTCATTTTATTCAAGAATTAGCACGCCTTTCAAAATTGACAAACTAAAATCAAATTTTGCCTTTTAAATTATGCTAGTAGTTCTAACATGTTATCTATACTTCTCAGAAAGACTCACCCACTCCCACACTGTCACACAAATTGTCACACATCCTTTGCACAAACTGTCCTCAGGGCCTGGAATGACCTCTTCTGCACCTCAGCCTCTTGGAGCCCCTAGGTCCCTTCAACACTTAACTCAAGTGCGACTGACTCTACCAGGTCCTTCTGGATCCCTCTAGTTTTTAGCATGCATTCCTTTACATCTAAATTACTTGGTATACATTTAAATTTATGTATCTGTACATATTTCATCTCCTGTCTCTCCCCTCTTCCCCCTGCCATGATTTAAGTTCCTAGCATCCCAAACCCTTTATAACCTAGCCTCTTCCTACAATTTCAGTCTTCTTAAGCCTTACTTCCCTCCCCCCTACACATGCCACTTACTCCATGATACAGTGACACTGTGCCCCTTGCTGTTCCTAGAAGAAGACAGTCCATCTGTCCATGTATTTTCCTTGACTGTCTCCCATGCCTGGAATTCTCTTCCTCCTCATCTCTATCTTGTGGCTCCCCTGACTTCCTTTAAGTTCCTCTTAAATCACACCTTCTGCAAGAAGCCTTTCCTGATTCCCCTTAAGGCTCAAATCTTCTCTTCTTGATTATCCCAAATTTAGTCTATATCTAGCTTGTTTGTTCATAGTTGTTTGCATGCTTTCTCTCCATTTGCCTGTCACTTTGTTGAGAGAAGGGGCTGTCTTTTGTCTCTTTTGTTTTGTTTTTGTCTTTGGATCCCCAGTACACAACAATACACTTAGGTGCTTTGTAAATCTAAATAGATTTAGAGCAGGAAAAGATTTTAGAAGCCATCAACTACAGTCCCCTCATTTTACAAATGAAGAAACTGAGGTTGAAAGAGGTTAAGTGACCTGTACAGGATCATACATCAATGAGGTTTCAGGTTAGGATTTAAACTCAGATCTTCCTGATTCCAAATCCTACACTCTATCCACTGAATTGCCTTGCTGCTCTGGGCATCGAAATCTATATTTCTATTTACAGGTATTTTATAGGCAAGAAGGCCACAGCAACAGTCAGGTCATTGAAACACAGAAAACTCAAGCAGTGGTCCTTCTCCCTGATGTCGGGGTTTATATCATTGAAATTCGAGCATTCAGTGAAGGAGGTGATGGAACAGCTAGCTCCCAAATCAGAGTACCGTCATATTCAGGTAAGTACTATCGAACTGTCAGTTCAACTGTTAAGTCTCAGAGCTCAAGCTATCATTCATCTTTCTAAGCTAATACATTCTCAAGTAAGCTGTTTTATGTTCCTGCTTCTTTGTTTAGATCCATACAAACCTTGTTAGGGTTAGCCTGGGTATTTGCTCCTGGCTATAGCTGCCGATAATACTATTAATATAAAACTGGCAATGTTTAGCCTGGAAAATAGATTAAGGAAAATATAGTCGCCTCCAAATATTTGAAAGGCTGTCATGTGAAAGAGTGATTGGAGCTATTTGGTATAGCTCCAGAGGGCATTAACTAGAACCAAAGTACAGAAATTACAGGAAGTTCAATGTTGACTTAATATCATTCAGATCAATTCAACAAATATTTATTAATCACCTACTATGTTCCACGTAAATTTAATTCCAGGTACTCTACTAGACACAATGGATAGGAAAACAAAAACAAAGCATTTCTTGCCTTGGAGTGGCTGACTTCCTAGGAGAGAGGGGGCAAGTTGGGGTGGGGATTAAAATATGTGCATGGATACATTCATATAAAGCATATACAAAGTAATTCAAATTTAATTCCAAAGGAAGAAAGAACTGAGGGAGTGGGATGGGGACAATAGGATGTAAATGAGGAAATGTCTGATATAGAAGATGGCACCTAATCTATATGCTTTGGAGGAAGCCAGGGATTCTAAGAGATCAAGGTGAGAAGGCTGTTCATTGCAGAGATGGAGATGAAAACAAATCAAAACATGGAGGTCAGAAATGGAAAGTTGTGTCAGTCAACTAACATTTATTAAGTGCCTTCTATCCCCTCCCCTTAAGTGTATATAGGGAAACAGCATTGTAGGCCATGGAAAGGAGAGCTGGTTGTTAAAAGAGAATAATATGAAATAAGATTAGAGAGGTAGGTGGGATTCAGACTGTGAAGGACTTTAAATACTAAGTCAGACTTCCTAAGAAATAATTTCCAGATGATTAGAACTGTTCAAAAATAAGATCCTAGATCTATTTTAAAGCTGGAAGCATCCTTAGAGGTCGTCATATCTGGTCCCTTCATGTTACAGATGAAGAAACAGAGACAGAGAGTGTTTAGGTGACTTTCCCAGTGTCACCCAGCTAGTAAATGTCCAAGGTATTCTTTAATTTAGTCGCAGGCTGTTTGAGGATACTTTCTAAGAGAGAGTTCATCAGTGCTGCAAGTGTTCAAGCATCCGCAACAGGGATGTTTTAAGGAAAGGACCTACATTAAGTGGGTTAGTCACTTTTAATATCCTTTCCTACCCCTAGATTCTGCAGTTCTGGGATTCTAAGGGAATATTTGAAAAAGTCCCATAGCTTATATTTTTCCTCATATTTTAAAAGCTATAGAATTCCTATCTTGGAGAACAAAATTTTTGTCAACACAATAATCACCACCACTAAGTATATTAGTTTATGCCCTTAAGATACTTTTAGTCCTTTAACTTAGGCCATCAGCATGCCCCAAACACTCTCTAAGCCATACCCTTAGCAGACTGTGCTGGCCCATTTACTGAGCATTCTATTGCATGGCTATGTAGGGCAAATGATTAAATCTCCCTCTATTATAAGAATGAAGTTCTACATATACTTTTCTCTTCTGGAATTTTTTCTAAAAAATGTGGACTCCTATAACATCTTAGATCAGCTAGAAGCATGAAATTTTAGAGCTGGATGGGCCTTAGAGATGTGATAGTATAATTGCCTCATTTAACAGATGTTAAGTGATTTGACAAGACAGTTAGTGGCAGAACTGAGACTAGAACCCAGATTTCCTGGAAAGCCTCAGTGGCTCCCTATTGCCTCTAAAATAAAATACCAACTGTTTTGATCATCTTTTTCAGCCCTTCACAGTCTGACTAGTCTCCCTTCCCATGCTTTTTTCACTTTTCCCTACTTCAGGAACTTTCACTTCCATCCAAATTGGCCTAGGTATTCTTCCCACCATATGCCATCACATTTCTCATGTAGGTACCTTTGCACAGGCTGTCCAGCATGCCTAAAATGTGCCCTTGTCTCACCTTTGCTTCTTAGAATTCTCACCTTTCAAGATTCATCTCAGGTCCTCTCCTTCTATATAAAGCCTGTTCTGAGCCCTCTAGGTGTTAGTGCTTCCTTGCTCCCCAAATTATGTTGTATTTACATGTTGCTTTGCCAATAGAATATAAGCTCCATAAGTGATTGTTCATTTTATCTTTGTATCTCTTATGCTTAACACAACAATTTGCATGTTTTGGGGGATTTGTTTGGACAAGGCTTGTGATTTATTTTATCATTGTTGGGAAGCCACAATGACAAATAGCCTCTGCAAAGGCACATAGACACACTCTCTGCAACTTATAATCATAGACACTATGGGACTAATCATAGAAATCACGGAACACTGAGAGATCAGCTGATTTGTACAACCTTCCTAAGTCAGATGTGGCTTGAACCTGGGTCTTCCTGACTCCCAAGCCAGCACTTCATCCAGACAACATTGCCTCTCAATGCCTTTCATATAGTAGGCACTTGATCTAGACACTGGATCATTAGCTCTGTCTTTCCTCTATCTGTTCACATACACATATATGAAGGGGAAGGGCTGCATATGTAGAAGTATGTATATGTATATATACATCTGTATATATACACATATATCTATATAAATTGTGTGTACACACATATAGTATATGTACATTTATCCATGTATTGTATATGCATGTGTATATCTATAAAAGTATGTATGTATATACATTTATTTATGTTATATACATGTTAGGTATATATGTGTGTATAGGCACACTCACTTCTTGAAATTGAGAGAGAGAGAAATATTTTTATAAATTATCACATGAAATGATATACTAAGGGCCTCACCAGTGTCAGATATGGGCAAATTTAGATAATTTCACATTTCTCATTTATTAAGGCTGTGAAAAGAAGAAAAAAATACTTCTGTGAGGCTTTGCTTTCTTGATTTTCTTTTCACACACTAAGCCAAACTCTTCACAACATTACTATCTTTGCACCAATTGAAACAAATATAACATTTCCTTGCTATTTTGATTAATGCTATTTCAAATAAAATAAGCTTCCCAGATTTCCTGTTTCTTGTTCAAGTTAAATAAAGGGAAGGGGTACATCTAAAAACAAATCAAACCTATGTGAGTACAATTAAAGTCTTAACCAAATCCTATACACTTGAGCTGGCCTGTTAGCTTAACTGTTTGTTAGAGGAAGTGTCTGTAAAATCAGATCTGAGGGCTTAGATTGCTTTTAACTAAGGCCAGTGACTGCCCCAAAAGGTATATAGGTTGAAAAACATTACTGAATTTAGTGACTCACAGTGGAATGGAGAGGGAGATAGGTCATGTCTGTTCAGGTTAGCTATTTAAATATTTTGAGTTGATTAGTCAGTTCAGGCTATAATATAACCCCAATGCAATTGAGATCTCCACTTCTTCCTGAAAGAGTAGATTCCTTTTTTGCAAAATTTGACTTGAATCCCCAGTATTTAAACTGATTGCATTGGAAAATTCCATTCCTTCAAGCATCTATTTAACTATTCACCTACAAACTGATTGCTTGACTAAACTGGCTAAATTATCAGATTATTTTGACAGTGCCATTTTTGTTCTAATTCCTGAGCACTGAATTGTCATAATTACATTTTTAATTGAAGTGAGGATTTTTTTGGTAATATTTTGGTTTTCCCCAATTACACGTAAAAACAATTTTTAACATTTGTTATGTTGTTATTTTAAGTTATGAGTTCCAAATGCTATTCCTCCCTCCTCCCTCTCCCTACCTCTGTGAGATGGTAAGCAATCTGATATAGGTAATACATGTGCAATCATGTAAAACATTTAGGATTTTTTTTTAAGTGAGAACCCTCTTACTCTAAATTATACTAGCCATCTTTGCTTCTTTATATAGGCTGTCTCGCATACCCAGAATGCCCTTCCTCCTCACTTTCGTCCCTTAGAATGCTGAGCTTCTTTCAGAAGCTTAGCTCAAGTACTAGCTCCTATGGGAAGCTTTTTCCTCATTCCTACTAATAATGACTTAAGAGTGCTCTCTTTCTGTTCATACCATCCTATATTTGCTTCTCTGTGTACCTATTGTATCTCTGAGCAGATTGTAAGCTCTTTAACAACAGAGACTGGGATTTTTTTTTTATCTTTTTATTCCCAGTGTCTTGCACAGTGTATTGCACTTAGTAAGTGATCAGTAAATGCTTATTGATGTAATTGAATTGATATTTCCAAATTATTCGAGTAATTTTTTAAATAAATCAGGTCTCAATGACCTCTGCAACATTCTTTTTCATCAAGTATTTCTGCCCAAGTACAGTTTTGTCCCTACCTTTTATTCTACTTGTATATATCTTATATGTACTAGAATGTAAGTTCTTTGAGGGTAGGAACTATTTTTGCCTTTCTTTGTCATCCCAAGCCAGTTACTTATTAGGTGCTAAATAAATGCTTGTCTACTGATGAACATGGAGTTTCCCATCGCAACTTATGAGAGCTGGAGTTGCACTCAATGAGTTTATTGAAGTAAACACCATTTGCTACCCATAAACATAGCCATGACCTATTCCAGTGATGCCTCTTTGTTTCTATAGGTGGAAAAATCACAAGTGCTCAATCTTCTCTCCACATCTTCTCAACTTCTTCATCATCAGTAACATTGCTCCTGGCACTGATAGTCCCTTCGACCTCATGGTGAAGATTGCAGACTTAACGTTTTTGTTTTGCTTTAGCTTGATCACATCGGTGGATGGAGCTTTATGAGAGTTGGAGAAGTTGGAACCCTGAGCTAAGCTTAAAAACCCTAGAACTACCCATGGTGCACTTAGAGGAGTGTTGGGGGGGAAATGTTACTTATTCATCAGGTTTTCTCTTCGGTTTTTGTAAATGTCCTCAAATAGGGGAGGACAGTTCTTGGCCCAATAAAAAATATGCAGATTGTATGTAATGAATTTTTGTAAGCAAAGGTAATTTCTGTCAAATGTATTCTTTACTTTTTTAATAGGTTTGAATTTGATTTTGTATCTGACCCTGAGTATGTGCCATTTGTTTGTTAAAGCAGTGGTGTCTAGTACATCTGTTTAAAAAAAAAAAAGGAAGAAAAAAAGAAAAAAGTGAGGGTGAATGGTAGACTCTGAATCTAGTGTTTCTCATTTTCCCTAAGGCTGGCTGTTGCAATCGACAAACCAGTGGGAGAGAAGAAAAATAGTTCAGTTATGTTGCCCATTACAGGATAAGTACAGGAAATATTTTCTGGAAAAGTATATGATTGCATATTGAAATAGTCAAATTTGTCAATCTGCTGTTCTGTAAGCATTCCCAGAGCAAGCTATTAGAGCAGAGTTGGGCCTTGACATAAGTGCAAGGTAAACTGAAGGGGGACTAAGAATGGATTGTTTTAAGTGCTATTGTCTTTCATCAAGTACTGTATTATTTAACTGAAAATGAAGTCAAAGTTTATTTTTAATAGCAAAAATATAGTTTAACCTCACAGAAAATGCACATGCCAACAGCTATGGACATTGATATGTACTATAGATTCTAACTGGGAAAAAAATTAAATGAATACAGCATAACCTTTTCTTTTTCCATCTAATTACCTCCCTTTTTGGTTTTATTTTGTTTATTTGTGTCTTCTCATGAAGATCCTTCGCTGGACAACTAAAATTTATCATGAAAATATAGATACTTATATGTTTTATATGGAAAAAAATAATTTGAATATACCACCTCTATGTAGATTATTTTTGGACAAACCTGTACTCCACATAGCACTTGACAAGGCCTACCAATGATTCAAAGTAGCAAGATTTCTTAGGTTGTTTCTTAAAGTTCACTCACTTTTTTCCCCACACACTGACCATTGCCATCATCATCAGGAAATTCAACTATTTCAATCAGTCACATGTTTTTTATTCTATGATGATGAAGGGGGTAGCAATCTGCATTTGAAAACTCACCTCTTTGTCATTTCAGACATAATGAAAAATGTTCCTTAGTAAACAATAGGACCACAGAACCAGAATTTAAGAGTTAGAAGGGACCTCGGAAGCCATTTCATCCAAACCATACAGGAAGACTGGATGAAAATATTCTTTTGGTTAGGGAGTATGGTGGATTGGTCCCACTCACATAGAGACTTGTCTGGGTTGAGATCCATAGCAAAAAGAGAAAGTGAGTTTCAGTAAATGTGCCAGAGCAGGCCTGAGCCAGCTACTGTTTTATAGCTGATGGGGATTTGAGGCCCCAAGATGATAGTTTGGGGTATTTTTGCCTAGTGATAAACATGCCCATTCATTTTATATCTTTAAATGAATAATAAGGAAGTAGAAAAGGTTTTGATCTCTACTGAGCAACACCAGATAAGAGATCAAAAAGGAACCAAGAAAGGGGGTGGGCACAGGAAGAGGACTTATGTTCTCAAACCTTCTGCACATTTCCCCCGCCACCCCAAAAAAACAACTTTGTGTCAGGTACTCATTGTTTTGTTTTTGGTTTGGTTTGGTTTTTTTGCAGGTTGTTTTCAAGCCAATACCAACCAAGCAAACAGTCATTTAAAAAAATATATACATGTTAATCATGAGATTATTGTGGTTGAAAGACAGATGGCAAGCTTCATTTTGAGGATCTCTGTGATCAGATGGCACAAAGGCTTCTTTGAAGGCCTCCTTCTGGAAAGGTTTATGCTCATCTAAGATGGAAAGGAGGACAGGGCAGGGAGATGCATATAATGATGATCAGTTTCAATGCTATTACTTGATGAAGCAAATGAAAAAAAAGTCACTCTTTTCTTGGTTGGCAGACCAGGTACTTTCCCACTGTATGAGGTAGCTTGCAGGAGTAAATTATGTTTATAAAACACATACACACATACCATGCACATGGCAAGAACATACTGATTAAAAAGAGGGCAATAATAAGAACTCTTTTTCTTTATTTCCCATAGAATTCTTTGCCGGTCTTGGCCAATCAGACACATTCATGGTCAAGCTGTTACCAATGAACATTCTAATAAAACATCATGCTCACAAAAATCAAATTGAGTTTTACATCCATTAATCCAATATAGGGGGCATATGCGATAGATCGTATTTCCACACGGAACTAGTTTCTGATGATGTCCTATTCTTGCAGGGAGCAGTGATTAGATGTTTTTATTCAACACGGACAGAATATGTATTTTGCATTTACAACCTATGAATAAAACATGTTTTAAATGTTTATGGACTTATGTATTATGTTTATTACTTTGTAAAAAAAAAGAAGACAATGGTCCCTATCTCCCTACATTATTTTCCTGCTTCAGTCCTGAGCTTTTTCCTGGATGAGATTGTAACAGTGCAGTCATATGTCACTAAAAGGGACTGTATTTTTGTATAATGTCATATGAGCTATTGAGAAACTACTCATAGTCAATTGAAACTCTGTGAAAGCAAGTGTTTGCATACCAAAATGAACGTACTATAGAGCCCCATTTCAATCTGTTAGATATATTGTATACAATCTGTATATATACTATATATAATGGTATATACTACGTCGAAGGCACAGTCAAATTATAGTTCTGTGTACTGTTCTTGTAACATTAGATCTTTTTAATAAACAATTCTCTTTTTATTGACTTTTATCTTTTCTCCTGTCAGCTACCTTAAGAGTGTTATTCATTTCCTATAGACTACAGCATACACATTAGTGATAAACACATTTTTGGTGACATTTTCCCAAAGAAAATGCTGGTGTTCGATGGAGAGGCCCTGATCCATACAAATATCTTCACATCATCATTTTTAACTCATTGGTCCACTTGAAAGGTCCATCATGATGATTCAACACCCATATTTGAATCGTGTCAAAAAACATAAGGAAGAACAACAAATGTACATACAAGTAAAATCAATATCTCAATGATGCAGCAAGGTGGCACAGTGGATAGAGCCCGGGACTTAGAATCAGGAAGGCTTGAGTTCAAATCTGTTCTCAAATACTCACCAGCTATGTGAGGCTGGGCATGTTGCTTAACCTCTGTTTGTTTCTTCAACTATAAAATGGGAATAGTAATAGTACTTACTTACCAGGGTTGTTATGAAAATCAAATGAGATGATATTGGTAAAGCACATAGCACAGTGTCTGGCACATAGTAGGTACCATCGAAATGTGTGTCCTTTCCCTTCGCTTCCCCCTCTCCCATTGAAGGAACTTGTAGCTCAGCTTCCTTCTCATTTCATAAAAGTAGACATAATAGCAATAACTTATACATATATATATATATATATAGATATAGATATATCCATATCCATTTAAGGTTTGCAAAGAACTTTTTTTGTGTTGTTTCATTTGATCCTCACAATAACTCTTTGAGGTAAGTGCTATTTTTATCCCCATTTTGCAGATGAGGAAAGTGAGTCTGAGAGAGGTGACGTTTAGGTAGTGTCTGAGGCAGGATTCAAACTCGGGTCTTCCTGACTTCATTAGAACATAATGAAAAAGCATAGGCTCTGAAGTCAGAGAATCTAGATTCAAATCTTGACTCTACATCTTATTCTCTGTATAACCTTGGGAAAGTCACTTTAACTCTCTAAGACTCAGTCTCCTTAAATATAAAATGAGTGAATAGGACTGAATGATTTTAAGATCCCAATCATAAATTCTTCCAGTTGGAAGGAATGTTAGACATCATCCAGTCTAAACCATATCCAAAGAGCTGTCTCTTCCAGTTCTAGAGTGTATGAGCATGTGTGGCCATAGTGTTCATTAGAAATAGCCCACCAATGCCCCAGTCATGATGAGACATTAATGTGCTGCAGATCACTAGGGCCTCCACAAAAGTCCTACTCCAATGTCTTGCCACAGTGTGGCAATAACCTGGGCTTCTCTTAAGTCTGTGCCAGAGGAGCACATGCTCTGGTGAGCCTGTTGGCCTACTATATTAAAGAGCCACCATATCCACTTGTGAAGAAACTTATCACTGGGGAACTGGATGCCAGGTACTGACTTATTTTGATCCTAGCAATTCATGAAGACTATTTATAGAGGCATGAAGGTTATGTGATTGGCATTAGCAGATGTTCCCCACAGGTGGGGAACCTTCAGCCTTGAGACCACATGTGGCCCTCCAAGTCCATAAGTGCAGCCTTTTGACTGAATGCAAACTTCACAGAAGGATTTGTTCTGTAAAACTTGAACTTAATCAAAAGGCTGTACCTGAGGACCAAGAAGGCCACATGTGGCCTCAAGGCTGCAGGTTCCCAACCCTGTCCCACACTGATGAAATCATGGATCCTTTAAATAAAGAAATAAACATCTTGTTGGTATCCCAAATAACTATAAAATATACCTAAAACCTGTTAAGCAGATAAACACAGACACATTCCTGTGTCTTTATCACTATTCATACACAAATTAATATGACACCAGATAAAATATCATAGTGGCAAAGGAGACATACAAAAGTGTCTGAGAAATTTGAGGAGGGAGAGATCACTTTCAACTGGGAGATCTGGGAAAATTTAATAAAGGTGGTGCAATCTAAACTGGGCCTTGAAAGAAAGTGGCAATCACACACCTTCTGACAAGAGATGATAGAAAAAAACATGGACTCTGAGGAGATGGTTAATGTTGGAATTTGTTTTAATAGATTATGTAGATATGTATGAAAGGATTTATTTTTTGTTGTGTGCATTTTTTTAAAAATTGCTCAGTATAGCTCTGTGACCTTGGGCAAGTCACTTAACCCTGATTTTCCTACCTTCCCCCCTCCAAAAATAAAAAAAATTTAAAAAATTGCTCAGTAGGGAAGGAGAGAGTAGGATGAACAATAATGCAATAATAATAACAATTAGTATAACAATAATAATAACAATTATTATAACAAATAATTAATAACAATTAAGCAATGCTTAAAAGAACCAAAGTTTTAAAAAGAAAGAGAATGCCAGGGGTGGGGGTCTTGGGAGACTTTGTGGTAGAACTATAGGCTTAGAAGCCATCAGCATAGAGGTGATGATTTCCTTAATCAAAGTGAAACACTATGTTGGCACATTTCATCATTTGCTAAAATAGAGTTGCACCTTTAAAAATACACATTGATAATGCCACATGATGGCCTGACAAATTGAAATAAAATTCCTGCAATGGCAGAGTGCTACTATGGTCACCTAAAGCTGACCTTAAATTCCAGTTAAACTTGTTATTGCTTTCATTTTATATTACATCCAGATATTCCATAAGTTATGTGTCAGTTATAAGAAAAGGACCATTTGGAAAAGCTGAATATATTTAGCATAAAGGAAAGCAGATTTTTTTTCTGCTTTAAGCCATGATCATCATCTTCAACTATTTAGTGGGTTCTCATGTAGAATAGGGACTAGATAGTCTTTTCAGGCTCTGCCTGAAAAGGTAGGGACAATGGAAAGATAGTAAGATGTCAAGAAAAGTCAGTCAGTCAACTAATATTTATTAAGTGCCTATAGCTAAGGCCTGATTATCATGAATAATAAATTCTCTGTACCCACAATGCATATTTCCAAGCCTATAGCTAGTCTATGGCTGATTAGTGTAAATAGTGAAGCCTCTGAATTCACCTTGCACATTTCCATTGGGCTGGAACCAATGACCATATTATTACTTCAAATAGTGGAGATTCAAATACATGTAACCACTTCAGGGGATTTGAACTAACAGGAACTTAATTGTACTTACTATATACAGGAACTAAGCTAAGCACTGGAAAGAGCATGGGATTTGAAGATAAGTTTGGATTCCAGCTCTACCAATGTGACCTTCAATAAATCTTATAACATTTCTGGAACTCAGTTTTCTCGTTTATGAAGTTAATTATATTACATTAGGTGACCTCCAAAATCCCTTCCGTCTCCTGTGACCATAAAATTATGAGATGATAGATTTTAGCTCACTACCAGATCAATTAGAGATATCACCAAAAAAATGGAATAGGCTACCTTAGAAAGCAGTGAGTTCCTTATGACTAAAGGCCATTGGGCAGAGGGTTATATTGCCATTAATCAGTGACGGTGTAGCAGGCATTCGTGCATGAAGGAGCAGGCACAGATCCCAGCCCATGCGTGTGTTCTTGTTCCGTGGCATTCTTGTCTTCATCCTCTCCAAAAGAGATGAGAATAGAAGTTCAATGGGCTATAAACTCCTCGAGACAAGGGATAATTCCATTCTTTGTATTTGTACCTCATCACCTAGCACAATGGCTGACACATACTGTGCATTTAATGACTGCTTATTGATTGATTAATTGATAAATTTGCCACAGTTGTCTGGCCCCTAATGGCCATGGCAACACATAAAACAGAGGAGATGCTGATGCAACTTAAGTTCTCTCAATCCATTATTATTTAACAGTATCTACTAGCTCAGTACAAGATAGTTTTTGAAAGTTAACTCAAATAATAGTCATGCATATTTGTATATATCTCTGGAGGTATAGGGGATTCTTCATAAGGAAATTCCCTCCAAGAACATAGATCAGCAGCTGTTGTACAACTTAGAGTCTTTGAGAAATGCCATGGGCTACTAAGAGAAATGATTTGCTCAGGGTCAAATAAACATTATGGGTCAGAGAAGACTTAAATGCAGGTCTTCCAGATTCGAAAGTCAGTTCACTTCTCTCTGTTGCTCTTTAGTTCTCAATCTTGAATCGAATCTAATGTCATTTATGAGAAGAATCATATATACTTACTTGTTTTTATCAGATTATTATTACATCAATCAATCAATATTTTTAAACACCTACTATATGCTGGGCACTGTGATAAGCACTGTGCCATATATTCATAGCCAGTACATAGTTGGTCTATTTTCTACCTTGAGGAGGCATCCATGGACATAATCTATGTCAAAATCAGAGACATTATAGTGTTATATTATATATAACTCCCTGGCCAGCGTTGATGGTCCTTTAAGAAAAATATACCACACAATTTGGGGAATATTGATCTGTTTAATGAATATATAATTATGATTGATTTAATTATTACTATTATTTATTGTTATTATTGCTTGAGCAATGCATGGCATTGCATGACAAAGGGATAAGGTACACAAAGCTGCTTTCTTTGGGTTGGCACTGCTTATTATCATTTGACAGTGGGCCATTAGCCTGGCACTGGAACAAATCATTCTCATCACCATCATCATCATTAACTACAAGTATGTGGTGCCTGTGTGTGTAGCCTTGTTTTCTCTTCCAGAGAGAGTGATTTAGGCAGAGATGCCTTCTGCCCTCTCAAAGCTCACAGCAGCTTACCAAGATCAGTATCTCACTCTTGAAAATAAGTAACATTTGAGAGAGTGCCAGGGTACCTAGGAATAAAAAAATAAATGAAAAGGCAGTGTTTTTTCTTCACGCAGCTATGCTCCTGGAATGCCTGGCTTAATGGGGAAAGAATGTCTGATGGCTCAAGGTTTTCATTCTAGACCTGAGTTTTCTGACTCAGAGAGCTGAAAGCCTTGCCAATTACTGCCAGCAGCAGTTTCTGAGACCTAGTTTGACTCTGCCCATTTAATGAACAAAATCCAATCAACCACCCTGTTAGCAAAAATAGAAAATGCCTGCCAGAATGATAAATAACTGATTGCCAGTGGTGATTAGCATAGCACCTCCAGAGGAGTGCCTGCCTCCTGTTCAACCCTGACTGGGCTTCCTTTAAGCTTCAGGCCACCTAAAGTCAGCTTCCAGATCTATCGGGCCATCCCACCAGCTGGGATCCTGCCAGCACAGACTCATCAAGATTCACAGGCCCAGATTCATGGGAAAACAGGTGGCAAACTCTTGCTCCACTTACCTGCTTTCACCAGGAAAAGGAATCGTCTTCTGCTTTGCCTTTGGTACAAGCATAGACATCTTATGAAACTGTCCTTTGGCTCATTTCTGACAAGTTCCAATTGTAAAGATGGGCCTAACAGGAATGAAGTGCTCGTTAGTGCTTTGGAGTCAATGGTGTATCTGCTGCATTAGAGAAACAAGCAGTCAGTAGTACAATTCTGTGACACCTAAAGTTTCCCATAAGAAATAAAATTTAAAACCCCCCTAAATCCTACTAGGATCCAAAGAAAATTGTGTATATAGGTCTTTCTGATCAGGTAACTAGATATTGTATATGTTAGATCATTCTGACTTTTAAGCGTTGAGGTGGAAAGAAACCTACCACAGAGTCCCAGGGTTCTCCACTTGAACCTCTTACAGTGACTGACTCTGAAATCCAGTGAGCCTCAGAATCCTTTTACCCTCTGCTCAATCCAACCAGTCCCATCCTGTCCAGAGGCCTCAGAAATACCAAGTAGGCCAGATGTTTCTGAAAAAGGAAATGACAGAGAGAATATGGACAAGGGAAACAGAACAAAAGAGCAAGAGAGAAGTCCCCCTACTCAGGCAAAGAAAGATTGGGCTCTTCTTATGTCTCCCACTTTTTAGTTGATTGTTTAGGTTTAGTTTAATTTTTTTAATTAGATGCTGATTGGTGATGTCACTCCTGAAATAAGCTTACATTGTATCAAAAGGACAATCAACCTAACTTTATCTTGTTCAAGCCTCTCATTGCAGTCTTTTTAAATCTTTATCATCAAGTTTCCAAAGATGGTCCACATGAGTGTTTCAGCTACACTAATATAGGCAAGTACACACTTGAGGCTGCCACAATTGCTTAATGGACAAGGCTGAACTTCAGTCTGTTTGTATAGCTGCAAAGAAGAGCCCATGGCAGGGCTCAGTGAGTGGGTAGTTGAATTCCTTGTCTTTTTAAGAAACCTACAAGCTGTGCTTGACCATCTGTAGCTCCCTAGCAATCACTATCTCGAAAGGCTACTGTGAAGATTGTTGGAAGAAAAATACTAGTTAAAGCTTTATGAGGCTATATAAATCAGACAAGTGAAGGAAAATAAGGTAGAAAAAGAAGTTTATTATAGCAAGCAAGGCATACATGTTATATGGACCAGGCCCTGAGCTCCAGTCCTGGACTGCTTTTAAAAATGAATTTTCATAACAAGAGAAGACAATCTTGATAGGTTCACATTTCTGAAAAAGATGGGCAAGAGTTGTATCAGAATTGAGTTTCAGAGCTGAGTTTATAACCCAGGTAGGATGCTGACTTCTAAAGGGGATCAAAGCACCTTAGACTGTTCTTTCCTTGGTATGTACTGGTCTTTCTTAGTGAGAGAGCTGTCACCCACCTGTGCAGCACCCCCTTTCTAAAAGAGGGCTGTCATGTATACCTGTTAAAGGGGGATGGGAAATATAATTCAATAATTCCCCCATTTGGTACTAACCATTTTTATGGTGCAGCACCATAACTGGAGTTATATTGCTTTGTCCTCAACTTCATCATACTAATTTCTGTTGGGTGTAATTTGGGAATTGGCTTGGGAATCAGTTCCTTGCACCAAGGGAGGCACTGTAAGCACAAACAGCACACAGTCACTATGAGGACACACAAGAGAAGACCCACTAACAGATAATTTAGCCATGAAAGATTGGTACCTCAAAACATATCTGTTGGGGCAGCTAGGTGGCACAGTGAGTAGAGCGCCAGCCCTGGAGCCAGAAGGACCTGAGTTCAGTTCCGGCCTCAGACGTTTAACACCCAGAAACAAAAACCTAGCCATGTGACCTTGGGCAAGTTACTTAACCCCAATTGCCCTCCAAAAAGAAAAACAAAACAAAACAAAACAAAAACATAACTGTAGCCTATAGAGTGGCTATTCAATATAGTGACTCTGCAGGTGTTTAAATGGTATGGTAACCACTTTTCACATATATACCCTTTTATCAAAATCTTCCTTCCATGAAGATTTAGACTTTTGAGAATAGAGTCATCTAGAGATCGCACAAAGGGTCTTGGGACTCTGTAAAAAAATACTGTGTCCAAATTATGACCAGAAAATATGAACTACAAGGGTCTAGGATCCTGCATTGGTATTAATACAAGCAGAAGTGATAAGCAGCTTACAGAATAGGCAACAGGTCCATAGCGCACACACACACACCCAACATAACAAAGTCACAATATGTGAAAAAAAGAAGCCCAATGTAGCCTCTGATAAGCTTTAGGTGACCATAGCATTTGCCATTGCATGATTTTTATTTCAGCTTGTCAGGCTGTCATGTAGCATTATCAATGTGTATTTCTTAAAGGTGCAACTCTAGTTTATTTTAGCAGGATTGTGAAACAAATGTTGAAATGTGCCAACATAGTGTTTTGTTTTGATCAAGGAAATCATCACCTCTAAGCTAATGACTCAAGCCTAGGAAGAAGTATTCCACAGCTTCTCCCAAGACCTCCAGGCCTGTAATTCTGTCAGTTGGTGATCTCTGCTTGAATTACCTGCTGACACCTCAAACTCCACATGTCTAAAAACCCAAGTTGCCATGTTGCACTGTAACACCTTACCCCTAGACTTCCTTATTTAGGTTATTAACACTACCCCCACTTTTCAGGTACTTAGGTTTGTAACTGAAATCCCCTTTGACTTTCTTATCTTTCCTATAGTCTACATCTAGTCAGGTACTGACTGTGATTTTTACTTCCACAATATTTCTTGCACCTGGCTCCTCCTCTCTTTTCCCACTTTTCTCATAACCAACCATGATCAGGGAAACCTTAGCTCAATTTGATTCCAGGTAAGAGTTGTAGTAAATAGCCAATAATACAGTAAAGTTCTACATTGTTCATAAGGGACCAAAAGCCAGGTTCAGATTTAACCAGGTGGGAAAATTTCCTATTCAGACAGGAAATGGCACAATGGGAAAACTGAGTCAAGAATGCCCTACCTTTTTTATGCAAGGTTATTCCCTCAATTTTCCCAGACATAGACTCCAACTATAGCAGTTCTCAGACCACATTGCCTTTGAGGCAGCCCATGGCATTTCCCTTGAATGGTGGGCTATTGACTTTGTGACAATTTAGACAATCATACCTGAAATCAAAATGTAGAATAATATGAAATTACCCTTTCAAGAGATTTTACCTCAACTAGCAAAATTTCATTAATCATAACTCAGAAACAGGATATTATTAGTTTTTTCATGTTTCTGTAATGGTTAATAATGATTAAATATGAGGATATTTCATTTATCGTTCACTTATAAATTAAGAATAATCACTTTTTGGAGTTTCACAAATACAGTGAATACTTGATAGTTGGCTCAGAACCCACAGAAAATTTCTGGCTACTGTAAGTCTCAGACCAAGAGATAATCATATTGCCTATTAACCTATTAAGACAAAATACAATCTAAAGTCAAATGTTCCTAAGTTGGTTCAAAGATGTAACTTTAATACATACCAATTATTAACATATACAATTTAATAATTTTCATAAGTGATAGCCAAGTAATCTCAGATGAAACTAATTCTTCACTATAATAAAACTTGTAAATTTCCCCACTTTGGTTGGGAGAGGTCTTAGTTTCTCAAACTGTGATTCACAATGTTAGAATTTCCCAACATAGGGTGGAGTCTCCAATCTGGCCTTTGAATACAGGCCATGGGGATTCGGGAGTCCAGGAATCCAGACCATATATTGCAGCTGGCCAAGGATCAAATAAGGAGCTTGGGTCTAGCACTACAGCCCAACAGACACCCAAACTATCAACTTTGGACTTAAACTTGGTGGGATTATTACTGTTTAGGAACTGAACTAAATGATGAGCTTAATATATCTTTCTGCCCCTGAAATTAAGGCAGTGTAGAAGTATGCCCTTGAAGTATTAGGAGAAATGTTTGTATGTTGGTCTTTTAAGTAAATATTCCTGTAAAAATTATCCTATACAATGTCAGAGTTGGTTCAAATGTTAAAACTTCTTTCAAATGATTCCCAAACTGTTTCAGTTGGGCTAAAGTTACTTCTAGCATATGGTTAACATCTCTATAAGATTAACAGCCTTCTTCCCAGCCTACTTTTCTGGGATCAAAAAGACAAAATGCTTTGTTTCAGAACAAATTTTTATCTTTGCAGGAGCCTTAGGGGTAGTGGGGTGGTCTTCCAGGTTTGAAGCAATAGCAAAATAAAGCAAACATGCACTGACCCCTCTAAAGGATTTTTAATTTGAAACCTAAAAGTAGTTCCATACCTTTCTCATTATAAAGTATTCTAATGCTGCCCTCCATTGGATCTCAAATGGAGTTTCCAACTGACATTCCACCACTTCCTCCAAAGAAGGGAAATTAAGCTCTGCCTTATCTTTTTGTTGTAGTGGTTGTTTTTGTTTATAGCCCAGAGGAAATAGTAAAAATCTTTAGTGAGAAAAGTAGGTCTTCATAGATCTCAACAAATTTTTAAAAAATGGTTTTCTCTCCATAAAAAGAAAAGTCTGTCAGTTCCCTGTAGCTTAGGTCCAGGAGGATATACTCATTTGTAATGTAAACCAGCCAGTTTATGTGCATTTAATCTGCCCTATGTATCTCACTGTTAATATTATAAAAGCCCTTGTCCCAAGCTTCTGTCAAGGAGTTAAAAGTCAAAGCACCTTTGACTTCAGTTGTAGTACTATACCCCCAAAGAAATTTAAAAAGAGGAAAAGAACCCATTTGTCAAAAATATTTATGGCAGATCTTTCTGTAGTGGCAAATAACTGGAAACTAAGGGTGCCTACCCTCTGAGGACTGGCTGAACAAATTATATGAATATAATGAAATAGTATTATTCCATAAGAATTATTGAAAGTGATTATTTCATTGAAACCTTGGAAGATTTGTATGAACTGATGCAAAGGAAAGTGAGAAGAACAAGAAGGACAATTTATATAATTACTGCACATAAAAAAGAACAAGTTAAAAATGTAAGAACTTTAATCAACTTCAGCAATTAAACATGACTCCATAGGACTAATACTGAAGCATAGTACGTGTTGCTTATCCTTCATTTTCAAAGGGGACCAGTACATCATGGGGTAGCCTTTACTTGCCCCTGAATTGGATTTAAGTGAGGCAGAGTTGCATAAAGTCATCAGCCTCACTCTCTCTTCCAAAGACATTGAAGTCCAGTGGTAAAACAAAAAAGTAAGATTACCTAAATGGGAACAAACTGTTCTCATCTACCCATTCCACCAGGAGAAGTCTTCATATGCTTGGGGTAGACATCCCCCTAACTCACCAACTGGTTTAGGCTTGTTGGCTACCTGCCACCTGATTTAGCCTGTTTGCTGAGATGGTATTACCAGAGTGTGGCCATTGCGCATGCTACCCCTGTGGCTTCAAGAAGGTGTAGGATGCATACTACCTACCTCCTGACAGAGAGGTAATGGACAGTGTGAAGTATGATAGGAGGGAAGGAGGAAGGGGGAGAGAGAGAGAGAGAGAGAGAGAGAGAGAGAGAGAGAGAGAGAGAGATTTAGACATGAACAATAAGAGAATTTGTTTTGCTTGATTACACATATATGTTACAAGGGTATTGTCCTTTTTTTTTTTCAGTTTGGGGAGGAAAGAGAAAAAATTTATTTCCTTTCACTGAAGGAAAGCCTTTAATAAACAGGAGAGGATCTAGAGGAGGAAATAGAGGGTGCTGATGGGCCTTAAATTCATGCAATAAGAGAATCAGTTGAAGGGATTGGAAATGTTCCACTTAGGGAAGACACAATTGAAGAGAGACAATATCTTCAAGTATTTGTAAGTACATTACGTGGAAAGGAGAATAGATGTGTTTTGTTCTACTCAGGTAAGGGAGGGGAGAGGAGAATCAGAGCAATGGATAGAAGTTGCAAAGAGGCAAATGTAGGCTTGATATCAGGAAAAACTTTCAAACTGAGCTGCCCCAAAGTAGAGGGGGCTCACTATGGAGGAAGTGGGTCACCCCTCATTCATGATGGTCAAGCAAACACTGAACTAAGATCTCATTTGATTCTCACAACCCTTTGAGCTAGCAGGGTATTTATCTTTATTTTGCAGATGGGGAAATAAAGTCTCACATAGCTAAAATTAGCATTAGAATTAGGACTAAAGCCTGGTCTTCTGACCCCAAGCCCAGCACTCTCCCCCACTGTGTCATTAGCTTTTCCAAAAACCTTGCCTTATAAAAGGACAGCTATTCTGGGAATGTATCTCTGTGTCCTTACTTGGCTTGCAATTAGTCCTTTAAACATCTCAAGCCAACATCAACATGAAGGAGATTTTTAGCATGTTCTTTTGGACAATCCTATTAAATGAAGATTCCTTTTCCAATTACACTGGCCTCCGGGTTGCATTATTTATATATATATATATAGTATATGTTTATGTACATATGTATATGTATATGTGTGTATGTATGTATATGTATTGTATATGTATGTATGTATATGTATATATATTCATTTCTCTGGCCCCTTGCAACCTAAATAATCCAGAATCTCTGAGGAGCCAGATATACAACACCAATTCTCCTGGTTCTTAAGTGTGGCCACCTCTAGATTAGAAAACAGCACCCTGAGGGCTCTAGCTTCTCAGGCTCTTTTTTATCTGGCACCCAGGCTCAGAATGACAGGCATAATCACTCTGTTAGGGCACTAGGGAGCCATTCATTGTTCTGGCATACAGGATGCTGCCTCCAAAATAAAGTAGTCAGGATGGTATGGTAGCTAGAGTTCATTGTTTAATGTTTTAAGGGGTCCCCAAAGATATTTAGCCTTCCTCCTATGGCAAATAACTTAGTACCAGGGTAAGTACAAGGCAAATTCAATTTTGCACCAATATGATGACAAGACTATACTTCCTCCCCATAGTAACCCTTACCTTTAGGTCTACCCTAGGAAGTGGTGGGAATAACAACCCTTCCCCATCTCTAGGTCCCCTCACTACATTGCCCTTCTCCTCAGCCTGCCTTCCTTGCTCTCTTCTATTTGTAAGTACTGGGAGTTTGTAAAGTTCAATCTTGCTTGAAATGGAGCCACTGTCTCTGCTACTACACAACGGAAATACCCCCCCACTCCCACCCCCCCCAGAAAAACACCACTTAATTTTTCTGAGGTGAAGTTATGTTTAGGTTATGCTCTGGACTTGGGCACTGGAGAGAAATTTATTCATATTAAATGTCAGAGCTCATATTGGACAGTAATATTTTATCAGTTTAATTTTTTTTCAAAAAGTCAGAGAACAGAAGACAAAAGGAGGTGGGATTGTTTTGATTCCTCTTATTTCCAGAGAGTATGGGATCACAAAATTTTAAACTAAAAGATGTGAATCAGGGTAGATGCTGCTTACCTATGAGATATAAAAAGTGACCATTAATAAGGCATCTTGTGCAAATGCATTATAATAATCATATAATATTCAAGTTGAGTCTTCAACTTTCTAGTTTAAATCACACCTGAATATGATCAACATATGGTCATGTGTCATTGCTTTAAAACCTTCCACAATGGGGGAATCCAACCACCTGTGGCGACCCATGCCTCTTTGGGACAGATCTCCTTGTTAGGAATTTTTCCTTATATCAAGCCATATGTCACACAGCAGTTTTTACTCATTACTTCTAGTTCTGCCCTCTCTCACCAAGTCAAAGCCTCTTTCATGTGACCATCTTTCAAATACCAGAAGATAGACATCAAATCCCCACTAAGTCTTCTTTTATCCAACCTACTATATCCTAGTTCCTTCTGCCAGCTAGGTGCTAAGTGGTGCAATAGATAGAGTGCTCAACCAGAAAGCAAGAAGACCTGGGTTCAAATGTGGCCTCAAATACTTAGTAGCTATGAGACGCTGGGCAAGTCATTTAACCTTGATCTACCTCAGTTTCCTCAACTGGAAAATGGGGATTAAAAATTCTCCAAATAATTAATAAAGAAATGCAAAAATAAAACAATTCTGAGATCTGACTTCATGCCTATCAGATTGGTAAAGATTATCAAAAAAGAAAATGACAAATGTTGAAGGAGGGAAAACAGGTATGCTAATGCACTGTTAGTGGAACTATAAATTGGTCCAATCATTCTAGAAAGTAATTTGGAATTATGCACAAAAATTACTAAATAGTCCATGCACTTTGACCCAGCTATTCCACTACTAAGCCTCTACTCAAAGAGAATCAGTCAGCCAATAAATATTTAAAGCATCTACAGGGTGTCAGGTACTGTAAGAAGCAATGGCAATAGAAATAGAGGCAAAGTCTCTGCCCTCAAGGACCTCACTTTCTAATGGTGGAGACAACAAACAAATATAAAAGAGTACTATCAGGTAAAAAGTAAATTATCAACAGAGGGAAGGCACTATAGCTTGGGTGAGCTTCCTGTAGAAGGCAGGATATTAGCTAGAATTTTAAGGAAGCCAGAAAAAACCAGTAGGTAGAGATGAGGAGGGAGAGTGTTTCAGGCATAGGGGACAGCCAGAGAAAGTGCTGGAAGCTGAGAAATGAAGCATCTTATTAGACATGTCTGGCAGCAAGGTGTAAGAAAACTTGGAAAGGTAGGCAGAAGCTCACTTATGAAGGAGAAAAGATCCTAAAAATGTTTAAAGCAGTTCTTTTGTGGTGAAAAAAAAACTATAAAGAAATCCCCATCAATTGGGGAATAGTGGAAAAAAATTTGGTACATTAATGCCACGGGATACTATTGTACTATAAGGAAGAAGCAAAAAGATGATTTCAAAGAAATATGGAGAGACCTACATGAACTGAATAATTTATAGTATAACACCAATGTTATAATAATGATCAATTTTTTAAAACTCCAATCAACTAATGATCAATCACAATTCCAAAGGATTAACAAAGAATACCACCACTTCATAAAAGAGAAATAATTGATATATACACAGAACAAGAATTTATTTTTGAATTTGACCAATGTGGGGATATATTTTGCTTGACTCTGCTTACGCAATACAGAGGTTTCTTTCTTTCTTTCCTTACTTGTTAAGCAGAGTCAGTTTATCATCACCCACCTGGAACCTCCTCTCTTTAATGCCACACTATTGCTATTCAAAGCTGTTAGGGTCAGTCAGTGAATCCCCTCTGCAGCCTTCTTCAGTAAGTGGAGGCACATCTAATGGTCAGATAAACTCACCGTAAAGTAACAGTGTTATTATGGAAAGATAGTGGCTCCCAGTAATTTGGGGCATCAAGGTAGTAAGAAGCAGGACAAAAGGCAAACAATGGCTATAGCATCCTTTGTTGATACCTGTAATGTTACTAGGGGCAACATACCTCTTGCTTGTCACTATCTCAAAGAACAAGTGCATCCTCCTTGCTCCCTTCTTTGCATCATCTAGCCACTATTCTCAGGTCCAGATGCTATTAATTCCCTCACAGTTAGGTCTCAGGTTCCCCAGCCCCATACTGTCTTGCTCATTCTCCTAAAACCCTGCTTCCTCCCCTTCTGAGTGGCCTACCTAGTCCCACCCTTTCCCCATTTCCTAGGGGATGGAGAGACTCAACAAGGAAGGAACTTCCTGTCTCTGACTTGCTACATATATCAATAATCTCCCTTTCAATGTAGAATGACTGAAACCTCTACCACAGTTTCCCATATAGAAGGCAATTTAATGGAACAGCAGATAAGAATGCTGGACTTTGAGTCATGAGGACCTGAGTTTAAATGCTATCTCTGACACTTACTAACTGTGTGACCCTGGGCAAATCACTTAATTGCTGTCTGCTTCCATTTCCTCATTTGTAAAGCACTTCCCTACCAGAGTTTTCATGAGGATAAAATGAAATATTAATAAAGCTCTTTGCAAACTTTAATGCACTATACAAAGGTTAACTTTTATTATTATTATAGTTTTTGATAAAAAATAATAGCATCTAATAGTGTTTTAAGATTTGTGAGGCACTTTTCAATTTTATCCTTATAAAACTGGGAGTGAGGTACAATCTAAATTTGGAATGGAGTTGCCTGGAACTTCCTGGGAAGCTTCTAGTTGTAAATTAAGGGGGATTTCTTTTGTTTTCTCATGGCAATGGTGATATTAAGTTGGGCAACCAGGTTGAATCCTGTCAAACTCTAGCATGGTGGTCCTAGGAATGAAAAATGTTTTTGTATTGTCATAAGAAATTATGTCTAGGGGCGGCTAGGTGGCGCAGTGAGTAAGAGGCCGGCCTCGGAGTTTGGATGACCCGAGATCAGATCCGGCCTCAGAAAATGAGCACCCACGCATAAATCAAATGACTGGCCGTGTAACCTTGAGCAAGTTACTTAACCCCAATTGCTTTAAAAAAAAAAAAGAAAAGAAAGAAATTATGTCTATTATCACTCCCCTCTCCATCCCCTCAGTTCCAGACCTATTAGTTAAGAACCAGAGGATATGGCTGTTTGTGTGATGTTCCTGTTGGTGAAGGTTAAGACTAAAGCATGAAAGTCATACCCTACCTCCATGATCACAGCAGGACAGGCAATGAGTAGTTGCTCCTTGAGAAGACTGTTCTAGCTCTCTACTACATTGGCAGTTTGACATCGGTAAGGCATATGACATTTCCATTGAATATGATTCATCAGAGCCCAGTTCTAGACTTTTCTTGACACAAAATGAATGCTTTGATGAGAAAAGATGAACTCAAAGTATCCAAAAAGCATAATGATATATTGAGTGAGAGCATCAAGTGTGGTTGCGTCTTTGGCTCAGGAGACCAGGACTGCACAATCCCATAGACAGAATATACTACCTCTATTGACAGTAAATCTTTACCAAGTGTAGTTAATCCAGTGAATGGAATCAGCCAATAGGTAGGTCTGGGGTGTGCCGATTTCTGTTGCTTGAGTGGGGCAGTTGGCATCAGCTTTTGCAGCCTTATCTTTAGTAATCAAGAGGCCCAGCTTGTGAGCCTGCACATCATTAACTTACCCTCTCCACAGCCTGACTTGATATTTGGCCATTTGGTAGCAAACTATGCAGAAGCTCTCCACTATTAAGCTGATTCCCACTCATTAACCTTGACTCTCCCAAGGCCCATCCCCATCACTGTTTTGTGAGAGTTTCAGCTGAATGGTAGTGGCTTTCCAATTTCTCTGTCAATGTGGTATTGAGAGGAGAGTCAGCAAACAAGGCTTTGTCTAGCTGTAAAGGTTAAAATCCTTAACACAGGGGTACTCAGTTCCCTAGAGAGAAAGACTGGGTCATGGCCTTGCTTGGGAAGATTGCTGGGGCTACAGTTACGTTCTTTTGGAGATTACTCACCCCAGAGGGACATAGCTCAGCTCTTTTTTGTATGTATCATTGCCATTTGACAACAGAGGCCTTTTATACCAAGCAAATCTTATGAAAGGAGGGATCTTTCTTGATTTAGTACATGTTGGGGATATTAGGACACGGGGTGACAGAATGACCTTGAATCAGCTGTTAGGTGATTCAAGCCTCCATTAGTAGACTAGCCATTGGCATACAAAAGCAGTATATCACTGGCCTATGAAGCAAAATGGTGAACCCAAAACCCTAGTGGACACTTATCTATTTTGTCTCCTACCATGACTGGCCAAGTTGCCTGCTCAGGTGAGACCTTGAGTGTTAAGAGAGAACTAGTGTCATAGGACCCAATGGTATGGTTTGCTGAATAGCCAGCTTCAGTTCTTCCCAGGGACTGCAATGGTGAGTACTTTAAAGCACAATTGCTCATTTGGATATGTAAATCCTGGTGTATTTGCAAAAGTATTTTTCTCATTACCTTTGAGTCAAACCTCCTACATTTGCAAACATGACCTAGGTTGTATGATTGCTTCTAGAGATCTCCCCATAGCTCAGCTTTAAAAATATGCAGATCCATGAAAGCACTGGATGATTATTCTTTTTTATAGTTCCTTTTTGGAGGGTGTTTTGTAAGTGCCTGAGCCAGGGTACTTAAGCCAAAATCACAGTGCGTGACATTTCATTTTCATAACCATTTCATTCCACATAGACTCAATACTTAATGGAATAATCCTCATAGAACTTTAATCTTGTTGAATGTGACAAGATGTATTAGTCCATACAGTTAGCATTATTAATAAGAGCATCAGTTATAAGATCTCTAAAGTCATTAAAAAACATTTACATTATATCTCATCTGCTAATTTCCATGGGGACCCTTCCTCATTGTGGTAGCCCAGGTCTTCATCTACAATTAGAGCTAGGCGACAATTCAGAGATTAACCACAGTCAGGTTCTCATTTACTTTTCTTAGCCTTTTAATATTTCTTTCCTTTAAGAGGCCTTCCCCTCTGAGATCAGTCCATTAACCCGTAATTAATCCTCTCAGCATTTCCAGTATGTGCCATGGTCCTAGATTCAAATATGGGCCAATATATATACAAAATGAAATCTCTAAAAGGAAAATGTATGCATTTAAGATAACTATATTTCACTACCTGCTCCCCCCAGTTTGGGAGGCTATAATTAAATCCCACTGTGGTAGTGGAAAAGTTTATGGATTTGGAATCAGAAGACATGAGTCCATGTTCCAATTCTGCTATTTAGTGACTTGTACAGCCTTGAACAAATCACTTCTCTGAGTCTGTTTTCTCATCTGCAAAATGAGAGGGGTTTAGACTAGATGACCTCAAAAGCCCTTCCAGCTTGGAATCTATAATCTTCCCTTGAAAAGGCTTTACTTTATTATTGCCAAGGGAAGAGACTAGCCTTTCGTCTTCCATCTCTCACACCACTCCTAGGACTTATAAAAGTGTTTGGAAATCCTGCACTCTGCAATTTGCCATTCCTCTTCTCCTGAATCTATTTTTCTGTTCCATTATATGAGCTCCACAGATGGGTCTTTGCAAATGCAAGCAGAACTGACACCTCCCTCCCTAACCTAGCTAATAAATCTACAAATGGGAATGAGCTTCATATGCATGTGCTTTGGGGAAGGAGGGAAGCCTCCATTTTGGGATTGTGAGAGAAGAGTGAGTTGATAGGTTTGATAGTGACATCTTTCTCCCAAAGGGAATGAAGGGGCAAGCATATAGGAGAAACAGGATAGTGGACTCTCTTATTCCATCTCTCTTTCTCTCTCTCTCTCTCTCTCTCTCTCTCTCTCTCTCTCTCTCTCTCTCTCTCTTTCACACACACACACACACACACACACACACACACACACACACACACACACACACTCCTTTACTAGCAAGAACATTTGGCACAAAGGAATGACATGGTCATGTGTGTACTTAAGGTTGTTCTGGCAGCTGTATTAAGGATGAATTGGGAAAAGGGAGAAACTAGAGTTGAGGATATCAATTAAGAGATTGTTAGCCCAATTTTTCCAGGGCTTAAGCTAGGGTGATTTTTAAGAACTGTTTCTTAAGAACAATTACTGAACAACATCACTCTTCTCAACTAATATTTAGGCTGGGTTTCACAGTACAAAGCATCCAGTTAAATAGGGTGGCAAGGGTCTTTTTCTAACCCAATAAGCAAAAAAATAGTTTAGGAAGTATGTAGAAAAAATAATTTGTGGGTTAAATAAATCTTTCCTTTTTCCAACCATTTGTATTGATGTCACAGAGTTGAGTATAAATTATATATAGCCCATTCCTTTGAGTTGTTTATAATCCTATAAAAGACATGACAGGAATGTAGACAACATATAAATCTGTGACATGGGAAAAAATGTTACAAAATATCCAAATCAAGAAAAGCCACAGTTTGTCTTTGTCCCTCTCTTTCAACCCTCACCTCCAATCAGTTGCCAGGTCTTGACAACCTACTCAACATATTTCATATCCATCTCATTCTCTCCATTCACATCTCCACCACGCCTAGTTCAGACCTTTATTACCCACATATCACCTGAAGATTGCAGTAAACTCCCTGACTCGTCTCTCCCCTCTTCAAACTGTCCTTGACAAAGCTCCCAAAGGTTTGACCTTTGCTCTTAAGAAGCTACAGTGACTCTCCCTCTCACCTCTAGGATAAAATATTCATTCCTTTATTTGGCTTTTATAGTCTTTCTCAGTCTGCCTGTAATTCACCTTTCCTAGTATATTACATATTTTATTCTCTTCCATGCACTTGATCTTCTAGTCCAGTTGTCCCACTTGCAGATCTTCATGCATTGGAGGCCATTTCCAATTTTTTTGCTGTAGACAGTCCTTCCTCCAAACTTGAAATAGACCCCCTCCTCAACTCCTTTCAGGAACCAAAATGTTCATTAATAAATAGTCCTTTCTAAACTCCTTTTTATGAATGATATGTTCAAGTATAGAAATTGTTCATTTGAAGAACAATGAAGATCAATAAACAAACAGCAAAGAAACTGATTTGAATAGTACAGTTATTCCTAAATGGACCAATGACATTAAAGCTTGTAATCCAGAGTTATGAGTTACTCTAGGCACATACATTTTTCTCTCCTATGCTCTTCCCTGCCAGGTTCCTGGCACAGAAACTGAGCACATTGTAGGAAGAGTATGGAATAAGGATGTGGATTGCATTGTAGTTCGTTATTCCTCTGCTTGGTTTAATGTGTGAGCATTTGTATTTATAGTAATTTATTTTTCCTTACTGCTATATAAATTATTATGTTTAAGATATAAAAATGTCATTATTGTCTGTTCCTAGTTATATAAATAGAAGTACATCACTAGGGGCTTGAAAGCTAGAGTTGCAAGTTGGTAGGCGTTTATTTCCCTCAATAGGGTCAAAGGAGTATGAGAACCACTTCAAACCAACTCCCATGAGCCCTTTGTTAAATTTTCAATGCTACAAATGTGGGGTTAATTTATTGTTATGTTGCTTGCTAGACTTTAAAAGAAGAAAAGAAGGTGATAATACAAATTAAACTTAAGCGTGTGCCATGCATTCATTTTTTTTCTGGAAAGATGATGGCTAAATATTTGGCAGCACATCCCTGGCGTTATCACTAATACCCTGAAAGAGTATGAATATAACTAAATGGGAGTCCTTCCATGGGAATCTAGACTTGATGGTGTGCAGGAAGACTGAATTGAGTTAGCCAACCCAGGGAGTAAATAGGTGTCCGCATACCTATATGAGTAGTGTGAGGCCCCTAAGCAATGTGGAAACACAAAGCATAAATAGAAAATTTATTAAATTTATAAAAAACATACAGCTGTCAAAGACAGCAAATTCACACAATGACAAAAATTATACCAAAAACTGTCAGTATGCTGGAATAGTAAACTGAAACTAACAAAATGAAATTCAGTAAATATAAATTAGCTCACTTGGGTTCAAAAATGGAGTTACAGGTTCAGAGAGACATAAAAATATCTAGGTATGGGTTTTAGTGGAAGACAATGTTACCATTACAAACCTAAAGGAGTTTATGAGGGAAAAAAAAACAAAAGGAGAGGAATGATAGCATCAGGCCTCACTGGAATATTGTACCTCATTCTAGGTATTATAATTTAAGAAAGGACATTGGCAATTTGGAGAACATCCAGAAAAGGGGGGATCAGAAAAGTGAGGACCATGGAGATCATGGTGTGAAGGAATCAGTTAAAGAAACTTGGGATGGTTAACCTGGAGAAAAAAATTTAAGGGGTTTGATGTTGCTCTCTGAACATTTGTTATTTTAATCTATTTTGGGTACTATTGCAATGATTATATCTCCTTGGGTATCAGAAATTCAGTTGAGTCAATCCCCTTTGTCACCAGTTTGGTTATTGGCTCCTATATCATACTGCTAGTCTCTTTTATTATATCATTCATTGTTCTGCCTAAAGGGACAGTGAATTGATGTTGGGCAGTGGTTAAAGACCAATACCCACCCTAGCCCTGAAAAAAAGAAAAACTGGGGAATATAAGGAAGTGGGTTATAAATGCCTGCAGGCATGCTATAAAACCTAAGACAATTGGGAAATAATCCTAACTCAGATTAAAAAAAAAAGAATTAAAATAGACTAGATTAAGCAACAATATGCAAACAATCATCTGGAAAGATACAGTCCAGAGGCAAGCCCTTTCTCCTCCACAATTAGTTCTGGTCTTTGAATAAATGACTTATCAATTATGATTCTTTGGACTAATAGTTAATTTGTTCATGTAGAAAATAAGGCAGTAAAGAGAAAGGGAGCAGCTGTGAGAATTGACAACAAATAATGGAGGAGGGATGCAGGATGAACTGAGTTAAACAAGGGGTGATAAGAAAAATGTGCTCAGAAATCAAGGTCTGGTGAGCTGGAACAAACAATGAAAATGAACGATAAGAGGAAAGGCATGGGAATGATACCATGACTGGGCACTTAGGGAAAATTACTAGGAAACAATAGAATCACAGAACTACAGAATTAGAACCCTCTTTCCTGACAATCTCATCAGCTCTCATGGATTTAATTGTCATCTCTATGAAGATGATTTCTTTATCAATATACCCAGCCCTAGTTTCTCCCTTGAGCTCCAGTCCAACAGCACATGACCTATCGTATTCCCATTTAAAACTGATCAACCTTTTGTCCTGGATACTTCTTCATGGGTTTTCATGGCTGTCCTTTCCTATTTCTTGTTCTACCTGGATGACCATTCCTGTTCTGTTTCTTTTGTTCGTTCATTATCCAAGCCCTTCCCCCCTTAACTGTGTGTGGTGGGTTGGAGAGGGATTTCTTGGGAGTATCTCTAAGGTCCTCTTCTTCTGGACCTTCTCTCCAAGTGAAGATGTCATATGGGAAATTCAGGACTGGAGCTCAAAAGAGAGCTTAGGGATATAGATAGAAAAAGAGAGAGAGAGAGAGAGAGAGAGAGAGAGAGAGAGAGAGAGAGAGAGAGAGAGAAAGAGAGAGAGAGAGAGATAAAGAATAGATACAGATAGATATAGGTAGATAAATATGTATGTATGTGTAGACATATACATATATATGTAAATACAGGAGTCATATGTATATAAATGATAGTTGAATCCATGAAAATGGGTTAGCTCTTCAAAAGGGTACAGGAAAAGAAAAAGAGGATCCAGGATAAGGCCCAGGAGTACACTAATGCAAAAGAGGCAAGACAAGGATGATGAATCTTTGAAGGGAAAAAGAAATTTCAGTCTGACAGGTAGGAAGAAAACCATAACAGAATAATATCATATCATGAAGATAGGGAGAAAAGAGAACTCAGAAGAAATGAGTGGTCTCCAATGTCAAACACTGCAAAGCAATCAAGAATGATGAAGACAATTGACCTTGGAGAGAGTAGCTTAGGAATGAAATAGGAATAGGAATGAAAGACAGATTATGAGTTGAAGGGAAAATGTGGAAACAATGAGTGTTTCATACACAAATTTGTTAAGCATATATGATTTTATCTGTTTATCTTTATTGATTAAAGGGTTAAAAAGGATATTTACACTCCACTACAAATCTGCTTCCAAATAGACATCAAACATTAATGATCTTTGAGTCTAGCCATTCAAGAAATCTCTTGTCCTCCTAACAATATTATTGGCAAGCCTACATATCTCCATCTTTTCCTCAAAAATAGTGAACAAGTAAAAACCTTTAAAAAAAACTTTTAACTATTCTACAATCTACCAATGTAACTATTTTTATAAAGGGAAAATGGGATTAATTTGGTTTGATTGGTCTTTTGATGAAATATGCTGGCTCTATGAGATGACCACTTCCTTTATCTACATATTCTTTAAACATCCTTTTATTAATACATTGTAGAAATTTTCCAGGAACTGAAGTCAAGATCACTGAGTTGAATTGAGATCCAACTCACAGTTTGTAGATTGTGTTCTCTTCCTGTTCTTTTTTAAATGAAGTCATTTGTCTTTATTCTGTCCTGCAGTACCTCTCCCATTTTCCAAGACCTTTCAAAGATAAGTGACAAGAGGCTCAGAAATCACTTCTGCTGGTTCTTTCAATATTCTGTATTGTGGTTTATTTTAGTCTAGTGACTTAAAATAGTCATTTAAAGTAGTAATAATGTAGTTCTCTTACTATTCTCCTTCTTATATTAGGTTTCAACTCCTTATTAGCCCTTTCTGTTCCATACTTTCCACTCTCTCTTTGACAGAGAAAATAAAATCAAAATGGAAGTTTTGAGTAGTTCTACCTTCTCTCATTTTCACTACTGACTCCAAGCCACATTTTAATCCTTTCATTGAAGTTTTCCTTCACCCCAATATAGCTAAAAACCACAACTACAAAAACAAACAAACAAAAAACCCATCCTAGTTTATTGCCCTTAGTATTCCTTGCCATTCTGGTCATTTTGAAAATTACCATTTCTGAGTATCTAGAAAACATTCCTCAAAAATATTGAGTGGTAGATAGGTACATGGGCAACTAGGTGGCACTGTGGAGAGAGTATAGTCAGGAAGAGACATCTTCCTAAGTTCAAATATGGCTTCAAACACCAGTTGTGTGACCCTAGGCAAGTCACTTAATGCTGTTTGCCTCAGTTTCCTCATCTGTAAAATGAACTGGAGAAGGAAATGGCACACTCCAGGATCTCTACCAAGAAAACCCCAAGTGGGGTTACAAAGAGTCAGACACAACTGAAATGATTGAACAACTGAACAGTAGGTGGCATTTTTATCATTTCTACTCTTTGTAAGTAAGGATTTTAGAAGAGAATGGAAGATACAGGAAGTGAATAGTTGGATAAGAATATTTTAATTTCAGACCATTGTGTAAGACACAAGAATAAACAAGCTTTTGGCCAGGAATAGAGTTTATGTAATTAGTTTTGGAAAGACTATATTTCCCTGGAGATGTGTGGGATCTTGTTCAAGAGAGCTTTAAACTGAAAATGAGAGAGGAGGTCGTAAAAGCTTAAGAAAATCTAGTAAGTTAGATAACAAAGAGAGCAGCAGTTGTGACATAGGAATAAAAATAACAGTTGCTTTGCCCATAATTCATGAGAGAATATCTAGGAAGGAAGAAAGTAATAATCATGTTTTACTCTATGGTCAAATTCTCACCAGCTCCTTTGACAACCAGTCTAGAATCCATGCCTCAGAGGATTTAACCTTTTCACTCACAAGAACTCCCACCTTTAAATCCTTCTGGCCTGCCTAGTGGTTGCCTTACTCTCCCACTATATCTCTAGTCCAGATCCAGTCATGCCTAAATTTATTCCCTGGCTATTTTCCCAAATGCTATTTTGCTTCACTGCTTACTTTTCTCCACTCCCTCCACTTCTCAGTTCTATAGTTCTGGAACAATGGTCAGCACTAGCTACTGGGAAGGAGGGTATATCAATTCACTTCCCTGTGGTTTCACTGAGAGAAATGATTATTAATAACCAATATTTGGGGAGATCCAGATCTCCCCTTTTTCTAAACTCCTTATTTCAAATGTTCAATCTCTGAAAGACATTTCCAATAATGAGAATGGATTAACTTTTTTTTTGGTTGGGGGAAGGCAAGGCAATTGGGGTTAAGTGACTCCCCCAAGGTCACACAGTCAGTAAGTGTGTCAAATGTCTGAAGGCATGTTTGAACTCAGACCCTCCTGACTCCAGGACTGGTGCTCTATTCACTGTGACACCTAGCTGCCCCTAGATTAATTTTCTTAATAATCTTGTTCAGATCCCACCCTTCCCCCACAGTAGGATGATAATAATAACAATAAAAACACATTTCTATAACCCTTTAGGTTTACAACGCACTTCTTCACAATGCACTTAGATAGTTAGCAATATAAGTATTATTACCGACATTTTACGGAGGAGGAAACTGAGACTCAGGTTAAGTGGTTTGCCCAGAATCAAACATCTAGTAAGTGTCAGAGCCAAGCTTCAAACCCAGGTTGCTTCTGTGATGCCATTCCATTCCATCCTCTGTCCACCTGTAAATCCACAAAACTCGCCTTACCTATGTCATTCCATAGTGCTCAAGGTGCCCTCTTTAGACACCTAAAATTCCATAGGGCTTGTCTTGCCCCCTTGTGGGCACCCTTCTCTTACCCACCCACTCCTGGAACAACTCCACTTAAGGTTAAACCTCTACAAACAATAACAACTTAACTGAACTTATTTCTCAGTGATTAACATCATACCAGCCTCAATGCCAGTGATTCTGATTCCCCAATTACCACTGTTGAAATCCCCTTCTTCATTTCCCACTGACCACTCCCATAATCTCATCCCTTCAATTACCCTCCCTTAATGTTGCTATTGTTGTTTAGACACCTTCCATTCTTCATAACCCCATTGGGAATTTTCTGGGCAGAGATACTGGAGTGGTTTGCCATTCCCTTTTACAGCTCATTTTATAGATGTGGAAACCAAGGCAAACAGGATTAAGTGACTAGTGTCTGAAGGCATATTTGAATTGAGGAAGATTCATCTTCTTGACTCCAGGCCTAACACTCTACCCACTTTGTCACCTAGCTGCCCAACCCCAACCCCCAATATACCATTCTTAAACAATTCAGCTATTCCACAGTGCTCTCTGGAATGCCTGTTCCATAGGTAATTCAATTCAATTTTTCAATTCAATTAACATGTATTATGTACCTACTATGTGTCAAGCACTGTGCTAAGCACAAGGGACACAAAAAGAGGCAAAACACAGTCTCCTGCTCTCAAGGAGCTTACAATCGAATAGAAAGAAATATATACAAAACAAGCTATATACAGGACAAATTGGAAATAATTAACAGAGGGAAGGCATTGGAATTAAGGTGGGGTGGGGGTGGGGGTTGGGGAAGGCAGAATTTTTAGCTGGAACTTAAAAGGAAGCCAGGGAAATCAGTAGTGAAGGAGAGAGAGCATTCCAGACATGGAGGATAACCAGAGAGAATTCTTAGAGTCTAGAGATGGAGTGTCTTCTTCACAGAATAGCCAGGAAGCTAGTGGCACTGGATAGAAGATTATATTTTAGAATGTAAGATGTAATAAGACTGGAAAGGTAGGAAGGGGCTAGGTTATAAAGGACTTTGAATGCCAAACAAAGCATTTCATATTTTCAGCTGGAGACACTAGGGAGCATTATTGGTTTTTTGAGTTGGGGATAAAAGAGACTGGAAGGATGGTTGACACAATCAGACTTGCATTTTAGGAAAATCACTTTAGTGGCTAAATGAATAATGGGACTGGAGTGCGGAAAGTTCAGCTCATCTTCAACCTTTTCCTTTTTTCACTCCTTCCATCTTCTCACTCTCCCTGAGACCTGACTTTCTTGATGAGTCTCTTCTTCCAGCACTGGTTGCACTTTCATTCATACTCCCCACTCACTGGTCATGGTGCATAAGTGGGAAGACTCCTTGCTACCTGTTGCTACTCTTGTTAACTTTACAAAAACAAGGGCAGTGAAGTGGAAAACAAAATCAAAATTCAGATTTTAGAAAATAAATCAAAGGGAAAAACTAAAAACTTATTCTGTGAAAGGGGGAAAACATAGCAACTGAAAAAATCTACATGCTGAGAACATGGAATCTAGGGCAACCTCTGTGCATTGAGGTAACAAATATCAAATATTAATTGTTTTTGTCCTGATCCAAAGACAATTAGATTCTCCTCCAGCTCTGTTGATAAATCTTGCTATTGTTGCACACTTGCTCCTGTCTGACCTTCTCCACATGCCCTGGTTTTACTCCTCCTCTCTACTAACCTTTATTAAAAACTATTCACACAAATCACCAAGTCAGAGAGTTTTTCCCATTTATGCTGACTATGCTGACATAGCCTCCTTTAGCATATGCTTGTCATGATATTCCCCAACTGCCAAAGTACCTCTCTTGTCTTTGCCACCATTCTTGTCAAGTAATTTTAGGCTTTGAAGCCTTCCAACTGTATGAGACCAATAATTGGTCCCTTTAAGACTTTCTAGCAGCTTAACCCTCTTTTCCTAAATTGGGAGTGTGACAGCCATATATCACGACAGATTCAAGCTTTTACTGGTTCTTCCCCAAGGGGACGTGGGTTTTGTTCCCTGGACATATCTCTAATGTAATCTAATGATTTCCCTGAGGTCTAAGAGATCTGACCCCAATAGCATCTATGGGTACAGTGCCTTTTTTACAGCTTAATCAAGCATTACAGTTTATCCATTGGCACACATTCTTTGCCTGTTACCCTCTCAAACTAAAAAAATCCTTCTCTTTTAGAAAAATTGGGACCATCAGGAACTTCAGAATGATCAATCATTTCTGGAAAGTAATAGAAGACAGGCTGAATGTTGTCTTCCCTACTGTACTTATTGATTATTGAATATCCACCTATATCTCTTCAAAATTTTATAACGCTCTTATTTCTATTACTATTACTATTACTAGAATTAACTAGAATTAAATTCAGGTTTCCATTACTATAGCCTATATTTCTAAAATTTTCAACCTCTATTTTGTTCAAATTCTAGGTAAAATTGTACCTCATCAAGTCAAGAGTGCAAAAGTAAATAAGCAATATAAAGTGTCATGAGAAATGACCTGTAAATTGCAAGTCAACAATTAGTATATGAGAAGGCAGGCATTAGCAATGACTCCAATGCCACAAGCAATTAAGCATCAGTGTGTTCAATAGCACATAGCTTCAATCAGTGTTAATTAAGAGTAGTCAATACTACTTTAAGCAAGAACACATAGGCATCACAAAACACCATGTATTTGGAATCCTACGGGACTTACTAGGTTAATCAGAAGAGGGAATCTCAATAAGAAAGACAAGCATCAAATCCTAAGCTAGAATTATGAATTTCCAGTGAAGAAAAGAGAAATTCACAAATATCATTAAATGAAAATCAAAATGGAAAATTCAAATAATGAACATCAATATAAGTCCTTTTTTCAATTGAAGGGAGAAAATACAAAGAGAATCCTAGTGGGAAAACACAATTAAAAAAATAAAATAAGTGCAGTAAAGGAGGGAAAAAAAATAAAAACTCAAAATTCAGAAAATAATTCAAAGGGAAATTTATTTTTAGTTAACTAATGAACTAAAATAGTAATTTGTTAACTAGTAGCTAAATTAATTAAATTATTATTAACTAGTTGATGCTTTAATTAGTAGTTAATAAAAATTAACTAGCTCAGATTCTTAAAATTTATTCTGTGAAATGGGAAAAAAAGCATTCTACCTGAAAAAAAAAATCCGAGAATCAGTGGTAAGAGCACTGGATTAGGAATTCAGGGACCTTGATTCAAATCCCGACCTTGCCATTTGCCATTTAAGTGATATCTGGCAGGTCGCTTATCTTTTCTGGCCTGCAGTTTCCTCACGTATAAAATAAGAGGGGAGAATGGACTAGATACCCTAATAATGGGATCATATGGACCCACAGGAGAAGAAAAAGCAGAGGATGCAGCTGACTGAGCTGCTCAGTGTATATATTTTCACAGCTATAGCCCCAAAGGAAGTTAGTAAGAAAGGCGTTGAGACTGGGAAAATACAGATGGACTGGATGAGAGCTTTGGCTTTGTTTGACATTCTGCTTTAAAGCTATCTCAAATGGCTTTTAGGAGACAGTACTTCAGGATTCAACTAAAGTACTCACTGAAGCATGTTTTTCTGTGTTGTTAATCACTATTTCAGAAATAGGTGTGTATTCATTCTTAAAACACCTTACGTTTAATCACGATTATACTTTTTAACCTCACAATTCATTTGAAGTAAAAACAAGATGGATAGGTGAGATTTCAGGGAATTTTATAGATTCCTGTTTATTCACTAGACTCTTAATTTATTTTTGCCTATCCATTTACTGGGGGTAAATTAAACTTTCTGCTCAATCTGGCTTGCAGGGATAACTTTTCTAAATGGGTTTTGCCTCATGACGGTGAAAATGTAGTGCTGGTGTAACTTTTTAATCAAAACTTATTTCCAAAGTCACTTAAAGGCTCAGATTAACAAGTCTAGATAATGGACCCATTTTCACATTAAATTGTCTTGAAGACATCCAATGGAATGAAATGGGAGGATGAATCTTGACCCTGAAAATATCATTGGTTAAATGAAAAGACTCAGACAATAGAGACAGAAGCCTGGTGGGTCTATTTCAGCATTAATAAGCGATTCCTACCATGGGGGTCTTCCAACTCATCTGGTGAGAGGAGGAGGGAAATCCATATCCGTGGAGAGACAGGTGAATGGTTGAGAAGGGCCAGGAGACTTAAAATGACTTCAAGATTTCTATAAAGGAGGAGGTTGGAGAGAGAATATAAAGGGTTGATGGTTTTAGCTTAGGTTTTGGTTTAGTTTGGTTTTGTTTTTTAAGATTTCTAAAAACCAACATTTTGGAGAGCTTCAGAAACGCATTTAGTGCAAATGAAGGCATATGCTTTACAAATTCCTGTTTGTCAAGATGATCATTGACCTCTTGCTCCACTCAAATTAAATGAGCCCTGATTCTGAGGGAATTATTTCCCCTGGTTTTACATTCTGTTCATGAAACTGATATATATTCAAGAATCCAAGTCCTCCTAGGTTTGGGCTGTTACATGCACAGATCTTTGGCCTCCTCCATGCAATAGCTATCTGGAATGTTAAGAGATAAGGGTCAAAAATTCCAGCCATTGCTGTTGACTCTTGGTTTCTTGAATTCAATTAGATCTGCTTCATTTTAATCCTTAAATGAGTTTGATGGGAGTTGTATCATATTTAAGGGAGAGGAGGGGATAGTAGCCTTCAAGTAATTCACAGAGGGGAAAATGTCCTTATTTAACAAGTCAAGGAATCAGTGAAAGGACCTCTAGTGCATCACCTCATTCATCCCTCTACATCAGAGACAGATACATTTCATTATTCTTAAATCATGCCTGATAGATTGATATTGAATCTCCCTTGGACCATGTCACTTGAAAGCCTGCTGGTGCGACGGGTATGCAGTCTCTTGAAAAGAATCCAATAAAACAGAGGTAAAGAAATATCCTATGATCATTGTCATAAGGGAGGTCTGACCTCTGAGAGGCTCAGCATATTAATGTCTAGGTTAGAGAACAAAATATTTGACAGCTGTTTTAGTTTCACAGTATGCTAGATATTCTGCTGGGCAGTACACAAGAGAGACAATGCGAGTTCAGTCTAACCAGTCAGGAAGCAACATTGATTAAGTTTTCACGGTGAGCAAAGCAGTAAATTCTGCCTTTTGGGAAGTCCCAGAGAAGGCATAAATTCCACTTCCTGGAGGGGAGAGACACTGTTTTCTTTTTTCTTTCTTTTTTTTTTTTTTTTGGCTAGACCAATGATTTTAGTGGTATTAGGAGTTCCCAGTGAGGATATTCCCTCTACCAATGCACCAGCAACTGTTCTGCAAATTAAAGATTCAGTTACCTAGGGCACTGAGAGGTTAAGTGATTGACTCAGGATCACTCAGTCAGAATATGTAGAACTTGAACTCAGATTATTCTGATCTCTATGTAGATCCTCGATTCGCTACTTCATGATGCCTCTCAGATAAGTTATAATACAACAAATGAAAAAAGGGGTATGTGTAAAAACACACTGAATTCACAGAATAGATTTCTACACACAATAATGTCTTTTGGGGGAGAATAGAGTTCAGTACTGTCATTTTAATCAGTTTAAGGAATTCCTAGTGTGGAAATCTCTTTACCAGTGTATATGTATCTGTGTGTGTGTATAGTCAATTTATCTAAAGTAGACACTTTTAGAGAATTATCTGGGGTACCAAGGGTCGAGAAATTTGCTCAGGATCACATAGTTATGAGTCATGGGCAAGACCCCAGACTTCCTGACTGCAAGGTCATGCTTCTATCCACTATGGCATGCTATTTCTCCTCTGCATATACAAAATAGAAACAATCATATTATCTCACAAATCTGATGTGAGGAAAGTGCTTAGTAAACCTTAATATGCAACACAGATATGTATTATCATAGTAATTTCATTATCATTACCAATGCACCCAGTCAATGGTATATCACTCCTATCACAGAGACAAGATGTAGCTATAGTAGAATTGTCTACTAGATAAAACGAGATAATATAAGTAAAGTACTTTGTAAAACAAAAAGCATGTCAGCTATTATTTCTGACTAAAAATAATCATGAATCTTAGCAGTAAACCAGGCTCTAATACCGACATTCTTTCTTCTAATTCACTAGAACATCTTTTCTACCGACAATGGACACACACATCTGCAATTTTACACAACATTACAACTTTCAAGGTATAGATCTCGCAGTAGCTGTCCTGGATAGAGAGTTGGCCTCCAAATGCTAAAGTTCCAGCTCTGAGACATCTTGGTTGCATGAAAAACAGTACAAGTTCCCTTAATGCTTCAGTGTCCCTATGCAATTCCAAAAAATGATAAATTGCAAAGTAGGCATTGATCTATACTAGAAGAGGGAGTTTTACTATTCCAATGAAAGCATAAGTCTGTACAATGTGACCATAACATAGTAGGAATACTTTAACAGATAAGAAAACTGGTTCCTTCTATAGGATTCTTTTCAGTATCCACTGCCTCTTTGTGTTCAGATCATTGTCTTATTGATAGAAAAGTCAAAATAAAAGAAAATAAAAACAAAGAATAAGGTGAGAGGGCACTTCATAGAATTCTAGCAGTTCCAACTCACCTATTTAGCTGTCAGTTCTGAAAACTAGATAAAAGTAAATACATTGATTGTGATTATAGTTAATTCTTATAGAATTATATATTTATATATATTTATAGCCATATATGCATATATATTTATATATACTTATACATTTATATATACTCAACTATTCAAATGAATCTATGATCTAAATGTGATGTGTCCTCCAACATTGTATCTGACAATCCCTCCATTCATTCATCCATTCCTGCCCATACTTTGTAAATCTTGTCCATCCTCCCGTAAATTTATTACAGGGGGTTCATCCAACATACTAGAGACCTTCTGCACTTTCTCCTGTGAGGTTATTTTTAGCCAGTGTAAAACAGTAACCACAACAAACAGATGTTTTAAAATACCAGAAACTTCCTTAACTGACAAACACTTAACCTTCTTATGAAAGAGCTGGAAACCTAGAATGATACCAGTTTACAATATAGGCTCATTTGTGAAACATTATGGAAGATTAAGGATATTAAGGAAGTGGGAAAGGTGTTCTTAATATCCCAAGTTTCAACTATAAAGGAATTTTCTCAGAGAATCACAGATATACATGCTAATTAGATTTTATAGAACCATCAGGGATAATTTTCTAAGACCATTCTGACCAGCTCTACTATATGTGTATATGTTAGATAATTTAACATATATAAATATATAACATATATTCTATATAATTAGAACTATCCTTACAAAATGGATGAACTGCCCCAGGAGGTAGCAGCTTCCCCAGAGGTAAAAGCTTCACCGTCCCCAGAAGTCTTCAAGTCAAGGATGTATCAACATCTGTCATATTGTTGTAGTGTGGAGTCTTTGGCATATGAATTGCACCAAATCAGCACTGAGGACTCTTCCAACTCTTAATTTTTGTCTGATTCTTTCATACTTCAGATGTACTCTGGCCTGTCTATTCTAAGAAAGCATATATTATTCATATCAATACTTATACAGAGACATGTATCCTATTTTCCTTCAGTTTATTTATTATTAGGAAATAGAAGCCAGCCAACCACAAATCAAGCATTTTCTACTTAAGCAATTCCACAAAACATTCCATGATTGATACCTGAATGTATGTTACAAACAATAAATGTTTCAGAATCTCAAAAAACAAACAAATATTATGGAAAACATTGAAGAATACCAGAATTCTTTTCTCAGGAAACTTTCTGATTTCTCTCCATCATCTTCTCTGCAATTAATTTTCAATTGCATGGAGAGAATGGAGAGAAATCATAAAATTTCCTGAGCTCCCACCAGTCTCCTACAGAAACAACATTAAATCAAGCCTCTGAAAGAATTCTGGAGTGAAAGAATACACAAAAGATGGAGTGAAATGATTTTCCAGCCCAAGATAACTTAGAAGGACTTAAAGGAAAGTCTGTCTCACTTGGGTAAAAGGGGAGCACAGCAAAACAAAGGTGGAGGTTCTTAGCCAAAGCAAACAAAGCCCCATGGCCCTGGCTCAGTGGGCCATTGGCACAGCAGGACAGCTATGAGGGCTCCAGCCCCAGAACCCAGGGTACAATAGGTCCAACTTGACAGTGCAATGGTCAAGCCATCAGCATCCATGCCCCAGAGTAGAAAGTCAGTGAATAGACCTCAGCCCACAGCACAAGAATCTTGAGACAGTGCCCTTTGTGCCCCAGAAGCAGAGCTCATTTTTTAAAAAATGAGCAAAAAACAAAAAAGGGACTTGATCATAGATATTATGGCAGGAGGAAAGATCCAAACACAAACTCAGAAGAGGACAACAACATCAAAATGCCTACCTCTGAAAACTCAAAGTGGAATATGAATTGGTTGCAACCCCAAAGAGCCTTCTTGGGAGAGCTCAAAAAGGATTTTAAAAAATAAATAAGAGAGGCAGAAGGAAAAATGGGAAAAGAAATGAGTTAACAGCTTGGAAAAGCAAGGACAAAAATTGACTGAAGAAAGTAATTACTTAAAAAAAATACAATTGACCAAATGGGAGAAAATGTCCACTGAAGAAAACTCAAAAAATAGAATTGGTCAAATAGAAAAGAAGGTACAAAAACTAACTGAAGGGGGCAGCAAGGTGGCAAAGTTAATACAGCACCAGCCCTGGAGTCAGGAGGACCTCAGTTCAAATCCAGCCTCAAACACTTAACACCTTACTAGCCATGTGACTTGGACAAATCACTTAAACCCAGTTGCCCTGCCTTCCCCCTCCAAAAAGCAAAAACAAACAAACAAACAAAAAAACTAGCTGAAGAAAATAATTTCTTAAAAATTAGAATTGGGCAAGTGGAAACTAACAACTCTGAGACATCAAGAATCACTCAAAAGAATAAAAAGAATTTTAAAATAGAAGAGAATGTAAATTATTTTATTGGATAAACTACTGACCTGGAAAATAGATTGAGGAGAGATAATTTAAGAATTATTGGACTACTAAAGAAGCCTAAGGTGATAGAGACAAGATAGTGGAGTAAGGGCAGGACTCATCTGAGCTACCCCTTCCTTAGATTTGACTCAAAGAAGGAATAACATACAAACTCATTTGGGTATAGAAATTTATCTTACCTTATAGGGAAGTAGGAGGGGAAAGGGGCAGGAGGGGGAGCTGATAGAATGTAGGGCAAATTGAGGGCAGCAGTGGTGAGAAGCAAAACACTGCTGAGAAAGGAAAGGGTGAAAGAAGAGAAAAAAGTATAAACAGGGGGCAAAGTAGGATAGATAGAAATTAATAGTTAGTAATCATAACTGTAAATGTGAATGGGATTAACTCTCCCATAAAATGGAAGTGGGTAACAGAGTGGATTAAAATCCAGAATCCTACAATATATTGCTTAAAAGAAACACATTTGAAGCAGAGAGCTACACATAGAGTAAAAGTAAAGGTTAGAGTAGAACATATGACACTTCAGCTAAAGAAGGGGTAGCAATCCTGATCTCAGACAAAGCAAAAGCAAAAATAGGTCTAATTAAAAGAGATAAGGAAGGAAACTACATCCTGCTAAAAGGTACCATATACAATGAAGTAATATCAATACTAAACATGTTTGCATCAAGTGTTATAGCATCCAAATTCTTAGAGAAGTTAAATGAGTTACAGAGAGAAATAGACAGCAAAATGATACTAGTGGAGGACCTCAAACTTCCCCTCTCAGAACTAGATAAATTCAACTACAAAATAAACAAGAAAAAAGTCAAAGAAGTGAATAATTTTTTTTAAAAGTTAGATATAATTTTCTGGAGAAAATTAAATGGGGATAACAAAGAACATACCATTTTTGCAGCAGCACATGGCACCTACACAAAAGTTAGCCATGTATTAGGACATAAAAACCTCACAATCAAATGCAAAAAGTCAGAAATATTAAGTGCACCCTTTTCAGATCATGATGCAACAAAAATTACATGTAACAAAGGGCCACGAAAAGATAGATTAAAAATTAAATGGAAACTAAATAATCTAATCCTTAACCATTAGGATTAAAACAACAAATCACAGAGAAAATCAATTTCACAAAAGAAAAGGACAGTAATGAGACATTGTACCAAGATTTATGGCATGCCACCAAAGTAGTACTTAGAAAATTTTTATATCTCTAATGCTTACATGAATAAAAGAGAATGAGGTAATCAATGAATTGGGCATGAAACTAAAAAAGCTAGAAAAGAAACAAGTTTTAAAATCTCTAATTAAATACCAATTTGGAAATTCTAGGGGTGGCTAAGTGGCACAGTGAATAGAGCACTGGCCCTGGAGTAAGGAGGACCTGGGTTCAAATCTGGCCTCAGATACTTAGCGCGTGCGCACACACACACACACACACACACACACACACACAAATTAAAAAAAAATAACTAGCTGTGTGATCTTGGGCAAGTAGCTTAACCCCAATTGCCCTCAAACAAACAAACAGCAAAAAAGAAATTTGAAAATCAAACTAGAGATTAGTAAAAATGAAAGAAAAGTATTGAACTAATAAATAAAACTGTGTTTATTTTATTCAAAAAACTATAAAATAGATAAGCCTTTAGCTAATTTGATTTAAAATAAAGAAAGAAGAAAACCTGTATCAAAAATGAAAAGGATGGGGTGGCTAGGTGGCACAGTGAATAGAGCACTGGCCCTAGAGTCAGGAGGACCTAAGTTCAAATCCAGCCTCAGACATTTAAGAAAAAACAAATCTAGCTGTATGACCTTGGGCAAGTCACTTAATCCCAATGGCCCTCCAAAAAGCAAAAAAAGGAAAAAGAAAAAAAGAAAAGGGTAAAATCAATGAATATTTACGAAAATATAAATTGCCCAGATTAACAGAAGATGAAATAAAATACTTAAGCCCATTTTAGACAAAGAAATTGAACAAGCCATCAATAAACTCTAAGAAAAAATCTCCAGGGCCAGATAAATTTACAAGTCAATTTTACCAAACATTTTAAAAACAATTAATTTCAATACTATATAAGCTATATGGGGAAAAATAGGCAAAGGAGTCCTACCAAATTATTTTTATGACACAATTGTTGTGCTGATACTTAAACCAGGAAGAGCCAAAGCAGAGAAAGAAAATTATAGACAAATTTCCCTAATGAATTTGATGCAAAAATTCTAAATATAATATTAGCAAAAAGATTATAGCAATTTATCACAAGGATCACACACAATGCACTGATTGCAGGGCTGGATCAGTATTAGGAAAATTATCAGCATAATTGGCCATATTGAAACAAAACTAACAGAAATCATATGATTATCTCAAGAGATACAGAAAAAGCTTTTAGCAAAATACAACACCCATTCCTATTAAAACACTAAAGAGTCTTGGAATAAATTGAGTTTTCCTTAAAATGTTAAGAAGCATCTATCTAAAATCATCAGCAAGTATGATATTATAGGGATAAGCTAAAAACTTTCCCAGTAAGATCAGGTGTGAAACAAGGATACCCATTATCACCACTGTTATTCAATATTCAATAGAAATGCTAGCTTTAGCAATAAGAGAAGACCAAGAAATAGAAGGAATTAGAATAGGCAATGAGGAAACAAAACTATCACTCCTTGCTATATTTAGAGAATCTTGAATCAGCTAAAAAAAACTATTTGAAATAATTAACAACTTTAGCAAAGATGCAGGATGTAAAATAAATCCACATCAATCATCAGCATGTCTATATATTACCAAAAAAGTCCAGTAGAAAGAGATAGAGATATTACATTTAAAATATGAAATGTTTGGGACTCCACCTGCCAAGACAAACCCAAGAACTATATGAACACAATTATAAAACACTTTTCACACAAATAAAATCAGTTCTAAAAAATGAGAAATATATCAATTGCTCATGAGTAAGCCAAGCTAATATAATAAAAATGACAATTCCACCTAAATTAATTTACTTATTTGGTGCCATACCAAACCACAAAAAAAATATTTTAGAGAACTAGAAAAAAATAATAAAATTCATCTAGAAGAACAAAAGGTCAGAAATTACAAGGGAATTCATGAAAAAAAAATATTCTAAGGAAGGTGGCCTAGCCATACCAAATCTGAAACTATATTATAAAATGGAAATCATAAAAACTATTTAATACTGGCTAAGAAATAGAGTGGTGGATCAGTAGAATAGACACAGTAGTCAATGGCTATAGTAATCTACTCTTTGATAAATATGACTCCTTATAGGATAAGATAAGATAAGAACTTATCTCCTAGAATAAGAACTCATTATTTGATTAAAAAGAAAAAAAAACACTGGGGAAATGGAAAAAAAAATGCATGACAGAAACTAGGCATAGACCAATATCTCACACCATTTACCATGATAAAGATACATGATTTAGACATAAAGAGGGATCCCATAAGCAAATTAGGACAGCAAGAAAAAGTTTACCTATCAAATCTATAGAGAAGGCAAGAATTTATCAAACAAGGGATAGAGAATTATAAAAGGATATGAATTATCTATTATGAAATGGATAATTTTATTATATTAAATTTAAAAGGTTTGCATGAATAAAGACAATGCAACCAAGATTACAAGGAAAGAAGAAAGCTGGGAAATAATTTTTACATCCAGTGTTTATAATAAAAGTCTCATTTCTAAAATATATCAAGAACGGAGTCAAATTTGTAAGAATTACAAGTCATTCCCCAGTTGATAAATGGTCAAAGGATATGAACAGGCCATTTTCAGATGAAGAAATTAAAGTTATATATAGCCATATGAAAAAAATGCTCTTTCACTGCTGATTAGAGAAATGCAGCTCTGAGGTACCACTTCAAACCTATTAGCTAATATGGCAGCAAAGGAAAATGATAAATGTTAGAGAAGATGTGGGGAAATTGGATCACTAATGTATTGTTGGTGAAGTTGAGAACTGATCCAACCATTCTAGAGAGCAATTTGAAGCTGTGCCCAAAGGGGTACAAATGTGCATACTCTTTGACCCAGAAATATCACTAGTAGGTCTATATCCCCAAAGAGGTCATAAAAATGGAAAATGTACAAAAATATTTGTAGCAGCTTTTCACGGTGGCAAAGAATTGGAAATTGAGGGGATGCCTACTAATTGAGAAATGGCTGAACAAGTTGTAGCATACAAATGTAATGGAATACTATTGTGCTATAAGAAATAATGAACAGATGGATTTCAGAAAAACTTGGAAAGACTTACATGAACTAAAGCTGAGTCAAGTGAGCAGAACCAGGAGAACATTGTACACAGTAATAGCATTATGAAATGGATAATTTTATTACATTAAATCAAAAAGGTTTTGCACAAAGTGATGCAATAAAGATTATAAGGAAAGAAGAAAGCTGGAAAATTATTTCAATTATATTAACTATGATAGATTTAACTCTTCTCAGCAATATACTGATCCAAGATAATTCCAAAAGACTTGTGATGGAAAATGCTATCCACATCCAAAGAAAGAACTCTGGAGTCTGAATGCAGATCAAAGCACACTATTTTCACTTTGGAGGATTTCTTTTTCTTGTGGTCTTTCCCTTTTTTTCTGATTCTTCTTTCACAACATAACTAATGTGGAAATATGATTAATATGATTGTACATGTATAACCTATATTAGATTGCTTGCTGTCTTGGGGATGAGGGAGGGGAGGGGAGAAGTGAGAAAAAATTGGAACTGAAAATCTTATAAAAATGAATGTTGAAAACTATCTTTACATGTAATTGGAATAAAAATTACTATTAAATGAAGGAGAAAAGAAAATGAATAATTAGTTCATACTGAGAGCATTTATAGGTGAAATTGGAAGGAAAACATTAAATAAACAATACATGGGGGTGGCTAGGTGGCACAGTGAGTAGAGTGCTGGCCCTGGAGTGAGGAGGACCTGAGTTCAAATTTGGCCTCAGACACTTAGCACAAAAACTAGCCGTGTGACCTTGGGCAAGTCAACCCCAATTGCCCTCCAAAAAGCAAAAAAAAAAAAAAAATTTAAACAACACATGGAACATACATTCCAACATTTCCTACAATGGCTTATTCTCAGGGGTGACAGAGGAGTCATAATACAGCCTGCTTACTTCAGAGATCTGATGTAAGGAAAGTGTTTAGTAAACCTTAAAGAGATTAAACTCTAGATACAAGTTATTGTGATTTCATTTTCATTTCTAATGCACCCTGTTAATGACAAATCGCTATGATTGCCGAAAAATAAGATGGGGACATCAACAACTAACTCAGTTGTAGACTTGCCACATGAGGATATGTAAATGCCATTTAAAAAGATGAAGTTAAAAAGGAGCAATATTTATACAGGATATTACGTAATTTTAGAAGCACTCAAAAACCTATATTGAAAAATATATGAAAGAGCAAAGATTCTAAACAAATGGAAAAGATCACAAGCAATGTTATTACCAAAGAAGATACCTGAGAAGACATCTGTACCCATATGTCCAACTCATATATAAAGCTATATGTCTACTTTCTCATATTTAGGAAATTTTGAAACATAATCAATTTCCTTTCAGTGATCTCAAACTGCCACTAAAATGACTCTTTTTAACACCAAGATTCTCATATTGATGTTATATCTCTATGAGTCAAATTGCACCTAAATCTGTCAAGACTCAAAATTGCAAGTGACTCAAAGAAGAAAAATATGTATTGTGGTCATAACTAGATGGAAACAGATTATAAAAAATGACTAGCATTCACTAAGTTTCATAAAAGTCATCATCATAGACATACGTGGTGAGAAAAATGAAGTGGAGCAGTCTTACACTGAGGAAGATAACACATGAACAGTCTAAGTGTTGTGCTAACATCAAAAACTTAGATGAAAGTTTCCAGTAAGCTGGAGAAATCATGGTAGATTCATGAAAGAAAAGGAGAAGAATCTCATGGGGTAAGGTTTAGAAGTAACATTGAGATCTACACTGATAAAGGGTGTACTTTATCTGACAGGATGCACATCTTTCTAGCCATTAGTCTTCAGATATTGGGCAAGGAAACTAACAAGAGCTAATTTCACAAATGAAATATCTGTGAATAAGTCTTTTATCATACCTCCTCCATCTTATATTTATAAAGTTGATTTCTTTTATCATAGGTATAGTATTTTATATTTATTTATATAAAATTTCACCTTATTAAGTTCAGTTCAATGGTCTAGCTCATCGAGACCTTTTTTACATCCTGACTCTCATCCAACATTAACCCTGGCTAGTTCTATGCTGACCTTGTTCTTAGAAAAGGCAGTCCAAGGTCCCAACCTAGCAGGCCTTCATGGGAAGACAGGGTACATGAGTTTTTTCTTCCTTTCTAGATTGTCCTTCAAAACTCTTTTTCTGCAGAGTTAAATGGTTGAGTATATAACCCACTAACTGGAATATCATTGATTCAGGCATAATATCTGAGGTTTTTTTACCCCACACTTTTTCATCCTTTTACCCAACATGTCATTCAGAATTGACTAATGAGATATAATGGGCAGGAACTTACAACCATTAGATAATACCTCACTTCTCCCCTCTCTCCCTACCTATACTTCACATTCACACATACAAATTCTACACACATTTCATCCCTCAGCTATTTCATTGTACAGTAGGGACAACTTAAGGGGACTTAGAGGTGAAAAATGAATTTTATTCTCTCATAAAAAGTTAAAGTCAGCTCTTCCCCTGCTAAGGTGATATGGCTACAGGCTGTAAATATTCTTTTTATTAATCTGTTTAAATGTTCTGGAGAGGAAATCTTTCCACAATAATCTTTCCTTTGTTCATTGGGGTTTACGATTGCTTCTCTAGCAGCCAGTTATTAAATAAATAAAGGATCTCATCTCCCACCAGAGGAAATGTAAGTGATAAGAGGACAAAGGGTTAGGGAAAATAAAGGACACTCCTCACCTCAAGAAATAGTAAAGAATAAAAGGCTCAAATTCATAAAAAAATTCATCTAATAGCTATAATGTTTTATTACCTAGCTATCCAACTTCCTGGTAACCAACTCAGCCTTCCTGACCATACTTCTACTTTGTTTATAGTCTTAATTCTTCTTACCTGTCTTGAGGCAGCAAGACACAAGTGAAAGACCCCTTGCTTTGGAAACAGAGGGCATAAGTTCGATTCTTCCTTATGACATCACCATCATCATCATAGCTAGTACATATATAGCACCTTTAAGGTTTACAAAGGGATTTGATCCTCACAACAATGCTGTAAGATAAATGCTATTATTTTCTCCCACTTTACATAAAGGGTAGCTGATATTGGAAGAGGTCAAGTCACTTGCCCAGGATCACATAGCTAAGTGTCTTTAAAGCTAAGTGAACTTTAGACTCAGTTCTTTCCAACTCCAATTCCAGCGCTCTATTCATCCACTTCCCTATACCTATATATGAACTGTAAGAATATTAACTTAGACACTTTGGGCCTTAGTTTCCTCATTTGTAAAATGAGAGAGTTGTACTAAATGGCCTTTGAGGTCCTTTCCAGTTGCAAAGGGGAAAGAGGGGAAAAGGAATGAGCATTTATATAGTGCCTATGTGACAAGCACTGTGCTAAGTGCTTTTTTACAAATATGATCTCATTTGATCCTCACAACAACCTTGAGAAGTGCTGGTATTATCACCATTTATAGTTGAGGAAACTGAGACAAGCATTGCTTAAATTACTTTCCCAGGGTCCCACAGCTAGTATTTGAGGCCACATTTGAACCTAGATTTTCCTGACTCCAAACCAGAGTTCTCTCTTCTGTGCCATCAGATGACTATATGAGGTTTGAATGGTTTAGCTATGGTATGCGATCCTTAATACTAATCTTTTGCTGTCTCTAGTGACAAGGCGCAACAGCAAAAGAGTGAAAAGCCAGTGGAGAGGACTGGCTCAAAAAAGCAGCTTCTATTTACAGTCTGGACTCAGTACAGATTCAGATTCAGCGTAACTTGTACCATGATAATTGGCAGCAAGTTTAAAGACCCTCTTTTAGGCTATGTGAGCTCTAAACTCCAATATCCGGCACAGTGCTCAGAACATAGTAGTTGCTTAATAAATGCTTTTGACTTGACCTGTAGATAAAAAGAAATACATGGATCTCTGTCCCCACTGAGCTTATAATTTAGTAAGAAGGACAAAACATGTAGTTATGAAAAGATAATTACTGATACAGTAAAGATCAGAACAGTAGGTGCCAAGTGCTAAATGAATGACTGGCAGCATAGAAAGTCAAGGAAGAAGAATCCCTATGAGCCTGGAGGTAATTCACAGAAAAGACAGGATTTGAAATGAACCTTGAAGGGTAGGCAGAAAACATAGGTAAGAGAGGATAAGGGAGAGCATCCCACATGAGAGGAGTATGTGTATTTGTGAGCAGGGTAACAGTTTCATATTCAAAGTACCACTCTCCTTCCAAGCATTCAGGTTCACAATCTCAGCATTACCCTTAATTCCTCACCTGGTACTGGAGGGGAGGGAGTTCTCCTATTTGTAAATGTCATTAACACCTCATTCCCTAAGAAAGAATGAATGTTGCACTGACCGGATTCTAACTAGGCTCAGTGAAATATAAGTTCCTCGAGAGCTGGGACTGCTTTTCATTTTGTCTTTGTATTTTCTGCACCAAATATTGGGTTTTGCACATAGTAGGTGCCTAAATATAAATATTTGGATAGAAGATGAACAACACCCCACTGATAAAAATCTATCCATTTCTGCCATCTTCATTGAAGATACCACTCATGGCAGCCAAGTTAAACATGTCCATCTCTTTTAAAGATCTCGTTCATTTTTATTAAGGCCAAAATGAAGAGATAAACTGTGGCAGAATCTGTTCACTTCATATGTATAAAGCTGTAGCAAAAGAAAGGAATTAACATTTCATTTCCAGTGCAAAGCATTAAACCAGATTTTAGGAATTTATTTTTGCTTGTTGTTTTCTTTCTCTCTCTTCTTTAGTTTTTCAAAAGTAATAACCATTTCTTTCTTCTTCCCACCCCACTTTGGAAAAGAGAGGGAGGCAGAAAGACAGAGGGCAGGGATAGGGAGAGGCAGAGAGAGAATCAGACAGAGAATCAGACAGGCAAAACCCTTATAACAAATATAAATAGTTGAACAAAACAATTTCCTGTCTCTTGAGTCTGCTCTTGTCTTATAAGGCAGTGGGTAGCATGCTTTTATCACCAGGTTTCTAGTTGGGCATCATGGTTGGGCTTTGCCTTAGAGTTCTTAAGCCCCTCAAATGTTCTTTGTTTTTTACAATGTTGTTATTGCATAAGTCTGGGGTGGGGAACTTGTGGCCTTAAGGCCACATGTGGCCATCTAGGTCCTCAAGTGCAGCCCTTTGGCTGAATCCAAACTCAAAGGGCTGCACTTGAGGTCACATGTGACCTCGAGGTCACAGGTTCCCCAACCTTGGTATGAATTGTTCTCCTAGTTCTGCTCATTTCACCCTAACCATTTCATACAAGTCTTCCCAGCCTCCTCTGAAACTGTCCATTTCACAATTCCTATGGCACAATAGTATTGCATTACATTCATACACCATAATTTGTTCGACCATTCCCCAATTTCACCTTTTAAAAGGATGTGCTGATGCATTACAAGCCATTTAGAGACTAACAGGTCTCATTTCCCTGAAGTGATTAGGAAAGGAAACTATAATTACCTGTGGATTCATCAAATAAATCAGTACAAAGCTCCCACTGGACTTAATGATCACTAATGCAGATAATTGTTCTGGACACAGAAAATAGAGTTGTTGTCAACTGTCAGCACCAGTGCTCTCCAAGCAACATTTTAAGACCATCCTGGTGGCACAATGGATAGAGTTCTGGGCTTAGAATCAGAAAGAACTGAGTTTATATCTGACCTCAGACACTTCCAAGCTGTGTGACTCTGGACAAATCATTTCATTTCTATCTGTCTGAGTTTCCTCAGCTGTAAAAAATGGGGATAATAATAACACCTACCTCAAAGGGCTGTTGTGAGGATTAAATAAGATATCCATTACAAAGTACTTAACACAGTGTCTGGCATATAATAAGTGCTGTATAAATGCCCCCCCTTTCCTTCCCCATCCTTATCGCTAACTCACTCACTTGCATTTTTTCCCTAAGGTTTTATTGTTTTTTAGTCATTTCAGTGGTGTCTGATTCTTTGTGATCACATTTGGTGTTTTCTTGGCAAAGATACTAGAGTAGTTTGTCATTTCCTTCTCCAGCTTATTTTTAAAATGAGGTTACTGAAGCACAGGTCACACAGTTAGTAAGCATCTGATGCTGGATTTGAACTCAGGAAGATGAGAGTTCAGGCCTGGCACTAGATGGCACCGTGCCATCTAGCTTCCCATTGTAAAGGTTTACAAAGCACTTTTCTCACAACTACCTGATAGAGTAAGTAGTGCAAATATTATCATTTCCGTTTTATATTTAAAGGAAATAAGTCTCAGAGAGGAGAAGTAATTTGTCCAAGAGTCATAACAATATTCTCTGTCTCTACAGAGTGGTAATGAAAATAGCATTAGAGAGAGAGTCAATATAAGGGTTCAACATCCCACCTCTGACATTTACTAGCTTTGTGAACATGGCCAAACAACTAAACTGCTCTGAATCTCGGTTTCCTCACCTGTGAACAGAAATAATAATGTCTATAGTACTTATATCATAGATTCTTCATCAGGATAAAACAGGCACAAAGTATGTAAAGTACTTTATGAATCCTAAAGCATTATATAAAAAACTGTGATGATGATGGTATTTAGATCTAGAAAAAACCTTACTGATCATGCTAATCTAATTCATTCATTTTATAGGTGAGGACATCAAAGCCCAGGGAAGTCAAATGCCTTGTCTGAGGTCACACAGGTATTAAATGAAGGATTCTAAATTTAATATCAAGGGATCTTGACTCCATATCCAGGGTTCTGGACATTATACTGTATTAACTACCTTCCCTCACCAGAAAAGTAATCACTCCTGTTTCTGTTTCCCCTTTAATTACTTGGAACCACGTAAAGGGCTGTATCTTATTGGTCTGGATATCATGAGAGTTATTTTTTAAACCCTAAAAAATGTATTAATTCTCTTGCCCTGTAGACTCTAGAGAGTGAGGAAACTATGGCCTCAAAGATACATGTGGCCCTCTAGGTCCTCAAGTGTGGCCCTTTGACAGTCAAAGGGTTAGAGCCACACTTGAAGATCTAGAGAGCCACACGGGGCCTCAAGGCCACAGGTACCCCACGCTATAGATAAATATTTGCTTTGCTCCATTTAGTGCAACTTAGAAATGCAAAACAATATAAATTTAATTATAAGCCTGTTATTGCAAGATTTTCATTTAATAACTGAAATTTTAAATCAATAAAATGTGTAATATGGTTATAACACAAATAGAGTGATAAACATCTCAAAATATGTAAGGAACATAATGAGCTTGACTAGACCTAGGGCTCTCATTTAAATATTCAAGGAATTAACTGCAAATGCCCACCTCTTATGAATGGTCATAATGAAACCTTCCTTAGAGCTATAAATGCTTTGTTCTCCGTGATTGCTACAAGCTCATGAAACAGAACATAAGAGTTTCCTAGTTATTTGGTTTAATTGCAACCTTCCCTCTCAGAAGAGCAAAATAAGTACTGACAGCAAACACCTTCTCAAGGAAGATGAGAGAAAATTGTTTTTCCAGCCTTGTGGTTGGTGAGCACCATAGCTACTAGTTTCCTTGTGCCAAGGATCTAATAGGGCATCAATGATAGTAGGAACTTGTTCAGTTTTGTCTTTTTATCCCAGAGCTTTGTACATGCCTAGCACATAGTAGCTACTTAAAAAACGGCTCGTTGGTTGAGTAATTGATACAATGAAAGAAGGCTGGATTTATAGTCAGGAAGCTTGTGCTCAAATCCCTGCTTTTACTCTTCACCTGTGACTTTCGGGGGGGTGAGGGGGGGCTTACCTCTCTAGGACTAAGTTTCCTCATTTATAAAATGAGAGGGTTAGACTAGATGATCTCTATGGTTCCTTTCAACTCTAAATCTATGTTCTATGAACCATGGTTTATAGCTCAGTGTTTAATTGCTCCAAGCTGTGACCATTCAGTGGAATCTCCATCGTATCAGATCAATTCATTCCAAGAGAACTGATCCAACAGAACAATAAGGATCATAAGACATTGCTGGAAGTGACGCTAGAAATAAGAATGGAAATAAGGATGAAAGAACGGCAACCACAAAACAATCAAAAATGAATGTTGAACCCTAAAGAAAAGAATAAACAAAAAATTAATTGAAAGAATTTACAAATTCAACAAACCTACAGGATACAAAATAAATCCACCTAAATCATTAGCACTCTTGCATTACTTCACAATACCAAGAAAACCCAGTAGGAAGAACTAGGAAGAGAAATTCTATTCAAAATAACTGCAAAACATATAAAATATTTAGGAATATATCTACCAAAAATACCCAGAAACTATATAAATCCAACTATAAAATGTTCTTTGCAGGAATAAAGATAGACCTAAATAATTGGAGACATTAATTGCTCGAATAAGTCAAGTTAATATAATAAAAATGACAATACTACTTAAAATAATTACCTTATTCAGTACTGTATCAATCAAACTACCAAAGGATTATTCTATAGAAATAAAAAGAAACATTTCTATGGAGATGAAAGGGTTTATAACTAAATGGGTGACAGAGAGGGTCAAACAATGAAACGGACAGTTTTAGTTATATAAAATTGAAAAGATTTTGCACAAACAAATCTAATGGTATTAAAATGAGGAAAGAAACAGGTAACAGGAAAAATCTTTGCAGGCATTTTGTAAATCTGTTACAAAGATCTAAAATCCAATAAGAAATTGATTTCAATTTATAAAATTATTTACCTTATATTATATTACATTATGTTATGTTATGTTACGTTACATTATGTTACATTGGGTTGTGTTGTGTTATGTTGTGTTGTGTTATGTTATGTTATGTTATGTTATGTTATGTTATGTTATGTTATGTTACGCTATGTTATGTTATCTCTAAAAGATTTGAACAGTTTTCAAAGAAAGAAATCCAAGCTATCAATGACCATGTGAAAAAATACTCCAAATCAAAAATAAAGAAAATAAGCAACTGAGGTTCCACTTCACATCCACCAGAGCATCAAAAATGACAAAAGAAAAATGACAAATTTTGGAGGGGCTTCAGAAAAAGGCACATTTGTACACAATTGGTGAAGCTCCAAATTGGTCTAGCCAATCTAGAAAGCAATTTGGTACTATGTCCCAAACTAAATTGTACATAATCTTTGACCCAGCTATACTAGGCATATACTCTAACGAAATCAAAGAAATAGGAAAAAGACCCACATGTACAAGAATATTTATGTTTCATTCTGTGTTTTAAGTCCATAACCTCTCGGGTAGGAGATGAGTGCTCTGTTTTATCTTCAGTCTCTGAACTTGAGGTTAATCATTTCATTGATTAGAGTTCCAAAGTCTTTCAAAGTTTCTTTTTATAATGTTGTTATATAAATTATACTCCTTGTTGTGCTCACTTCACTATTAAATTTGATTTTATTATATTTGATTCATTTTTCTAGCCTATTAAGATCTTTGTGGATTTCATTTACCACTGCATGAGCTATCTCTCCCTGTTTCTTGTCTTTTGAAAAACTGATAAACATGCCATCTAAAATTTCAAATCCATCACTGAGAAAAATGTTGAACAAAACAGGGTCAAGAAAAGAACCCTGGAGCATTAAACTTAGACACTTCTCTGTAAACAGCCATTGACTGATTAATCAATTGTGTCTAGTAAAGTCCCATCTTTCAGGTGCCTCTAAATCTACCCAACTGGACTACCTAGTACAAATATGTCTTATCTCTCTCAACCAAAAAAGAAAGCATGGTAAATGCTTTGTTAAGATCTAGATATACTGTAACTATAGCATTTCTCTGGCTTGTCAGTATGATAAACTTATTTTTTTTAACAAATGCTTTATTAACTTCTGGTTTACATCATTCATTTCCACCAGATTTTGAGTTACAATTTTTCCCCATTTTTCCCCTACCCACCATCCCAGAATAGCAGTCCCACAAGATATCCCTTTATCCAATCTGCTCTCTCCCATATCTTCTCCCATACCCCCTTCGACTTTTCCATTAGAGCAAGGTGAATCTCTGTGCCCCAATGCCTGCACATCTTATCTCCCAATTACATGCAAAATAGTATTAATAATAGTATTTATATATATTTGAAACATTTACTTTTAAGACCTCGAATTTCAGATCCATTCCCTTCCTCCCTTGTAACCCATTCCCTCTGGGAAGATAAGTAATTCAGTATGTGTTGTACATGTATAGCTATGCAAAACATTACCATAGTAGATATATTGTAAAAGACTGCTTATAATTCCCTCCCACCCATCCCACCCCCCACCTGGTCCATTCCCTACATGATCCTGTCCCTCTTCTATAGTGGGTACTTCCAACCTCCCCTCCCCTCAGAATGCCATCCCCTCCATCATCCCCTCTCTCATCCCCCTTCCCCCTACTCTCCAGCAGGGTGAGATATCCCATTTAGTATGTATGTCATTCTCTCCCTGAGCCAGATTCAGTGAGAATATTGTTTTTTTTGCCTTTTTGCCTTCCTGTTCTTCCCCTTCCCTGCAACTACTTCCCCTTGCTTCTTCTACATGAGATAGTTTACCCTACCCTGTCTCTCCCCATCTCCTCTTGCCACTTTCCTCTCTCACCTCATAATTTCATCCCTTGAGAATTCTCCCTTCCCAACAAATTCAACCTATGCCCTCTATCCATATATAACTGTAACCATATTCACACACATTCACATATGTATTCATATGACCACACACCCTTCTTCCATTATTTTCATAGTGAGAAAGATATCATCAGTCACTGTTATTGCTTTTCCATATAGGAATGTAAATAGTTCAACTTTGATAAGTTCCTTTTGATTTCTTTTCCCTGATTACCTTCTCAGGTATCTCTTGCTTCTTGTGTCTGGATGTCAAATTTTCTATTCAACTCTACTTTTTTCCTCAAGAATGCTTGAAAGTCCTCTATTCCACTGAATGACCATATTTTCCCCTGAAACAAAATACTCAGTTTTTCTGGGTAGGTGACCCTTGGCTTCAATCCCAGCTCTTTTGCCCTCTGGAATATCATATTCCATGCCCTTCGATCCCTCAGTGTAGAAGCTGCCAGGTCCTGGGCTATTCTGATTGTGTTTCCACAATATTGAAATTGTTTCTTCCTGGCTGCTTGTAGTATTTTCTCCTTGATCTGGGAATTCTGGAACCTGGCTATAATATTCCTGGGAGTTTTCTTTTTGGGATCTTTTTCAGGAGGTGATCTGTGGATTCTTTCAACCTCTATTTTGCCCTCTGGGTCTAAAACATCAGGGAAATTTTCCTTGAGAATTTCTTGAAGGATGATTTCTAGGTTCTTTCTTTGATCATGGCTTTCAGGTAGTCCAATAATTTTTAAATTGGCTCTCCTGGATCCATTTTCCAGGTCAGTGGTTTTTCCCATGAGATATTTCACATTGCCTTCTATTCTTTCATTTGTTTGGATCTGTTTAACAGCATCTTCATTTCTCATAAAGTCACTAGCTTCCATTTGCTCCAGTCTAACTCTGAAGGAATGAATCTCCTCAGTGAACTTTTGAGATTCTTTTTCCTTCTGGCAAATTTGGCTTTTTAAGGCATTCTTCTCCTCTTTGCCCTTTTGGGCCTCCTTTGCCAGTCTATTTTTAAGGTGTTATTTTCCTCATTCAGGCTGTTGACCCTCATTTCATACTTTTCCTGCATCTTTCTCATTTCTCTCCCCAATTTTTCCTCCACTTCTCTTATTTGATTTTTAAAGTCCTTCTTAAGGTCCTCTATGGCCTGTAACCCTCTCATATTTTCTTTTGGGGCTTTTGGAGCTGGATTTCTGACCTCACAGTCCTCCTCCTGTTTCCTGCTTCGATCCTCTTTGCCCCCAAAATAGGAGTCTAATGTTGAATTTTTCTGTTTATTTTGTTTCCTTTGCCTTGGCATGTTGCCACTTAATTACTTGACTTTTGGGCTTGTTGCCACAGTAGGACTCTGCTACCAGACAAGGGAGCTTCAGTCCCAAAGCTGGGGTCTTCACAACTTCTGGTTCTGGCAAACTGGATACTCACTCCACAACTTCCACCCCAGACCACAATCCAGATCCTGGGAGGTTAAAGCAAGAGCAATTATCCCCAAAGACTGATCTCTGGATCTCCCTACAGTTCACGGGCCAGGAGCTAAAGCTGCCACTGAAACTGCAAAAATGACGTGTCTCCTCAGTGGCTTCCAGCCCCTAGGGGAGGAAGCTGATGCATTCCCCAAATACTGGTCCCAAAGTCCATAGGGCACTAACCTCTCACTTTGTCCTAGGCATGTCTGTGTTGATAATTCTGGAATCGCCACAGCTGCTGGTGTTCTGGCGTCCCTCCAGCCAGCTGCTGGCCCAGCCGCCCTGGGGCTAAAACCGCAGCTTATGCCGACCTGGGCTTGGCTCTCCATGCTGGGCTGTCGGCTCCCAGAGCTCTGCACTGGTCCTTCCTGCAGGGCTGCTGGGCTGTCCTCAGTGGGAGGTTAGCTTCTCTGTGTCTTTCTGTGGGTGCTGGGGCTCCAGAAGTTGTTCAGAGTCCCCTTTTACATGGTTTGGAGGTGATCTGGGGGAAGAGTACCTTGGATGTGCTATTTCTACTCTGCCATCTTGGCTCCGCCCCTTACAATAAACTTATTAAAGAAGAAATATGGTTAGTCTGCAATTTTCTTGCCAAATAAATTTACACTAGTTTGTAGTGATCACATTTCCTTTTCTAAACACCCCCAAGCCATTCCTTTAATAGTATGTCTTTGGGGTTTTCCAGTAATCAAAGTTAAGTTCATCATCTTAAAGTTTATGGGCTCTTCTCTCTTTACTTTTTTTTGAAAATCAGGATATATGTCCTTTCACCCTCTAGTTCTTTATAATTTATTAAGTATTTACTATGTGCCAGGTACTGTGCATTGGGGATAGATACAAAGACAAAAACCAAATAGTTATTGCTATTGAGGAGCTTACATTCTACTGAAATGGAAAAATTATATCTTAGTTACCTGCTCTTGCTTCCATCTTCTACACATTTCTTTAAAATTCTAAGTTGGTTATTAAGTTCCCAGATACAGCCACATTAGTCTATTTAAATAGTTGCTTTAACTCCCTAACAGAAATAATTTGAGCATGTCTTCAGAATTTCATTGTTGTGAACTTCCCATTCTTCGTGGGTCAGCCTCTCCTACTTCCTCCTCTTCAACATCACTCATTCACTCCCCATAGTAGGCCCTACTCACTCTTCAACCTCTTGTAGTCTGGATTCCAACCCCTTATCACTAAAACCGAAATATTTTTTTTCTGGCCCTTCTGTTTAACCTCTCTGTTGTTTTTTATATTGATCATCCACCCTCATACCGTCTCCTCCAATTCCATGACCATGCACAATTGTGGATCTCCTTCTGCCTCTGACCCACACATCCCATGTCTTTTTTGCCAACTTCACATCCTTCTTCAATCCTTTAAATATGGATACCCTTGAAATTCTATGCTTTGTTATGTTCTCTCAACATGCTCTTCCTTGATGGCATACTCCAATTCCTTTATTTTATTCATTTGGTTAAATATTTTCCAATTATGTGTGAAAAATTAACATTCACTTTAAAAATTTTTAAGTTTCAAAGTTTCTCCCTTTATCTTACCCTTCCCACAATCCTAGAGGAGGAAAACAATATGATATAGATGATAAATGTGAAGACATCCAAAACATATTTTATGTTGCCTGTGTTGCAAAAGAAAACACAAAAAAAACCCTTAAAAAGTAAAATAAAGTATGTTTCCATTTGCACTCAAAGTTTATCAGTTCTCTTTATAGATAGATATCTCTCTAGAAATGGATACCATGTTTTTTTATTTGAGACTTTTGGAATTGTCTTAGATCACTATCTTGATCAGAGCAGCTAAGTCTTTCACAGCTGATCATTATTACAATGTTCTGTTTCTGCTCACTTCACTTTGCATTAGTTCATATAAGTCTTTCCAGAGTTTTCTGAGAACATCCTGCTTATCATTTCTTAGTATTCCATTAAATCATATACCACAATTTGTTTAGCCATTCCCCACTTGATGGGCATCCCCTCGATTTTTAGTTCTTTGCTACCATAAAAAAATAGCTGTTATAGATATATTTGTACAGATAGGTTCTTTCCCTTTTTCTTTGACGTCTTTGGGATAGAAACCCAGCAACAGTATTGCTGGGTTGAAGGGATTTATTGTTTTATAGCTCTTTGGGCATCATTTCAAATTATTTTCCAGAATAGCTAAAATAGCTCACACTCCACCAACAATTCCCTATATATTTGAAAAATGAGGTCTTATCAGAGAAACTTGCTGTAAAAAGAATTTTTCCAGTTTCCTGTTTTCCTTCTAATTTTGCCTGCATTAGTTTTATCTCTGCAATAACTTTTTTTTTTTTTGCATTTTGGAGGGCAAATGGGGTTAAGTAAGTTGCCCAAGGTCACATGGCTAGGTTTCTGTTTGGTTGTGCGTTAAGTGTCTGAGGCTGGATCCGAACTCAGGTCCTTCTGACTCCAGGGCCGACACTCTACTCACTGCACCACCTAGCCACCCCATTGCAATAACTTTTTAATTTCATATAATAAAAATTGTCCATTTACCACCTGTAAGACTATCTATCTCTTGTTTGGTCATAAACTCTTCCTTTATCCAAGGATCTGACAGGCACATTGTTTTCATGCTCTTGTAATTTATTTATAATATCAGATTGTTTTACCTTCCTTTATATTTTTTTCCCATTGATTCTCTTGAACTTTTGTTCTTCCTTGATTACCTTATTTTCCTACTTCACTGTAGGGCAAGATAGATTTCTATTGCCAGTTGAATATGTATGTGTGTATACACACATAATTTTTCCCTCTTAAATGTGTTGCCCTCACTAACACCATTTCTCCCTCAACTGCACAAATTCTTCTTGCATGCCTCTTTTATCCGAGATAATTTTCCCCATCCTTTCTCTCCCTTTCCCCCAGGGCATTCCTCTTTCTCATCCATCCATTTTTTTTTATCATCCCAGCCTAATTCACTCATTCGTGCAGTATGTAAAATATGTCTGACTGCTTTGATAAATGACAAAGTTCTTAAAAATTATATGCATCATCTTCCCAAATAGGAATGTAAACAGTTTAATCTTATTGAGTCTCTTATGATTTCTTTCATGTCGATCTTTTTATATTTCTCTCCAGACTTGTGTTTTAAAGTAAAATTTTCTATTCAGCTCTGATCCTTTTCTTCAATAATGCTTGAAAGTTCTCTTTCTCATTAAATAGTCATTTTTCCCCTTCAAGAACTATACCTAGTTTTGCTGTATAAGTAATTCTTGATTTTAGTCCTAGCTTTTTTGCCTTCTAAAATGTCATATTCCAAGTGCTGTGCTCCTTTAGTATGGTAGTTGCTAAATTTTGTGTGATCCTGTGGTTTCATAATATTTGAATGGTTTCTTTCTGGGTGCATGAAGTATTTTCTCTTTGACCTGGGAGCTCTGGAATTTGTCTAGAATATACATTGGAGTCTTCATTTTGGGGCCCCTTTCAGGTGGTTATCTATGAATTCTTTTAATGTCTATTTTACCCCCTTGTTCTAGGATATTATGTTAGTTTTCCTTGATAATTTAATAAAACATGATGTCTAATCTTTTTATTTGATCATGGTTTTCAAATAGTCTGTCAATTCTTAAATTATTTCTACTCAATCTATTTTCTAGCTCAGTTGTTTTTCCTGATGAGGTATTTCACATTATCTTCTATTTTTCATTCTTTGGACATTTTTATTGTTTCTTGATATCTTATGAAGTTATTAGCTTCCACTTGCCCAATTGTAACTTTTAAGGAAGGATTTTTTTCAGCTTTGGTACTTCTTTTCCCATTTGGCCAATTCTACTTTTTAAGGAGTTATTTTTATCAGTGAAGTTTTGTACCTCTTTTTCCACTTGGCCAAATCCGCTTTTTAAAGTGACATTTTCTACAGTATTTTTGTACCTTTTTTACCAACTTAGTAATTGTCTTTTCATAATTTTCTTCCCTTGCTCTCATTACCTATTTTTTTACTCACCATTCTTATTTGATTCTGAATTTTTTTTAGCTTTTCCAGGATTTCTTGTTTGGCTTGTGTCAAAATCACATTTTTTTGAGGCTTTCCTTGTAGCTGTTTTGACTTCATTGTTTTTCTTGACTTTGTGTTTTGATCTTCCCTGTCACCATACTAGCTTTTTATGGTGAGGTTCTAGTTATTGTTATTGCTTGCTCATTTTCCCAATCTATTTCTTGGCTTTGAAATTATGTTAAAGGTGAGTTATGTTCCTGGCTTGGGGGCTCAGGGTGGAGGTAGGAGAGAAAAAGTTTCAGTCTTTTTCACACTGCTTTTTTCAGAGCTAGTTCTGGGGGTTGAAAGTTTTCCTTGCTTCCAAGATGGTATGATCTGGGGGGAGCTGAGATCGCTACTCTTCTGTTCTTGGCTCTATTCTTTACCCAGCAAGTGGCCCAATCTCTTGAGATCACAATTGATACTGCTCTTCAGGTTGCCTGTTACTTTGTGACCAGAAATAATACTTTGTGACCAGAAATAATACTGCTTCTCAGGGCCCCTGCTCCCTTGGGGCCAGAAATGATATTGCTCCTTAGAGACTCTACTCCTTCTTGACAGAAATGGTTCCTCTTTACCCTTGAACTGTGACCCAGAAGTGGGTATTGGCAATGGAGTTGCCAAACAGCTTCCACTCCTGCATCCAGGGCTAGCACAGGGTTCCATGTAATCTCTTTCTGACCAGTTGCCAGGCTCTCTTACCATCTCTGTTTTGAGAAAGATGCTGCTGCTTCTGTCACCACTACCTACTCCCACCACTGGTGTTTCATCCGCATGGGTCCCTAGCCAGCCTCTACCCCCCCCCCCCGCCATGTCACAGACCTCTCCTGCTGACCTCCTGAATTGTCTTGTACTCAAAGAATTCTTACCCTGAACTTTTGTTTGCTCTGACACTCCAGAATTCTATTTCAGGCATTATTTTTTAGAGGGGAATGTTAGGAGAGCTCAGCTGAGTGCTCCCTCTATTCTACTATCCTGACTCCATCCACAAAGAAAAGCATCCTCCAATTCTAAGATGATTCCTAAATCTGTATCACTATTCTCAGGCTCTGTCCTGAGCTCCAGTCCTATAGTGCTGCCACCTGTTGAGTACCACTGATTGTCCTGATAGCACTTAATACACATCAAAATATAACTCCTTTGTCTGCTAATACATGTTCTATCCCTAATTTCTCCATTTTTGTAGAAAGCACAGTCATTTTCCCAGGCACTCTTTCATCTCTCCTTTCTTCATTCTCCATATCCAGCTAGTTGCCAAATTCAGTCAGTTTTACCTTAGCAAATTCTAAGTTTTTCCTGCCTGTTTTCTATAGTTACAGTCATTCTAGTTCCATTTCTCTCCTCCCCTATCCTATTGCTCAACAAGTAGTAACTCAAATGCACTGTTATAATTATGTTTCTACTAAAGAAACTTCTGTGAATCCCCTTTGTGTAAAGAATAGATCAACTACTGAAAAATGGCATTCAAAGTTCACCATAATCTGAATTCTATCTTCCCAGCCCTGTCTTACCCTTGTCCCTTTGTATGCTCTGTTTCAGCTCAAACTGAACTACTTTCTTTCCATTCTTGTCCTATCTTCTTCCATCTCTGACTGGCATCATGCCATCTCCCTTGCCTATAATAAACTCCTCTCTTCCTATCTCTTATCTATAGAAACCCCGTCTTCCTTCAAGGGCCTAATCAGATATTACCTTCTCTATGAAGCCTTCTTGAACTCCTCCAGATGAAAAATGGGCCCTCTCTTCTCAAATTCCCCATTGTATTTAATCTAGACTTCTAGATTTATCATATTCTGCCTTCTATCATAGCTTTGTGTTTACCTATTATTTTTCCCCCACCAGGTTATAAGCACATTGAAACAAGGACTGTGTCACACCTGTCTTTTTAACCTATGTGCCCAACACTTTTTACACATAGCAGGAACTGAATAAAGATTTTTTTTAATAAATTGAACTAAATTGAAATTGAAAACTAAATTCCCCAGCAGTGACAAATTTTTACCAGAACACAAAATTCTTAATACTAAATGCCTTTTCTTCTCCTAATCTATAAACATATATATGTATACATATATTATATAGACAGACATATGTAAATATAAACCATGAGTGCATGTCACCTCTTCTTTCTATTCCTATTCTTGTATCCTATGCAAGGCAACTAGGTAGCATGGTAGACAGAGCACTGGACCAGTAGTCAGAAAGATCTGAATTTGAATCCTTCCTCAAACACTAGCTGTGTGACCTTGGACAAGTCACTCAGCTTCAGGTTCTTCATCTATAAAATGGGAATGATAACATCTACCTCACAGGTTTGTTGTAAGGACCAAATGAGATAATTTATGTAAAGTGATTTTAAAATCCTAAAATACTATATAAATGTTAGTTGTTTATATTATCCTGTTTGTCCCAGACACTATATCCTCTTTCTTTTAACCCCAAAGATGCCTGGAGCTACTAAACTGAGGCTACATAGGGAAATTATCCTAACCTGTTAAAAGACTTGGGTTTAAAAACTTTATTCTACATGATGATAGCTGGGCATCTGGAAGTCATGCATAGCCCTGCCCAGAAGCCCTGCATACTGGGTCAGTTTCATGGTCTCACCCCAGGATTTTAGATGAGGTTTAGATTCAAAGCTTCTACAGAATCTCTAGGACTAAGGACAGTCCTGGGGCTGCCCCAAATTTTTCACTTAACTCCAGAGCTCCCTACTTCTGTTGTCTAGATTAAAATGAAAAGCCTGTAGCAGTTCTTAACCAACAAAACAAAACGAGAAGTCAAGAGCCTCATGGGGTGTGATGGGCCTTTGCGGCCAATGCTTCTGAACTAACTTATTTTCTAAGTTAGATCAGAAGTCTTAATAAAAAGAGGGTGGAAATCTTGGGAACTCTACCTAAACAGATTCTAAATACCTTTCCAAGGTACACCAAGAGGCCACAGCAAATCTTTAAAAAGTAAATTGCATGAATCAAAGCATAAATGGAAAGGGGGAAAAAGCCCCACTCTCCTAAAATGTATTTTTTCACTAACACAGTTAAGAGCTAGAAAAGTATTCCAATCCATGTAAGCTGATTATGTTCCAATTCTGAATAATAACAGAGCATTTAAAAATCTCTCTTCACTCAATAGGAAAAGACTTATTGTATTGATGAAAAACAATATTTCACAGAGCATAGACATTTAACCAACATTAGGTATACTATTTATTCCCAGAGCTGGGTGAGGTGATTCATCTTGCAGTTGCCAAGGGAACATCTTTTATTTATTTCAAGTGTTATCCTCAGAACAAAAATGCTAGTATAGAAGAGATAACTGCAGGGGTGGGGAAAATTAGATAGGAGTGTGTCTGTGTGTGTGGGCTTGTGTATCTTTGAGTGGAGATTAAGGAAAAGTGATACTTTGTCAACTCAAGGGCCAAAGACAGAATCAAGTTTTTACTTATATCAAGACCCCAATATACAATTATCACCAAATAGAATGTATTCTCCCATCTCTGCATGTTGAGATCTCATCCATCCCTCAAGACCCACCTCAAGTGTCACCTCCTCAACAAAGCCATCTTACATATCTTTACTCCCCTAACCTAATCAGAAGCAGTACTTTCCTTCCAAGAACTCTCATAATATGTGGCTGGTGCCCTGGCATCATCCTTCCCTATGTAGCCATGCACACTTCATTTTGCAAGAAGATTGCAAGCTCCTTGAGGGTAGAGACTGAGTTGTTCATCTTTATATCCCCCAAACTACCTGGGTTGGTAGAGGGGGAGGGGGAAGAAGAGGGATGAAAGGGAACAAACATTTACATAGTTCCTACTATGTGCCAGACACTGTCCTAAGTCCTTTTTACAAATATTATCTCCTTTGATCCTCACAACAACCCTGTGAGGTAAGTGTTATTTTAATCCCCATTTTACAGTTGAGAAAATTGTGGCAAACAAAAGGTTAAGCAGCTCAGCCAGGGTCATACAGTTAGTTAGTGTCTCCTGGTTCCAGGCCCAGTGCTCCATCCACTGTGCCATCAGTACCTCTAAGGCAGTTCCTTATATAGTACCTCAGTATATCTTGCACATCGTAGTCCCTTTATAAATATAAGTTGAAGGCCAAATAACCTTTCTCTTTTCCTGCAATGAATTCAGTGTTCTATCCAGCTTCTTTGAAGAACTCTTCCAGCTGGAGCTTTCATTATGGTACTTTGTTCTTTTTTGTAGTTTCATTCCATAAGATGCTAGTACAGATGAGCCTTTACAATGAAAACATATACAAGAATCTCTAAAGCAAGACTTACCTTTTATTGACAGCAGAATCTCTTAGGTCCGTAACTTAAAAAAAATAAAAATAAAAAACACCTCTCACCAGTTGTTAGAACAGGGGGTAGGAGTATAAATGAGAAGGGAAAGTAGTCCCATATACTTCTGTGATTTGAAATGTAAAAGCTCCTGGGTCTGAAAACATTTTCCCAGACCAATATCTAAACACCATATACCAAAATCAAGTCAAAATGGGTGTACGATCTAGTTATAAAGGCTGATACTGTAAGCAAACTGGGAAAACAAGGAATAGTTTACCTGTCAGATTTATGGAGAAGGAAAGATTTTTATGACCAAACAAGAGTTAGAGAGCATTATAAAATGCAAAATGGATAATTTTGATTACATTAAACTGAAAAGTTTCTGTACAAACAAAGCGAATGTAACCAAGATTAAAAGGGAAGTGGAAAATTGAGAAAGAATTTTTATAACCCTAATCTCTGATAAAGGCCTCATTTCTAAAATATACAGAGGATTGAGTCAAATCTATAAGAATACAAGTCATTCCCCCAATTGATAAATGGTCAAAGGGTATAAACAGGTAGCTTTCAGAGGAAGAAATTAAAGATATCTATAAGCATATGAAAAATGCTCTCAATCACTATTGATTAGAGAAATGCAAATCAAACAACTCTGAGGTACCACATCTCACCAGATTGGCTACAAACAGGAAAATGATAAATGCTGGAGAGAATGTGGAAAAATTGGAACACTAATGCATTGTTGTTGGAGTTGTAGACTGATTCAACCATCCTGGAGAGCAATCTGGAACTATGCCCAAAGGGATATAAATAAGTACATACCCTTTGACCCAGCAATACCACATCTAGGGTTGTATCCCAAAGACAAAATAGAAGTGGGAGGAAGACCCATATATAAAAAAATATTTATAGCATCTCTTTTTGTGGTGGCAAAGAATTGGAAATCAAGGGGATGCCCAACAATTGGGGAATGGCTAAACAAGTTGTAGTATATGAAAGTAATGGAATACTATTGTGCTATAAGAAATGAGGAGCAGAAGGACTTCATATTTACCTGGGGATACTAATAGAAACTGATGTTGAGTGAGAAGAGCGGAACCCGGAGAAATTTGTACACAATTACAGACACAACGTATTGTGATAACCAACTTTGATAGACTGGGCTTTTCTCAGCAATGCAAGGTTATAAGACAACTCCAAAAGACTCACAATGGAAAGAGATCTCTACATTCAGAGAAAGAACTACAGAGTTTAAATGCAGATTGAAGCAAACTGCCTGCTCTTTTTCTTGTTTTGTTTTGTTTCCTTGTTCATTCCATTGGTTATAATCCATTTTTACAACCTGACTGATGTCTAATGTGAAAGTATTTGCAGATCCTATACTTGATTGAATGCTGCTATTGGTGGAGGGGAGAAGAGGGAAGGGGAGAAAATTTGAAACTCAGGGATTGTGGAACCGAATCTAGTAAACTAAAAGTAAACAAATTAATAAAGACAAAAAAAAAACAAACCGTTCTCCCTAACCTGCCTTTCACAAAAACCTGGATATTCATCCCCTTCCCCCACTGCCCATACCACCCAACTTGATGCATTAGAAAAATCCCTGGACTTGGAGTAAATTAAAAAAGAAATAAATAAATAGAGATGGGAGATATAAAGATCCATTGAAATATTTATCTATCTTATTTACCTTTCCACATCACCAAACTGCTTTTTAGACATTCCAAATTGAATGTCCTGAAAATATATCAAACTCAACATGTCCAAAACAGAATTCTCTATTTTTCCTCTCATTTCCCTTCATTTTCTCTATTACTGTCAACAGCACATCCCAGCCATCCAGGGTCACAACTCAGTTTCATCCTCAAATCCTCACTAACACTGACTCCACATTGTCAAATGTTGTCATTTCAATCTTCACAACATTTCTCACACACATCCCCAACTTTCCACTCTCAACACCACTACTCAATGAGTTCCAGGATATCCCTATAAACTCCAAGATAAAACATAAACTCCTAATTAACAATTACAGTTTACTACAGTTGCTCATAATTAGTAGTTAAAACTTTTCATAACTTGGTCCCTTCTAACATTTTCAGTTTTCTTATCATTCATTGCCTTCTATACCTAAAATGCTCTGCCTCCTCACATAACATTTCTTACTTTCCATGACTTCTTTCAATATTCAGCTCTAACTGCACCTTCCACAGAAGACCTTTCCTGGTCTCCCTCAGCTATGAATGGTTTCTTTAACATTGCCCTCTTCCTCCTCCTTGTTCTCTTTCTCTCTCTCACTCTCTCTCCTTCACTCTTCCCTCCCTCTCTCATTATTTACATGTTGACTCTACCATTACAGTATGAACTCCCTAAAAGTAGAGACTTCTTTTGTCTATCTCTGTATCCCTACCACTTAGCACAGTGACTGCCACACAGTAGGCACTTTATAAATGGGAGATGATTCATCAACAAGGTTTATATGAGAGAAATGTTTTGTAAACTTCAAAAGTGCTATAAGAATGGGAACTATTTTCCCCTTGCTGTATAATTACCTTTCTAGTCACCTTCTTTTAAAATGCAAGTACCCTTAGGAATGGTTATACTTCATTAAGTTATTAGCAATAGTACCATAGGGATAATTAATTTATTGAATGATTGCTTAGGGAACAGAATTACAGAATCTTAGATGGAAAGAATTTTGATAGTCATTCCCTATAACACCTCCATTTCCTTGGTCAGGAATTTGAAGTACTGGGAGGCACTGGTTTGCCTGAGGTCCAAAGATTGTTAGAGGCATATCCAGGATTCCTGCATCTCCTCCCCTAGCAAAAAGCTAGACATTGTCAAGGCACTAAGGGAATTGGTTGGGATATTCTGGTGGAAGTGAAGAGAGAATTTTAGAGCTTGCGGCATTGATAGGGTTGGTCATGGGTACTGAAAGGGGTAGAACAAAGTCATTGAGCACCCAAAATGAAGGATACCAGAAGATAAAGAGGAAAGTGGATGAAGGAGGAGGAGGGGAGAGAAGAGGAATTTCATCTGCATCACTATTTTACTCATGGTTTGCTCTAGTTAGGGCTATTTTTACATTTAAAAATATTAAATGTGTGGTATTTGTGTCCCCATAGAATTTTGTTTGTGTGTTTGTTTTGGCCAGGGGCAAATCTAGGGGAAATGAGAATGGCAAGAAAGATAACAGGCTCTTAACACACTGACAAGATCCCCTCTCCTTCATCTGATAAGATACATGGTCCTTCTCTGCTCTCAAAAGCAAAATTATCTTTTTTGGATTTGTATAGCATTTTATGGTTTGTAAAACCCTTTACAAATATTATCTCATATTATTCTCAAAACAGCTATGAAGTACATGCTATTATTATCTCCCTTTTACAGAGAGGGAAATTGAGGTAGGCAGAGGTTAAGAAAAAGCAAAATTCTTTAAGAAAACTACCTGATGTTCCTGCTAGAGAAAATAGTCTTTTTTGACAAAAGGAATCTTTCAATTCAGTTTCTTAGATCCCTCCAGGGAGTCTACCCCACCCAAGAAAAATGATCTTTGTTGAAAGTAGGCATTCAGATCCAGGCTGTCTGCACAGCTCTTTCATTGTATGTGCATGAACAGGAGGGCAGGAAGAAGTAGAAATCCCTCACCTACACTGGCTGGTAGGGGGCCCTACACTTATTTTCATATGTAGATCTGAATGGATCAAAGTAGGTTTGTCAAGACTGATGAACAAGGTTTTGGTTTTTGTTTGTTTGAATTATGTGGAATCATTTTCCTCACTGGTACCCCCTTCATTTAGCAAGTCTGACATAGTCGCAAGATAGTTCTCAAACGTTGGATCCTCAAGTATCCTGAACATCTAATACCTCCCACTTTACAAAGTCATAAAATCTCAGACTATTAAAGGACTTGAGGAACCTACCTTTCTCTTCCTCCCCTGTTCTATATAACAAAGAACTACAGTTAAACAAAACAAATCAGCATACCAGCCATGTTTGGCACTATATGCCTCATTCACCACCTTCCTGTCAATAGGAAATAGATATGTTTCATTGTCAGCCCCCTGAAATCATTCACAGAAGGTCACTTTATTGATCAGAGTCCTTATATCTTCCAAATTTATTTTCATTTATATTAACTGTAGTTACTGTTTAAATTAGACAATCAGAATCACAGAATTTTTAGATTTGTGTGAGATCTCAGTAGTAATCTAGCCCAACCTCTACCTAAAAAGGATCCCCACTATAGCACATCAAAGACCTGGTCATCAAGCCCTCTGGTTGAAGACCTTCATTGAGGGGGAGGCCACCAATCTTAAGCATAGCCCAGTCTACTTTTTTAGAGAATTCTAATTGTTATAATGTTTTTCTTGACATCAAATCTTAATTTTCAATTTTGTAACTTCTACTCATTGTGCCTACCCTCTGAGGCCAAGCAGAAAAAGACAAATCTCCTTTCCACATAACAGCCCTTCACATATCTTGGTTGGCTATTATCCTTCATTCTTGAAGAGGGATAAAATGACATCACTATGTTGGAGTCAAGGTACAATGTGACCATGGCTGAGCAGACCAATATGAGCTCAGAAGGCTCTACCACAGGTTTGGCACAAACAGTACATGCAAACATTTGGAGTGAAGATGTCTTTAAATTTGCCCATCTCAATTGCTATTGCAATTCTGCTTTATTCGTAAAGAACAGCACCTTCTTTGAAATAAGCATACCATGCTGTGTCAGTGTCTCCCATGTCTCACAGTCAATTATGAAGTTCTCCAAGGACCTTGAAAGTGCCTTTGTATCACTTCTTCTGATCACCCACCATGTGAGTGCATGCCTTGTGTGAGTTCTCCATAAAACAGTCTTTCAGAGAAACATACATTTGGCATTTGAACAATGTGATCAACCTATCAGGGTTTCACTCTTTCACTAGTAGTGTTTGAGTGTTTGGCAGTTTAGCTCAAGAAAGGAACTCAGTGTCTAGTACCCTATCTCACTAAGTGATCTTTGGAATCTTTCTAAGACAATTCAAGTGGAAGTGATTTGGTTTTCCAGCATGATGATGGCAGATTATCCAGGTTTCACAGGCATACGACAATGAGGCCAGCACAATAGTTTTGTAGAACTTCACTTTGGTAGGCAGCTTCTTCTCTCCCACATTTTCCTTTGAAGCATCCCAAACAGTGAGCTTTCTCTGGCAATGCATGTGTTGACATCATCAATGTGCACATCATGTAAAGTGTATTGCCAAGGTCAGTGAACTTACCTACAGCATTCAAAATTTCTCCATTTGCTGTAACTGATGGTTCCACATATGGTGCAGTGCTGACTGATGGAGAACCTGTGTTTTCCTGGTATCAATTGTTAGGTCAAAATTAGTGCAAGTGGCAGCACATCAATCCATACTTTGTTTCATCTCAGATTCAGAGGCCACACTGAGGGCAAAATCATCTGCAAACAAAAAATCATACACCAACTCTCTTTTCACCTTAGTCTTGGCTTGTAGCTTTTTCAAGTTAAGAAGTTTACTAACATTGAGGTACTGACCTTGATGCTGTTTTCATCCTTGTTGAAGGCTTCTAACAACATTGCTGAAAACACCATGCTAAAAACCACTGGAGCAAGCACACAGTCTTGTTTTGCTCCATTGGTGAATGGGAGAGCATGAGAGCATCATCCATAATCCAGAACCTGCACAAGCACGCCATCATGAAATTGATGTACAATACTGATGAACTCTCCAGGCAAGCAAATTTTGGCATAAATTTCCACAAGCCCTCACAAGTAACAGTATCAAAGGCCTCGGTCAGATCAATGAACAATATGTACAGACCTCTCTTCTGCTCTTGGTACTTCTCTTGGAGTTGTTAGGCAACAAACACCATATTGACTATTCCTCTGCCCTTTCTTAAGCCCGTTGACTCTCAGGTAGATGACTATCTTCCAGGTGAAGGATAAGCTTATTAAGGAGAAATCTACCAAGAATCTTAACGCCTCTATAATGTCTCCCTAAGACAGTTCTTATCCCTAGTTACTTCAGCTATTTCTCATAAGATAAGGACTCAGCCCTTTGCTATCCTGGTTCCCCCACTTCGGACACAACAGTTCGTCAATATTCTTCTTAAATCATGGTGCACAGAACTGAATATAATTTTTCCCATGGGTTCTGATGAGGGCAGAGTGCCATCGGACTATCACCTCCATATTTCTCGAAGCTATACTCCCTCTTAAAGCAGCCCAAGGTCAAATTGCCTTTTTGGCAATTTAGCCCATCATACTGTTGCCTCATTAACTGGCAGGCAACTAAAACTCCTACACTTCTTTACAGGTATCTAAACAGGAAAACCTGAGTTCAAATCCCACCTCACATATTACTAGCTGTGTGACTCTGCAAAAATCATTTAACTTCCTTCAGCTTCAACTTCCTCATCTGTAAAATAGGGATAATAATAGCACCTGCCTCTAAGGATTGTTGTGAAGGTTAAATGAAGCAACATATATAAAGCACATTGCAAAGTTTAAAATGCCTTATAAATGCTAGCAGTTATTATTTCAGAAAATCTACTCTCTAACCATGCATGCCTCCCATCCTGTACTTGTGAAGCTTGTTTCATTTTTAACTTAAGTGTAAAATTTTGCACTTATCCCTAATGAATTTCATCTTTTTTTGTCTTTTTTTTTGGAGGGGTGGAGGCAGGGCAATTGGGGTTAAGTGACCTGCCCAAGATCACACAGCTAGTAAGTGTGTCTGAGGCCGAATTTGAACTCAAATCCTCCTGACTCCAGGGCCAGGGCTATATTGACTGCACCACCTAGCTGCCCCTAATGAATTTCATCTTATTGCATTCATCCCAATGAGCTAGCCTATCAAGCTCTCTCTGTTTCACTCAGTCATCTAATGTGTTAACCATCTTTCTCAATTTGTTGTCATCTGAAAATTTGTTGAACCTGCCATCTCTGCCTCTATTGAAATTATTGATAAAATGTTAAACGGCCCAGGGGTAAGCATAGATCCTTGGGGCACTCTGCTGGAGACCACACTGAACCGCTAATAATTATAATGTGAGTTTAGTCATCAGCCAGTTTCAAATCCAACCAACTGTGCTATCCTTTAATCCACATCTCTCTCATTTCCAAGGGAATGGCAAGAGATATTTTATCAAATGCTTTGCCAAAATCTAAGTGAATTACTTCTACAACATTCTTCTGGTCTACTTATTCCGGTAAACTTGTGAAAAGAAAAGAATAAGGTTAGTCTGGCATTCTTGCTATTGGTGAAGTCATATTGGTTCTTTATAATCACCACTTCTTGATGTTCATTAGTCATCTCTTTAAGAATACATTCTTGGGGCGGCTAGGTGGTGCAGTAAATAGAACACCAGCCCTGGAGTCAGGAGGACCTGAGTTCAAATCTGGCCTCAGACACTTAACACTTACTAGCCATGTGACCTTGGGCAAGTCACTTAACCCCAATTGCCCTGCCCTCTCCCCTCCAAAAAAAAGCAAAAAAAAAGAATAATACATTCTAGCATTTTCCTCGGAACTAATATCAAGCTTGTTGGCCTATAGCTTGCTGACACTATTCTCTTCCCCTGCTCTTCCCGATTAAAAGACAAACACATAAACCCTGAGAGAGATGGGAAGGAACATTTGCCAAGCAAGTTGAACTTCATGACCACCACCTTTACCACCACTGGCAGCTACTGTGGTGAAAAGAGGGATGGATCTGGAGTCAGGAAGATCTGTGTTCAAATGGGTCTCATATACTTACTAGCTATGGAACCCTGGAGATTTAACCTCTGTCTGCCTAAGTTTTCTCATCTTTAAAACAAATAAAAGAATAGAATCTTTTTCCCAGGTTTGCTGTGAGAGTAAATTGAGATAATATTTGTAAAGAACTTTGCAAACCTCAAAATTCTATACAAGTACTATTAGATCTATTATTATATTATTTTATCTCCCCTCTGACCCTAATGGAGACAGACCAGGACCTGAACTCAAGAGCATTGAGAATAGCAGTATCCCCCAGGCTTCCCAACCTGATTTTAGTACAATCCCCAAACCATCATTGAGGGGAGAAGTCACTGTGGAGAAGGGGCCTACCGTCAACTGCTGACTAACTGCTACCATGGGCAGATGTGTACAAGAGAACTGAGAGTGGTAGGATCCATGAGATCACCATTCCTCATTCCAGTCCAAGCCTCATGCCATTATCTGAGGAAAAATCTCTTGTGGAGAAAGTGCCAGCCATCCTCACCAATTACCAACCAATTGCTACTCCCAGGGTATACAGACCAGCCATGAAATGTCCTAAGAGTGGCAAGAAGCAATATGTGCTAGAAAGAACCATCAGCTTGTCTACCATCTCCCTTCAGATGTGGATGGAAACAATCTAGGCCCCTGAACCCAAAAGTCTTGGGAATAGCAATGTTTCCCTTAGTCACAGGCCATTATCCTATGGAGGTGGAGCCTGGCAAATCCTATGTGAGCCATAGCCACAAATCCTTAAGACTTATAAAAGAAAGTGTCTAAGCCTCCCCTAAAATGAAGATAGGGAAATTATGAAGAAAGAGGTAAAGGAGAATGGATTCATTCCAGGAGGTCAGTACATCCAGAAAATAGGCACTCCAGAGGACTTAAGGGGGCGGAGCCAAGATGGTGGAGTAGAAACAGCACTTCCTAGGTGCTTTGCCCCACACAACCTCCAAACAATGTGAAAGGGGAATCTGAACAACTTCTGGAGCCCCAGCACCCACAGAACTACATACAGAAGCTAACCTCCCGCTGAGGAGAACCCAGCAGCCCTGCAGGGAGTGGTCAGCTCAACACTCTGAGAGCAGGCAGCACAGCTCCCTGGGAACAGACAGCACAGTGCTCTGGAATCTGAGTCCAGGCCTGTGTGAGCCTCAGTTTTGGCCCTAGGGCTGCCGGACCAGCTGCCAACTGGAGGGACCCCAAAACACCAGCAGCTGTGGCGATTCCAGAACTATCAGCACAGATGTGCCTAGGACAAAGTGAGAGGTTAGTGCCCTATGGACTTTGGGACCAGTATTTGGGGAACACGTAGGCTTCCTCCCCTGGGGGCGAACAGCTGCTGAAGAAACTGTGTCTGATGAAACCTTTCTCATTATGAAAATAATTGAAGAAGGGTATATGGGCATATGTTTACAGGTATACATGGATAGAGGGCAGAGGTTGAATTTGATGGGAAGGGATGATTCTTAAGGGGTGAAGTTAAGAGGTGAGAGAGGAAAGTGGCAAGAGGAGATGGGGAGAGACAGGGTAGGGTAAACTATCTCATGTAGAAGAGGCAAGGGGAAGTAGTTGCAGGGGAGGGGAAGAACAGGAAGGCAAAAAGGCAAAAGCATATTCTCATTGAAGTTGGCTCAAGGAGAGAATCGCATACATACTAAATGGGATATCTCACCCTGCAGGAGAGTAGGGGGAAGGGGTATGGGAGGGGGTATGATGTAGGGGAGGGCATGCTGGGGAGAGGGGAGGTTGGAAGTACCCACTTTCACAGAGGGACAGGATCAAAGAAGGGAATGGACCAGGTGGGAGGTGAGATGGGTGGGAAGAAAATATAAGCAGTGTTTTACAATATATCTACTATGGTAATGTTTTGCATAGCTATACATGTACAACACATACTGAATTGCTTATCTTCTCAGAGGGAGTGGGTGACAAGGGAGGAAGGGAATGGATCTGAAAATCGAAGTTTTAAAATTAAATGTTTCATAAGATATCCAGGCATTGGGGCTCAGAAATTCATGCCCTAATGGCAAAGTCGAAGGGGGTATGGGAGAAGATATGGGAGAGAACAGATTGGATGAGGGGATATCTAGTGGGACTGCTATTCTGGGGTGGTGGGTAGGGAAAAATGGGGGAAATTGTAACTCAAAATCTGGTGGAAATGAATGATGTAAACCAGAAGTTAATAAAGCATTTGTTTAATTAAAAAAAAAGAAAATAGGCACTCCATTGCTTTTCCATTTTAGACTGTGGTCCAGAAATCTGAATCTCATTCTCTGATTCTGTGTTTTAAGCATCTATTCCCTTTTCAAGTCTGCAATTCTCTTCCACATCTTCTAACTTCAATATGCAATAGTAATTACAAGTGACCTCACCTAAATGGCAAGGTGGTAGTATAAAATTCAAATAGAAATGGATATGTGCAGGTAGCATCTTGACTTAGAAAACCACAGATTAACATCATCTATGTTGTATTCCATTTTTATTTTGCTAAACATTTCCCAATTACATTTCATTCTGGTTTGAGTTGGTATAAAAGTCTTTCCCAACTTCTTTAAATGTTATTGAGTCTATCTTTCACGGATTCCCCATTTTATCTGTGTATAGCTTCTTTGTACATAGTTGTTTGCATGTTGTATTCCCAAGTAGACTGTGTCCTTGTACCCCCAGAGATTAGCACAATGCCTGGCATGTAGCAGGTGCTGAACAAATGTTTGTTGACTGACTGGCTATGTACATAAGTTTTTTGCCCAAGATTTCATAATTTCTAACACCATTTTCTTTCTGGTGATATCATTTGTCCCCATGTGAATCACCCAGAATAAATACTGCTTGTCATGTGTCACAAGTCTCAATAGTCTCTGACATATTTGTCATATCCCAGATGCATGCCCCAGGGTGATAGCCACCATTTTTCAAAATCATATCACACTGACAGATAACCTCCCAAGCAGCCCTTAACTGGGAATCACCTGCCACCATTATTCAACTTTTTCTCCTCTGATCATTTCTAAGTAATTTCCTTTCTGGTAGCACTTTTGGTTACCTATTATCATTTCTCAGTGCCAAAAACCTGCTTCCTTCTCAAACAGTCCAAATTCCCTGATTATTTGAAAAGTCTAATTATATTACTACAAGTATTCTCAAGTCCTCTTTCTCCATTTCACTCCTGTAGTCCACTTCTCTGTCAATAAGAAGAAAGCACACTTCACTTTCAATCCTCTGAAGTCACCATTGGTTACTGAATTGATCATAGATCTAATTTCTCTAAAAATTGTTTTCCTTTATGTTATTGACATCACTGTGTTAATTACACAGAATTTTTAGAGTTGGACTGAATCTTTCTGGTTCTCTTGTTCAACCCACGCTCCCAAAAAATCTCCAGTATAAAATACCCCCTTTTTTAAAATTCAAAGCTTACCATTAAACATCAATTCAATCAGCCAAACCTGCTTACTTATTCTTCCCTGTTTTAGGGGTTATATTTTTCTACCCTTCTGAAATAGTAATGTAATTTTGAATTTGAAGATCCCTTTGTGTTGGCAAAAGTAGTGGGTTCTTAGCACTTAGTAACTAATCAAGATTCTGTTGGGGAAACAGAAGGTATGAACTCCTGTCTCCTGTTACTGAGGAGGGGGTTGGCTGAAACACGCTGTGTGTATATAAAGAAAAGCCCCAGAGAGGCAGTCAGAATTTCCTTGAGACAGAGATCTGGTGGCAGAGCAGCTACAGAAGAATGGAGGACTGAGTCCTGAGAACTTGTGGTGGTGGAGCTTCTTCTGAACAGGATCCCAGGCGCCCAGAGCCCAGAGCCCAGAGGCCAGAGCCCAGAGCCCAGAGCCAGGAGCCCAGGAGCCAGGAGCCCAGGTGACTGAAGCATGACTGGGATGCTGAGACTCTGTTTGTGGCTTGGTTGAGCCTTGAATTCCCTGGAGCAGAAATGGTGAAGGATCTGACATGGACCAGACCCTGTGAACTTCAGTGTGGAGCAGGACCTGCCCAGAGAGCTTGTCAAGGAACTGGGAACTGCCTGCCATTGGACTCAGGTGACAGTCTGGTGAATCAGGTAGAATCTGGGACCATGGAAGGGGATCCAGGGAATCTGAGAACCAGCCCCAAGTCAAGATGAAAAGACCTCTCCTTGGATACTGAGTAATTATGGAATTGTAGTTTACTAGTGACCTAAGGGGTGGAGGATTTTGTGTATGATACTTAGTAAGACTTTACTGAATAAGTAACTGATTGTACTTTGAGTACTTTGAGCTATTGTTACTCATATGTGACTGATTGAGTTAATCAAGATTGACCCATGAGTTGAAGACTTTGACTATTATACTTTGAGACTATGTTGTGAATATTATATTGTGATTTTCTGTGATAAGTTGTAATTTTGTGAATGCTGTACCTTGATTTTCTGTGAAAGTTTTGCTTTGATTTGTTATGGAATAGAGTGATCACTATACTGCATAATCAGAACCTTAAAAGCTATTCACAGTAGCATTCTTCTGGAAAGCTGCTTGTGCGTGGCATTACAGCTTCAAGCATCTGAAACACAGGTAGGGTTTTCTAGTGTGTCTCTAGATCCTTTTTTCTTCTTTGATCTCTCTTTGGAGCACTTATTCCATTCTTTCAATCAATACTTATTTTCTATGATAAGTGGGGTGAGAGTCATTTCCTCCACCTTACACCTCCCCCTGTTGAAAGGAAGCCACCTGCCTTTTATGCATATGTGCTTGGACCAGGCACAAATACAAACCCTATGCACACTGAAGGTTCTACAAAACTCCTATTTCCTTTAATACTTACTGGACACAGATCCCATTTGCAATTTTTCCATGCAACTCTAATAACAAACAAAAAGATTAATAGGGCTTTTATGTGAAGTATTGGTTCCTAACAGTAGGGAAGTTAAAAAAAACAAAAGATAGAATGAAGGTTGAACAACAAGTGAGTGGCTTTATGATGTTTTATTCTTATATTTAATATCATATTGGTTTTTATTTAATATTGTTACATATCAGAAACCAAAGCATAAGTAATGTGGGGAGGTGTTTTGTTTTAATTTAGAACTTTGATGTCACCTTGTTTGAAAGTTCTGAGTGTATAAATTGCCTTCATTAGTGAAACTTGTCTGCCATTATTCTCATAAAGAGTTGTCTGGGAAGTTGCTAGGTGGTGCAGTGAATAGAGCACCGGCCCTGGAGTCAGGAGGACCTGAATTCAAATCTGGATTCAGACACTTAACACAAAAACTAGCTGTGTGACCTTGGGTGAGTCACTTAACCCCAATTGTCCTCCAAAAGGCAAAAAAAAAAAAAGTTGTCTGGGGCATTAAGAGGAGAAGTGACTTGCCCATGGTATACAACTCTACCATGAATCAGTCATAACTTGAATTCAGGTCTTTCTGACTCCAAGGTGACCTTCAATCCACTCTATCACGCTACTTCTCTTCATAAACAGTGTATTATGAAAACAAATAGGGATTAACTCATCAATGATCTGGAAAGCTTTTTGGAATCACTCCTGGTGTATCAGAGCTTGCTTCACAAGAGAAATGTTCTAGAATTTGCCAAGCATGCTTGGTTACAAGCCTCTGGGAACCTCTGTGATTTAAGGAAAATTGTCTTTGTTGAAGTAATATTTTGTAGAAACAAAAACAACAAATCCCAGGACGAGCAGGGAAGTGGCTTTATTTAGAAAAGGAGAAATTCTATTTTGTCCCTTCTCCACTGCTACCTTTCCTATCCTATTCCCTATCCCATACTGTTGAACGGCTCCCAGAAAAAGGAAGTAGGATTTAGGACTTGTGAACACTAGGATCAGAAAACATTCAACAATTCTCTCTCTTGGCTCCAGTGAGATTTCTTTTTCACATGAACTTTAAATCCACATGGCATATTTCTGTCTGCCAGCCACAAAAAGCTTAATGATATACTGTAGCATCCTCATCTATCTGGAGGAGTGGGTACATACCAGAATAGACTTTATTTTTTATTATATTAAGGGTTTTGTTTTGGTTGAGGAAGTAGAGAAGGGTGAAGTATTGGGCGTGTAGGGAACTGAGAACTCATAGATACTGAATGAAACAATGGAACACAAAAAACCCTCAGTGTGAATATGAATGACATAATATGTTGGGTTCAATTCAGTGTAATTCAGCATTTATTTATAAAATGACCACTGGTTACAATAATTGTCAAAGGGCATAGGAAGCAATAATGATCTGTCTACTCTTGGAAAAAGATGATTTGATTCTATAGATGAAATACACTCCTATATATGCATGTCCCATAGAAGTTTGATTAAATTAATAAAGTGCTCTCTCTCTCTCTCTCTCTCTCTCTCTCTCTCTCTCTCTCTCTCTCTCTCTCTCTCTCTCTCTCTTTCTCTTGCTCCACACATGCTTTTTCCAGTTTGGGACTTCCAAGAAGTTGCTGTAATTTGAAATAAAATAGCATCTCTTTATTTACTCCTTGACTTCATTTATATGTTTTTCAGATCCTCTGCAAATCACTATCCAGATAAGTTGTCATGTATTGAGTATTTTATACTAGTCCATCAGTCATTTAAAGCTCTTAATATGTAGTTATTATGAAAAAGAGAAAAAGCTTATCAGCATTTTCCAAATCATTCTGGCCACAGGAATTATCACCTAGAAATTCTGAATTTTCCAAAGAAGAAAAAACAATTTTAAGAAACTTTCCCAACAATTAAAAAAAAAATCTTCCAAGGGAGATGTGTTGGTACTGGCATGTGTTGGTAGTCTTTTCAGTCTACTATCAGAAGGACAAAGCAAGCGCCCATTTCTCCCTATCTTCAAAGGATATTCAGGAATTTATTGTCTACATTTTTCCTATGTTGCTAATAAAAATTAACATAATTTTGGTACTTTCCACTGGAAAGAGTCATCTTAACAACCCAATTAGACTGACTGTCCTATGATCTTCAAATGGTCCATTTGGTTAGCTATAAAGATAAAATCTTCAGGTATGAAATGGTCCTCACATTCTAAGGAAAGTTTATCTTCTAAAGGCATACAATTTATGCTTCAGATTAGGTTGACCTCTGCTAAGTAGAAAACCACCTGCATGATATGATTTTAGCTAATGAAAGGGTCTAGATTACAAATCAGTTTATTTATATTCACAATAAAGTTTAAGAGATTATTACCACTTTCTTTTCTGGTAGCAGGTTTTGATCATGGGGAGGTACAACATGGCATGGGGTTTGGACATAGACGATCCAAGTTCAAATCCAAATACAACTATGCAATTACTTCATTGGGTGTCTAACACCAGAGGGTGGGTGAAGCTCGAATCAGGAGTTAGTAAACTATGGCCTGTTGACCAAATCCAACCTGCTCCCTGCTTTTATGTGGCCTACATTGTAAGAATTAGTTTTTACACTTTAAAAATTTAAGTATATTTAAGTATATCTTAAAATGTAAATATCATTTTTAGCTTGTGGGGCATACAAAAGCAGGCATCCACCTGACTTGCATGCAAGGAAAAGGTGATTACTAAGATTCCATCTGCTTCAAGACTCTTTGACCTTATGACAGAACAAAAAAGCATTTAGTGCCTGAAAAAAAGGAAGGAGCTCCAGAGGCAAAGATATGAAGTTTGATTAGGGCAAACCCTGTCACCAGTGTATAGTTTTAGACAACTGCTTGGGGAACTGTTACTGGGTTCAAGTCTTGACACCTCACACAATACACATGTAGTCCTAAGTAAGAGTAACAGTGTCCCAGGCAATTCTCTAAAACTATAGACTGAAGAGAAGATATAGATATGCATTGGGAGAAGTTCTACACTGAGAGTTCCCTATACTAGCTTCAGTACACCAAAAGAAAAAACAAACAAAAAAAAAAATACAGACGGAACTCTGAATTCCAGAAAACAGTCATTTGGTCTACATAAATAAAAAAAATTTGATTTTTTTTCACTTTTCAACCAACAATTTTAATTTTTTGGAGAGAGAAACCTCTTTTCTTTACATTTATTGTTGTTCAGTCACGTATGATTCTTCATTACCCCATTTGGGGTTAGCAAAGATATTGGAGTGGTTTGCCATTTCCTCCTCATTTTACAGATGAGGAAACTGAGGCAAACAGGGTTAAGTGACTTGCCAAGGGTCACATAGCTAATAAAATGTTTGAGGCCAAATTTGAGCCCAGGAAGATGAGTCTTCCTGACTCCAGATCTAACACTATCCACTGCACCCCCCTCTCGCAGCTGCCCTAGCTGCCTTTACATAGCATTCATTATGGGGCCCTTTGTAACTCTGACATGGGAAAGAAGCTTATTTGTGCTCCGCTCAGCAATGACAGCCTGGTATTATGCAGAACAATCCATCAGTTAGCTGCTTTATTTCACAAAGGCAAGAGAGTTATGCTGGACTGATTTGTTGGAGCTTTCCCACATTTGCAGTTGGTAAATTCTTGTTAGTAATTTTAGGAACATTCTGCCTCTGCAAAGGGTTGCAGGAGGCAAAACCACATTTACATACACAAATTCTTTTTTTATGAGATCTTTCTTTAGTAGGAGGAGGACAAATAAATAAAATAAATTCCAAAAATTGTTGTTTAAATACAACTTTTTTTTTTCTTTCCCCTCAGAAAAGAAAAAATTTACTAGAAGGGGAGAATTTACTGGGATTGATTGTCATAGAGCAATCTGGTTTGTGCCATGCCAATTTACATTGGATTGTATGAGGCTAATACATTATTCATTTTAGAGGAACATTACCAATAACAATCCCTCCATTGTGTGGTTCTCTTAGTGAATAAAAATTATTCTAGTTTTGTTCATGGCAAAATTGCCTAGAATTATAGTTTTAAAGGGACCTTACTTTTGTACAATCCTTTTCCTCTAAGAAACCTGAGAGCCAGATTTGTTAAAGCTTCATGTTTGTCTTGTGAATTAGATGGTTTTGTACATTTACTTCTGTCCAATAGAATGTAAGCTTCTTGAAGGCAAGAACTGTTTTATTTTTGTTTTTATATCCACAAGGCACGGTATCTGCTGCATAGCAAGCTGGGGACAGAGATGTGGTGGAAGCTGCCAGCTTCTCCCCATAATTCTTTCCTTCAGCAACCTGAAATGGGGCTGGCATCATCCATCTTTTCCCTCAAAGGGGGAAAGTCAGAAGTGCATGAAGCAAATTGAAGATTCCTGAATAGACTAGAAACTTAAAAACAAAAGAAGAGCTCTTCTCTCTCCCACTTTCATTGGCCCTGGTCTGCCCCTCTGGAAGACTGGGATATTGATCTCTACCAATAAAGAGAGAATCCCAAACCAGTGGGCCTTAGGACTGAGATTACATAACATTATATCATACTTACTTATCACCCTACCAAGGCAGCTTGGTAATATAATGGTAGGCAGTGTAATGGATAGAGTGCTGGCCCTATGACCCAGCACCTGGGTAGTAGGTAGTGTAATGGATAGATTCCTGGCACTGCTGTCAAGAGAACTTGAGTTTAAATCTGGTCTCAGATACTTACTAGTTATGTGACTCTGGGCAAGCCACTTAACCCTGTTTGCCTCAGTTTCCTCATCTATAAAATGAGCTGGAGAAGGAAATGGTAAACCATGCCAAGATCTTTCCAAGAAAATCCCAAATGGAGTCACGAAGAGTTAGATACAACTGAAAAATTACTTAAGAACAACAATTTACATATCCATTTTTTCTCTCCATTAGAATGTAAGCTCTTTGAGGGCTGGGCTGCATTGATTTTATTTTCATATACCTAGCACCTAGACGAACAAATCATCTTGTTTGATGACTCCTTGATCATCAGTATCAGATAAGACCTAAAACAGGGAGACCTATGCTTGCTAAAAGTGTTTTACACTATCATAGATGAAATACAGAGTAGATGGTAAGTCAAAGAAGAATTCCCTAGAGATGGCAAGGTTTTTAAGATGTTCCTGTTAGCCAATAACATTGTACTAATTGTATTGAGCATTAGAACACTGCCAAGCCTCCTTCATGGGATCCATAACTACTTCAAGGAGTTTGATCTAATCATTCATACAAGAAAAATCAAATGGGGTCAGCTAAGTGGTGCAGTGAATAGAGCACTAACCCTGGAGTCAGGAGGACCTGAGTTTAAATCTAGCTTTAGACACTTAACACTTACTAGCCATGTGAGCTTGGGCAAGTCACTTAACTCTAATTGCCCTGCCTTTCCCCCTCCAAAAAGCAGGAAAAAAAAATCAAATGGATGAAGAATGCCTATTCAGATTATGGTATGTAGTTGAATAGTCAAGGTATAGAAAAATGGGACAACACATAAGTAATGAGAAAGAAAGAGACAGACAAGGACAGAGACAGAGACAGAAAGAGAGAAAAAGTCGAACATATATACAAACACACATACACACCCCACAAACAGTTTGGTGCAGAAATACATCAAATTCAACAGGTAAACAAGTAGGGTTTAAGTGCAAGGATAAGAATTGTTATGGCAAAAAAATAAGAGACCCTTGAAACATTTTTAATGAATGGTAAAGGAACAATTGAAGTTTAAAGGACACATGGGCAAGCAGGGCCTTTTGGAAAGTAACGTGTGGAATAATTTATTATACAGCTGTATTTTTTTAAGAAAGTGGTATAAAACAGACATTCTCAGTTTCATATACAGTCCTCTTTTGTATTCTGCTATGTGTATAGAAATGTTCTCTGTTATGCTTAAGATCCAAAGAAAAAATAAATTTAAAAAATCAAGGAAGGCCCGCAGCAAATTGGGTGAACCCCCTTTGGTGAACTTATGGGAATACACCAGCAAGAGCTGGATAGAAAGAGTAGTGGAGGTAGGTTATGATCTACATTATTGTAGGGAATACCCGCATTAGTGAGATGACAGATCCAGTGGATTATTTGAGTATTCCAGTTGCCTGGCATAATATATAGCATATATAAGGCACCTGCTAAATGTATGGGTGGTGTATGAGGGTCAGGCCTGGAGTCAAGAATACTCTTCTTAAGTTCAAATATAGCCTCAATAACTATCTGTGTGACCCCAGGCAAGTCACTTAACCATGTGTGTCCCAGTTTCCTCATCTATAAAATGATCCGGAGAAGGAAAATGCAAGCCACTCTGCTATCTCTACCAAGAAAACTCCAAATGGAGTTACAAAGAGTTGGACAAGACCAAAAAATGACTGAGAAATAACAAATGTATATTGAATCGAACTGTTTTCAGATCTATGAAATTCATTGGATTAAAATATAATTGAGAAATATTTAACTAAATAAAATTACAAAAATAGATATTATTAATATGAAGTTTTCTAAATCAACATGTGATCCCACACATGGCTCCTGTTTCTATTTGAGTTAGACACAGTTGATCTAGTCCAACTCTTTTGTTGTATAAGAAGGGAGCCTGAAGTCCAGAGAGCTCTGACTTGACAGGTTCGCAGAGTAAGCTTCCAGCACTTGGCAGAATTGCTCCTGGGCCAAGTGGGATCTGGTGCTAAGGAGCAGTAAGAGAAGGAGCCAGGTTATGAAGGGACAAATCTATATGCTTCCCTTTCATGGGGCTGTGAATTGTGAGCACTGTGTAGGTCTCAGGAGAAGGGAAGGTTGAATTAAACTGAATTTACCAAGCAAGAACAGGTGAAAATGGGTGATGGCACCCAAGAATGTTTGGTTAGCTATAAAGAATTTCTTGATTATAATGGTGACAATGATGGTGATAAATGGATAAACGCATTGAAGAACAGGCTACCAGAAGTCTAGCAGCAATGATGGATTTAGTATTTTTTCTCACTAAATGCTTTAACTTTTCAATTGCCTCACTGCTTTTCAGAATTGCTTCAAGTGCTTTTAAAAAATAAGCCAACTTTATTCTGGAGATACTCGTTATTTCTCACAGACTTCTGAAACTTTTTCCAATCAAGGTGGAACTTAGGGAAAAGATCTTAACTTTGTCTTAGATTTACCATGTTTATCCAGGCACCACTGATACTTTAACTTTGTGTTTTATAGTTTACAAAGCCTAGGAGGTAGATAGTTTAAGTATTATTATCTTTATTTTTCTTATGAATAATCTTAAACTCCCAGAAGGGAAGTCATTTGCCCAAGGTCATGTAGCTACTAAATGGTAGAGGTACAGCTAGAATCCAACTGTTCTGAATTTACACACAGAGTTCTTTCCACTAAGGGCTTCACAGCTGACTTTTAAGTGGATTGACACTGAAGTTCATCAATTGGTTATTCAATTGAATACTTGTGTGTCGATCAAAAGCTAGACTTCTGAAATTATATCAAGAAGAAATCCACTAATAGGTTATGCAGCAATTTTTTCACGTGTGCCAAACTTTGTCTCTACCTAGATTATAACCTCCAGGAAAGTAGGCATTATGGCTGATGCTTCTACTGTCTCTCCACAGCACCTCACATTGTGCTGAGCACATAGTAGGCACAAGATATATTAGTGTTGACTGAGCAATAAAAGCATATCTGCTATTTGAATTAACCAAATAATTTCCAATAACTGCATTAAAGAGATCTTCATGGAACAGGAAGCATAGAATCCTGTCCTTTACTACCACCTGCTCCACCACTTTCAGGATGGGAGATTCTCCCCAGGTGTCAACAGAAAAATTCAAATCAACTCAAGGCTCAATTCAGGTGTCACCACCTTCATGTAAACACAGTTGATTACTGGGCTCTCCTTCCTAAAATTACTGTCTTTTCCCTATCTATACTTGTTGTGTATGTCGTATCTCTCCTTCCCTCCCCTACAGAATATTTGCTCTTTAAGGTTAGGGTCCATTTCCCTTTCATCTCTGTATCCTTGGTGACTGGAGTAGATTGATTTGGATTGGATTCAACAAGCACTGATTAAGTTCCTTGTACAATAAAGCACTGTGCTAGAAAATGGGTTACAAAGAAAACAAGAAAGAAAGAGAATGAAAGTGAAAGGAAGGAAAAAAGGATGGAAGGAGGGAAAGAAGGAAGGAAGGAAGGAAGGAAGGAAGGAAGGAAGGAAGGAAGGAAGGAAGGAAGGAAGGAAGGAAGGAAGGAAGGAAAGAAGGAAGGAAGAAAAAACTGTCTTCAACAAGCTTATATTCTAGTGGTAGGCTATAACATGTACACAGATGAGTAAACACAAAATCTATAGAAAGTAAATACAAACCAATCCTATGTGGTATGACCTTAATTAGAGGTTGGGGGTGGAGAGAGATAAAGACTTCATGTAGTAGGTGTCACTTGGGTGAAGCATTAAATGGAACTAAAAATTCTAAGAGGCAGAAATGAACAATAAGGTGAGACCTGTGCTTTAGGAATATTAATTTGTATAACGGATTAGAGGCAAGAAAAACAGTTAGAAACTATTGTAATAGTCTGGGGAAAAGGTGATGAGGGTCTGACTTAAGGTGGTGGCTGACAGAAATAAGAGATGTTCAACAGGTAAAATTAACAAGACTTTGAAACTGATTGGTTATGGAAGGAGAAAGGGATTACTGATAAAGAGAAATGTGGAGGATGACTCCAAAGTTGTGAATCTGGGTGACTGAAACAAAAATATTAAGTTAGAAAGAGGTGTAAGGTAGAGTTGGGGGTAGGAGAAATGAGTTCTGTTTTATACATATTGTATTTGAGATGCCTATAAGACACATAGGAGGTATCCAGCAGGCAGCTGGTAACGTAGAACTGGAACTCAGGAGGGAGATAATAGCTAGATATATAGATCTGGGAGTCATCTGAATAGAGATGATGATCCCATCCATGGAAGCTATTGAGTAGAGTTTATAGAAAGAAGAAGGTCGAGGAATAGAGCCCCAGATCACCAATAATCACTTAATTTCTGATTCCAAAGGCCTTTTCTCAAAACTCATCCTTCTTGATCTTTTTAGCATGATTGGCTACACTACATATTCACTGCATTTTCATGACATTTATTTCTCTTAGCTCTTCTTCACCACACCTTCTCATTCTCCTTTGCTGGATAATCTTCCATTTCATACCCCCCTTACTGTAGGGATGCCCCAAGACTCTGTAGGGGCAGCTAGATGGTGCAACGGATAGAGCACTGGGCTTGGAATCAGGAAGACTCACGTTCCTGAGTTCAAATTTGGCCTCAGTCACTTACTGACTTTGTGATGCTGGGTAAGTCATTTTACCCTGTTTGCCTCAGTTCCTCATCTATAAAATGAGCTGAAGAAGGAAAGGGCAAACTGTTCTAGTATATTTACCAAGAAAACCCCAAATCGAATGGGGTCATTAATATTTAGATATGACTGAACAGCAACAAAGGTTTTGTAGTAGGCCCATTACTCTCTTTAGATTCTCTTGACAACCTTACCACTTCAAATATGTTTAAATGTTATCTTTATTTAGACAACTCCTATATTTATATCTACAGTCCTAGTGGTTCACACTTGAGTTTTATTCCTGCATGACTGTCTATCAGACATTCCTATCTAGAAGTCTCATCCAACATCTCAAATTCAGCATTTCCCAAACAAAACTCAGTGTCTATTTCTGTCAAAGATACCACCGTCTTTCCATTCACCCAGGTTCAAAACCTTGAAGTCTGTCTCTATTCTCTCTTCTTCCTTACCCATGCATCTGATCAGTTGCCAGGTCTTGTTGATCCTACCTTCATAATGAAGGACAAATCACACAACCACAACAACCACAACTCTCACATCCATCCCCTTCTCTCCACTAACACAACCACCACCTAGGTCAGACCTATTTCCCCACTTGTATATGCTATTGTAATAGCCTCCTAATCGGTTTCCCTAAGTGGTCTCTCCAATACATTTTCTACATAGCTTCCAAACTGATATTCAAAAAGTATAGGATGATCCTGTTATTCCTCTATACACAAAAACAAAATACACACACATACACACACACACACACACACATTTGATAGCTCTCTAATACCTCTAGGAACAAATGTAAACTCCTCCTTTTGTCTTTTAAAGCCTTTTACAATCTAGCTCCAGCCCACATTTCCAGGTTTATTACATGTTATTACCCTTTTTACACTCTTCAATTGAGCCAAAGTCTTTCTTGCTGTTTCTCATATATGCCATTCCCTTTATCATTCCTGTACCTTTTCATAGGTTGCCCCGCCCCCAGCCCTTGAATTTGCTCCCAACTAATTTCTATCTCTTATAATCCTTTCAGTTTTTCAGTCATTTTTCAGTTATGTCCAACTTTTCATGACCCCATTTGGAGTTTTCTTGGAATGGTTTGCCATTTTCCTCTTCAGCTCTTTTTACAGATGAGGAAACTGAGAGAAACAGGGTTAAGTGATTTGCCCATGGTCACACAGCTAACAAGTGTCTGAGGCTGAATTGGAACTCAGATAGCTGAGTCTTCTTGACTTCAGGTCTGGCACTCTATCCACTGAACCATCTAGCTGTCCCAAAGCTCAGGACAAATACCACCTTCAATAAAGAGCCTTGCCTCATTTCCCTACCGTACTAATACCTATACCCCTAAAATTAACATATTTATTTTGTGACTACTTTGTGTTTACTTATATATGTAAATGGTGCTCCCCCCTCAATAGAATATAAGTTTCTTGAGGGCAGGGACAATTTCATTTTTTATCTTTGTATTTCCAACATATATTACAGTGCCTAGTGCATAGTTGGCATTTAATATATGTTTGTCCACTGATGTGGAAAGACAGACTATATGGTACTGTGCTGGTGAGTAGATTTAGGAATATCTATTGTCCTATTCCTTGATAACAGCTTATATTCTATTCCTATTCAACTTCCAAAGTTACCTTTTGTACGAACTGCAATTAACTCTGGTGTAATTACCTAGACTTTATAAGTAGTCTTTACTCAACAAATAGGGTCAATGAGTCATCTGTAATAGTAAAATGGAAGCTAGATGTCAATCAAGAGGCCTGCCTGTAAAGCATTTCTTCCCTGACCATTCACCAGCATTTCTATTAAAATCATTGTCACAGCTTCATTCAGCTGACAATGGTCTTTCAATCTACACTTGTAAATCATCCAAGACCACTTATTCTCATTTTTATCTGTATCTGTATTAGCATTGAGGAATATGCAGCTTTCCAGGTTGTTGCTGATCTTGGCTGTGGATATAAATAAAGAATGTATGCTCCCAAGAAGATTAATTCTGTGGTTGGGAAAAGAGGCATCACCTTCTGGTTACATAAAGTCCATTGATACTGTATCTTTCCTTTTAAATATCAAAACCTGAGATGCATATATATCTGATGCATGTTCCACTTTTGCTTCCCTTCTGTCTTTCCTCTTACATTATTTTTTTTAAAAAGTCTAAAAATACTGAGAGTAGTTACTCAAGAGAAATGCTGGATAATTAACAAACATGGCTTAGAAAAAGAAGGCCTGAAACCCTAATTATCTGCATTTATGACAAAGTGACAGGTATCATACTTAGATTGAGGGGAAATGCTTGAAGTGTGATAGCTTGAAATCATCAGAATATCCTGTTTTATTTGCCCATTCAGGCACAGAGTCAAATTTTGCATTTGTAAGCAACAAGCTAGGAACATATATTTATAGATGATATGTAATCTATAGCCATTGTTTTTATTCTCACAATTTTACTAATTCACATAAACAATTAGTGTAGTTATTTTCAGTGTTATTAGGGATAAAATCATTCATTCCTTCAACAATCAGTTATTCAGTATTTACCATGTGCCAAGCATGGGGAGTACATAAACAAACAGAAGACAGTGATACTCTCAAAAAACTTGAATTTTATTGAGGAAAAAGAGGAAGTTGTATATACACCTTAATGTGTTCATTCATCTTCCACAAGCCATGTTGGCAAAGTTCCTCTTTTTTGTTTGCCTAAGGCATGACCATGGGAATTCCCAAACCAATTGTGCCCCAGATCATTTTTTTAAGAGAAGGAACGGTATAGCAGATTTTGGAAAATCCTAGGGGGAGAACAATGAAAGAAGGCATCTTCCCTTCTTTTTCACCAATATGGCAGGAGTCAGAGTTGCTCCAAGTCTCATGATTTAGGATTGATCCAGAGGACCTCTTCAATATAAGTCTCGAGTTATCTTGATCTGTTCCAAGCCAGAGCAGAAGTGGCAGCAGATGAATAAAAGTCAACAGTAGCCTGGCCACCCTTCTCACTTCATGAAGTTCAGCAAACTCAATCCAGTCAAAGAGGCCTCTCATTCTGTATACATCCTATGAAAAACAGGAGGTCCAAATCTCAAGGATGACAAACATAGACAAAGCCAATCTCATCCCTTATTTCCTTTCATCTGCTTTCCTTTTACAAAAATGTAAAAAAAAAAATGTCCACGTTCTAAAGGGAATTTCTAAAAGGACTCTCAAACACTAAGGTTGCATAGAACATAAAATTTCAAAAACAAATTTTGGATGTTGGAAACAAACCATTTTCTGTTTATAGCAAAGGTGCTGAAGTTTTTCAGAGAAAGACAATGGTAATGCATTTAGTGGTTTTCATGACCTTCCTCAGGAGCAGTCCAACCTTGCTTCTACTCAGCTATGAAGACAGTTTTTAAAAAAATCCACATCAATGCATTCATGAAAGCTCAGGATCTAATCAGAATAGAGAAAATTATTATTTCTGAGTCCTCTTATAATCACTGATGACCTCAATCAGATCTTGAGCTCAATGGAAGATATGGCTGCTGCTAGATAATGCAACTCTACAATGTAAGTCAAAAGTTTTTAAATTACTCTAGCAAGCTGGGTTAACTATAATGGCATCCATTCACAGCTGAAATGATACATTAAATTGTCCTCTTCAGTCTTACACTCAGAGAAATTATAACTACTTTGATAATTTTCATGTTTCTTCACATCTTTGTGTGGATACAAGCCTCTCTGATTATAAGCCAGTACACCTTCCTGATCATTCATTATTACATTTAAATTTAATTGAAAAAGTAATATTCCCACAATTTATAAATAGCCTTTTGATACTGCTTCACTACAGCAAAGCAATTTCCTGCCTTTCATTAATAACCAGGCTGATATCTTTTTTTTAAACTGAACAATAGATCTATTAAAATCATTATTCACCATCTGGGTCTCCTTGAAAGTCGATTTGAGGCCAAATTGTTCTTTCTAAAGAAGAAAAGAAAATGGACCAGAAGCCAGGCTCCCCTTAGGCCCATAATGCATAAAGAGCTTCTGGAATAATGCAAACACTTGATTAGCCCCTAACAGCCAAAATATAAGATATTGATGTAAATAATTAGTAATTATAAAAAGCCAAGCATCATGAAGAGAACAAAGAGAATAGAGATGTTATGGCCTCTCTAATGAACAAATAAGAGAGGCAGAGAAAAAAATAGGGGGAGGTATTATGACATAGATAGCATGCCTCTGAAGTTACAAAGAGTTGGGTTCAAATCTATCCTCAAATCTATATTCACTTGGGGTGGTGCAGTGAATAGAGCACCAGCCCTGGAGTCAGGAGGACCTGAGTTCAAGTCTGGTCTCAGACACTTAACACTTACTAGCCCTGTGACTTTGGGCAAGTCACTTAACCCCAATTGCCCTGCCTTCCCCCCTCCAAAAAATTTTTTTTAAAAATCTATACTCACTGATTGTATAGCAATGTGCAAGCTACTTGCTTTTTCATTTCCTTCATGTATAACATAAGGATAATAACTGAGGTGCCTGCCTCATGAGATTATTGTAAGACTAATAAGAAAATATATTTAAAGTGCTTTGCAAATTTTAAAGCATTATATGAATGTTATTTGTTATTATTATTCTTACCTTAGGGGAAGAGAGAGAAGAAATTGACAAGAGTCAAATGACTGACTTTTTGTTTTTATAATCAGGCTTTTGAAGTATATTTGACAGAAATCAAATGGTTATTTTTTTAAAGCATTTTACGTATAAAGATTTAGAACTTCAGATTCTCTTTATAAAGAGTAAAGCAAAAGGTAACCAAGAAACTCTGCTCTAGACTTGGGTATGCTATCTAACCTGGTTCTTTCCTAAGGAAGTCTGGTTGTCCAATGAAGTGGCAGGGTTGGGGGGAGGGTGGGGGACCATATGAGCTGTGGTTGGGATTCCTTTTTCTCACATTCTTTGGCTACTTAATGTCCCAATACGACATCATTAGGATAAATTATTTAAAGCCTAGTTTAGGCTCGTGTCTGGAGGTTTCTCCAAAATTAAAAATGCATTCTATGTACAATGTGAAATCAGGTATAGGACAAATATTTCATTCACATAAAAAGAATACTAAAAACAGAATACTCAAAAGTATGCAATTGGCCAAAAACAAACCCCAGAAATCTTACAACAAGATTAAGTAATTTAACTTACAACTATTATTCAGATCATAGGAGAGGCTGATACTTAGAAAGTGAAAGAAATGGGGGGGCGGAACCAAGATGGCAGAGTAGAAACAGCACGTCCAAGCCACTCTCCCCCCAGATTTCCTCCAAACTATGTAAAATGGGACTCTAAACAACTTCTGGAGCCCCAGCACCCACAGAATGACACAGAGAAGCTAACCTCTCACTGAGGACAGCCCAGCCCTGCAGGAAGGACCAGCGCAGCGGTCTGGGAGCCGGCAGCTCAGGGCACAGAGCGTGGGTTGCCGAGCACAGGTCCAGTCCACCTGAGTTGTGGTTTTAGCCCCAGGGTGGCAGGGCCAGCAACCAGCTGGAGAGACCCCAGAACACCAGCAGCTGTGGTGATTCCAGAATTATAAACATAGTCATGCCTAGGACAAAGTGAGAGGTTAGTGCCCTATGGACTTTGGGACCAGTATTTGGGGAATGCGTCAGCTTCCTCCCCTGGGGGCTAGAAGCCACTGAGGAGACACGCCATTTTGTAGTTTTCAGAGGCAGCTCCAGCTCCTGGCCTGCGAACTATGCGAACTATGTAGGGAGATTGAGTGATCAGTCTTGGGGGGTAATCACACTTGCTTTAACCTCCCTGGATCTGGATTGTGATCTGGGGTGGAGGTCGTGAGTGGGTTTCCAGCTTGCCAGAAACAGAAGTTGCCCCCCCACACGTTCGGGACAAAAATTCCCCTATCTTGCAGCAAAGACATAGTGTGGCAACAAGCCCAAAAGTCAAGTAATTAAGTGGAAACATGCCAAGGCAAAAGGAATAAATTAAACAGAAAAATGCAACTCTAGACTCCTACTTTGGGGGCAAGGAGGGTCGAAGCATGGAGCTGGAAGAGGACTGTGAGGTCAGAAGTCCTGCTCCAAACACCCCAGGGGAAAACATGAGTGGGTTGCAGGCCATAGAGGACCTTAAGAAGGACTTTAAAAATCAAATAAGAGAAGTGGAGGAAAAATTGGAAAGAGAAATGAGAAGGATGCAGGAAAAGTATGAAATGAGGGTCAACAGCTTGATTGAGGAAAACACCACCTTAAAAAATAGACTAACTCAAATGGCAAAGGAGGCCCAAAAGGGCAATGAGGAGAAGAATGCCTTAAAAAGTCGAATTTGCCAGATGGAAAAAGAATATCAAAAGTTAACTGAGGAGATTCATTCCTTCAGAGTTAGACTGGAGCAAATGGAAGCTAATGACTTTATGAGAAATCAAGATGCTGTTAAGCAGATCCAAACAAATGAAAGATTAGAAGGCAATGTGAAATATCTCATGGGAAAAACCACTGACCTGGAAAATAGATCCAGGAGAGACAATTTAAAAATTATTGGACTACCTGAAAGCCATGATCAAAGAAAGAACCTAGAAATCACCCTTCAAGAAATTCTCAAGGAAAATTGCCCTGATGTTTTAGATCCAGAGGGCAAAATAGAGGTTGAAAGAATCCACCAATCACCTCCTGAAAAAGATCCCAAAAAGAAAAATCCTAGGAATATTATAGCCAAGTTCCAGAACTCCCAGAGAAAATACTACAAGCAACCAGGAAGAAAGAATTTCAATATTGTGGAAACACAATCAGAATAGCCCAGGACCTGGCAGCTTCTACACTGAGGGATCGAAGGGCATGGAATATGATATTCCAGAGGGCAAAAGAGCTGGAAATGAACCCAAGGGTCACCTATCCAGCAAAACTGAGTATTTTGTTTCAGGGGAAAATATTGTCATTCAGTGGAATAAAGGACTTTCAAGCACACTTGAGGAAAAAACCAGAATTGAATAGAAAATTTGACATCCATACACAAGAAGCAGGAGATGCCTGAGAAGGTAATCAGGGAAAAGAAATCAAAAGGAACTTATCAAAGTTGAACTATTTACATTCCTATATGGAAAAACAATAACTGTGACTGATGAAATCTTTCTCAGTATGAAAATAATGGAAGAAGGGTGTGTGGTCATGTGAATACAAATGTGAATGTGTGTGTATATGGTTACAGTTATATATGGATAGAGGGCTTAGGTTGAATTTGTTGGGAAGGGAGGATACTCAAGGGGTGAAGTTGTGAGGTGAGAGAGGAAAGTGGCAGGAGGAGATGGGGAGAGACAGGGTGGGGTAAACTATCTCATGTAGAGGAAGCAGGGGGAAGTGGTTGCAGGGGAGGGGAAAAATAGGAAAGCAAAAAGGCGAAACCACATTCTCATTGAATTTGGTTCAGGGAGAGAATGACATACATACTAGGTGGGACATCTCAACCTACAGCAGAATGGGGGAAAGGGGGATGAGAGGAGGGATGATGGATGGGAGGGCATCCTTGGGGGGAGGGGAGGTTGGAGGTACCCACTATGGAAGAGGGACAGGATCAAGTGGGGAATGGACCAGGTGGGGAGTGGGATGAGGGGGAGGGAATTATAAGCAGCCTTGTACAATATATCTACTATGATAATGTTTTGCATAGCTAGACATGTACAACATATACTGAATTACTTATCTCCCCAGAGGGAATGGGTGACAAGGGAGGAAGGAAATGGATCTGAAATTCGAGGTCTTAAGATTAAATGTTTCAAATATATATAAATACTATTATTAATACTCTTTTGCTTGTAATTGGGAGATAAGATGTACAGGCATTGGGACACAAAGATTCACCTTCCTCTAATGGAGAGGTCAAAGGGGGTGTGGGAGAGGATAGGGGAGAGAGCAGATTGGAGGAAGCAATGTCTTGCGGGACTGCTGTTCTGGGAGGTTGGGTAGGGGAAAAACAGGGGGTGAAAAATGATTGTAACTCAAAATCTGGTGGAAATGAATGATGTAAAACAGAAGTTAATAAAGCATTTGTTTAAATAATAAAAAAAGAAAGTGAAAAAAATAAGCATTTAGTAAGCACCTACTAGATGCTGGTCACTGTGCTAAGCACTTGACAAATATCTCATTTAATTCTACATCAGAAGATAAAACAACCTGAGAGACTGCTGAGGAGGCATTTTCCATTTCAACCATGCTCTACACTACACAGATCACTTCTGGTACATGTCTGCTGATAAAATGATTAGGCTTGGATCAATTCTCTTATTGGTGGCTGCCCTCTCTGATTCATAAGCTTCCTCTGCTTCTAGCCAGCTTTACTCACTGGACCCAGGATCTTAACTTTTAAGATTCATGAAATCACCTCCAAACCTAGACATGTGCACCTTGAGGCTGAGGATGCTCAATTATGTACTCAAGAAGCACAAAGCAGAAAAAAGAGCCAGGAGCACAGGCCCAAATTTGCCTAAGTGAGTTCATGTTCCCCATGGGAGTAGTAACAGGTTTGGGGGGGTTGAGAGGAGGGCATAAGGGGGAAGAGTGGTAAATAGACAACCTGTTCCCCCATACTCTCACAGGAAGTTTAGAAGAATGATGCATTACTTGTCATAGGGAGAGGTCAAGCAAGTGGGAACCAGTTTGAAAACTCACTTGCCTTTTAACTAACCTAGCACCAATCTCCATTGTATGTAACAGGGTAGATAGAGGAGGACCATAGGACCACTGAGGGTTTTCTGCATCATACCAAAGTCCTTTCAACACTGGGTCACCACTTAGCTGAAATCAGCCAGGAAGTTAACCATGTCCTACTCCCCCTAGAGTCCTAGACCACCATGTGCCTGGAGTCCCTCAGATTTTCCAGAAGAGCTCTGGGCACATGTTTTCCAGGATGGCTCTGAGATTCAACCTCCACTAAACTTAATAGTTTGTTTGCTTTTCTATACCAAAACATTTGTTTTTTTCTCTTAAGCCAGCAATTTTGATGAAGTTATAAGCCAATTATATTGCCAAACTGAGTGTTATAATGTGAATGTAGCTGAAAGGTGGGAGGGGGTGATTCGGAAGCTTTCCAGAGGGGAGAGATACAGATTTGAAACAGCAGTATTTTGCCAGAGCATGATCCCAAATTAGGAAAGAGAGATACTAGTTAGTTTTTACAACTTCTCTAGGTAGACAAAATATGTTTCTCTAGGCAAATGAGTCAGAAGCCATTGCCATGACAAGCTGACTGGCTAGAGGGGCATTGAAGTGGCCACCCACCATTTTTCCCACAGCCCAAATTGGAAGGAAAGTCACTCCTCAGAGAGAGAGGGACCAAGGCATTTTAGGGAGAGAAAATCATACCCCCCTCCCCAATGGCACTGGAAACTGAAGGCTTAGTATGTGCTTATTGATTGCTTTCATGAAGAGAAAGTCTCTCATTGTGATAGGAGAGGAAAAGGAACAAAGTGATTCTGGAATACAATAACAGAGCCCCAAATAAAGCAGAAACTTGATGAAACCATAATTAGAATGTTTCAGGATTACTGGATCATAGATTTAAAGCTGGAAGGGATATAGAGGTCATCAAATACAAAACCCTCATTTTCTATATGAGGAAACTGAGGCTTAGAAGAAGGCAAGTGATTTGCCCATGGTCATCTAACTAATTAATGTTAATCAGACCTCATTGTCTCCAATATTGGGACTCTATCAGTCATGCCAGAAAAGGTGTTTATGAAACTGAATGTAAAAAAAAAACTGTTAGCAGCCAAAATACCTATTAATTCAGGATGTCCCTGGCAAGATGCCATTCTAGAGGAAGGAATTCCAGGTGAATAGGGATGCTATTATCTAAGAATTGGAAAATATTATAAAAGACTTTTTATTAGAGATCTAATCAAATAGAAGTTTTACTTTTAAAGATGATATAATTGAAAGGTGTATATTTCAAAAGAGGAGAAGTCTTTGAGCAACAGTGGCACAAAACTGTGGAAGGGCCAATAGGGTCAAGGGGGGTGTATTTCCAAGTCTTCTTCCTGGCCCTATGAAATAAGGAACAGAAGAATGAGCAGCCAGCATGGGAGAAGACTGGTGAGTCTTTAGAGAAAAGACAAGTTTCAGCAAGTACTAAGAGATAAAAGAAAGGAAGAGAAAAGGATCAAGGATGATGAGGAGTTGGAGCTCCAGTGTCCAAGTGGAAGGGGTCAGCAGAGAAAGAAAGAGATTATAGATGGGTTGGGAGGATGCCCATATATATAAGTGGATGGGGACTGGGAAAGAAAGGAATTCTTACTAAGGAGGCTATGACTGGTAGCAAGGGAACAAGAGATTGCAGTAGGGGAAACAATTATTTAGATTTCCTGTTTCTAAAGGGGCACCCCCATAAAGCCACCCATTAGCAGCTTTTGAGAGGACTAATGCTGTGAACAGCTTTCAAGATTCGATTACATAGTATAGCGAACTCCTTATTCAATAACAAATCAGAATAAAACATTTACAGAAAATCAAAGTACAGCATTCAGAATGTTACAACTTATCACAGAAAATCAAAATACAGCACTGACCATGTCACAACTCAACAACTTATCACTAAAATGGACACATAGTTTTCACCAAAGTGGTCACATAGTTTTGAACAAAATACAATCATTTAGTCAATCACAAAAGCCTTGATTCAATAACAAAGTACAAAAGTCAAAGTTCTCCACCCCTAGGTCAGAGTAAATCATAATCTTCTCAGTCAGTACGCAGTATCCAAATAAAGTCTTTTTTCAGCTTGACTCAAGGCTGGCTCTCAGCTTCCATGGTTCCTCTTCCATGGTCCCAGCTCCTACTGTCTCCTGGGTTCAAAGGCAGGCAGTTCCCAGTTCCTTGATCAGCTCCTTGTCCTGTTCTTCATCCAGTTCCCATTCCATATTGAAGTTCATGGTTTCCAGTCCACCTCAAGTCCTTCACAGTTCCTGCTTCTGGGAAGACAAAGCTTGACAAAGACACAATAATATGCATACACATTGCCAGCATCATCATCAATTCACCATCTGCCTGTGAAATCAACTCAAACCCACCAAGAAGGTCTGAGAAATCAACACAAATCATCAACATAGAAATCAACACAGACATACAAACAAGGTCCAAGAGGTTAGCACAAATCATCAGTAAAGTTCCAGGACCTCCAAAGCCCTCCTCCAGGACTTCTGTAAATATACAACCAGAAAATCCTCTTTCAGGACTTCCAGTAAGGTCCCAGGTCTTCTGTACAAAGTATCACAAACAAACATCACCACAGACAGAGCAGACAGAAGTCTGGGATACCAAAAGTTTTCTCCTTCTTGACTCTGCCACCACAAGAGTTCTCTTCTCAGTTCTGCTATCTCTAGCCAAGACCTCTCCTTATATATGGTCATTAGCTCCTCCCCTTCCTGTTGCAGGAGTTCATGAGTTCTAGGGTTCATAAGTTGTGAGGTTAAAATGTTCTGTTTCTTAACAGACTTGATACAAGGCTCAAAAGAATCTTGAACTGAAACAAGGTGTTAATTCAATAGCCAAAACAAGGTGTGAGCTACTTCTGTGCTTGCCATTACAACCACTATTCTTCCAGTCACTCAGGATGTCAACCCCAGAATAATCCTCAGCTCTTCAGTTGCCGAGAATCATTGATTTCCCTTCACAATGTTCATCTCTCTTTCAGCTCACTTGGCCACTGCCCCTCTAGTTCAGTTCCTGATCAGCTTTCACTAAGACTATTGCAACAGCCTCCTGTTGGCTCCCTGACTCATGCTTTCCCCGTGCCAATAAATCTTCCACCCATTAGCCAAGTTAGTATTCAGATCCCATCCTCCTAATCAAGAAAATCCAATGGTTCCTTTTTGCCAGTAGGATAAAATATAAATTTCTCTATTTGTCATTTTAACCTTTCACAATCTGTCTCCAACTGACCTCCTAACTCCTGTCTCCATGATTTTGCAAGGCAAAATGCACTTCCTCTCTGACTCTGCTCTTAAAATACAACTCAAAGTTCAACTTAAGACTCCTTCACAAGACTTTTCCTGATCCTTCTAATTGCTCCCTGATCTGAAATTACTTTGTACATATTTTGTATTTACTTATGTAGAACATGTGATTCCCTGTACCCCCTGCCCAATAGAACATAAGATTTTGAGGTCAAGAATTATTTGGTTTTATCTTTGTATCTTCCCTTAACTTCACTACAAGGTGTATACCTAATGTTCTGGCATTACCCTGGCATAACATTCTTTTCAGTACTCTGACATCTTTGAGAACACCAATACAGTACCCTGACTGTCTTCCTTCTTCATATTATCTATTTCTCTGATAACCCCTTTTACTCCTATTCTTCAAAGTTTCTCTTTGGTTAGAGTCTGCAGTCTACTTATAATTTATTTCACACTTCTGTGTTGCACTCTATATGGTCTTCATTCTTTGGAGACTGTTACGTTCCATGTATTGCTACCAGATAGCAACACCAGTAGAATGCTGACATTTAAAAAGATGGCTCTTTGTTTCTTTGAGAAATTTGGAATCATTAAAGGAGTTTTAAAACTTCTTAAAAATAATTCTGTCCATCCTCCTCCTGTTAAGATCTGGGCTCAACTAATTGTCTATTGCCAAAAGCCCTACTATGGCCTTTCCAGAAAACTACAGATGCTTCCAAAAACTGAGCCAGCAAAGTACAGAGACGTTCATCACCAGTAGGTTGGTCACTTGGTGATGATGAAGTTAATGATCATGGGATATCACATATACACATGTATGTATACATATAAGTGTATATATGTATTACATAAATAAACATATATGTATGTGTGCATATATACACACATATGTAATAGGGACTGCTTTGTGAGCAGTGCATCAGTTTACTTGTCTAATGCAAAATATCCACATGAAGAATTTGAGGAATCTGCTACTGGAAAAGCAATGATGACATCTAATGGTGGTTCCCTAGAGAAATGTGAGCATGTGTAGACAGTCTGTAACTAGTTCTAGTCTATTAACTAAATGGTTAAGAGAAACATTTTTCATTTGGCTTAGCAGGAACTGAAGGCATCTTCAAAAAGGTATGAGACAGTCCCATCCTTATCTCTTTAGTCATTTACTCTTTGGTTGATCTCTTGGTGAATCTTTTGGACTCTCTTGCTGGCTCCATGTGTCTGGTAAGAGACAATGGTATAAAAGAAAAGGTCTTCAGGTCTTCTTATTTTTGAGGCCATTGTGGCACCAAAAAATAGATCTCAGTTCTTGGCCTCTATGTTTATTTTCTTCCATTCTAGGTAAAGGGATCAGAGCCTCTGATCTTGTGAATTTTAGTAAATGTTCAAGGTGGTATGTAGATTTTCCAGTGTTCCAGAGTATGAGTTTTGCAGCCATGCAGCATTGGTGTCCTAAGGAACACAGGTGTGACCTTCTGGAGCAGCTTTTGAGGCCCAACTCAGCAATAGCTGAGATGGGTCTCATCTAGAACAATGCCACCTTTTGACACGCACTTGGTGAGACCAATGCTATATAGAAATTGGACTACATTTGAGCCTGCTCTGCAGAGATTAGGAGACAGTGTGTCAAGTAGCTGGGAGGAAATATCTATACTTTTTTCCTTGCCTATATCTTTGAAGTAAATATCATTCCCCTGTAAAAGCTAATTTCATTAAATGGAACTAGGGTACTAATCAATGGTGGCTCACAGTTGGATAAAGCATCTAATAGGGCTCAGATCAATTTCAGTAGATAAGAGACCTCCTTTGAACCCCTCAGGGTATACTAGGACCATAAGGGGACAGATTTAACCCTCTTGGCGCTTGTAGAGTGAGCCAGAGCATAATCACTCCATATAAACAGTGTAAGTCAAAGTAGTATATTCAATCAATAAACATTTATTTGGTGCCTACTATGTACCAGACACTGAGTTTGGTACTAATATAAACATAACACACATTTATATGTTATATGTCCCTTTATAGAAATATATTTAACACCAGAGGTTGTCTGAAGACTGAGTGGCATTTCTATTTGTATCCTTAACAGTACTGTGCTTCATACAGAGTAGGTACTTAAAAAATGTTATTTCATTTGTTCAATAGAGCAAGTTTGACTACCAGGAGATGAATTTTTAGTCATATTAGATCATGAAGACCACCTTCTAAGGCAAAGAAGAGCTGTGTTTTGCGTAGATGTAGGGATAAAACTACAAGTGGTTTTGTTTTTTTGTTTTGTTTTGTTTTGTTTTTTTAGCTTCACAGGTATTCAGAAGTATTTTAAGTCAGTTCAGACTGACTGGCATTCCACGCCATTGGATCCCAAGCTGAAGGAAAGAGAATTTAAGCTCCGAGCATTATAATGGCAGTTGAACAAAGGGTCTTTCATTTTATGTTTCAAGCCCATATTATGCTATTGATTGAGATGGCAGGCTTGTTGACATGACTGAAGCTTCAGAAAATCACTCCATTGTAGAAACTTGATGGCTCATTCCTGAGCATTCAGGGACATCAGGCTTACTGCACCTAGTCAGAAAATGTTTTAATTCTGTGATGGTTCTTTGCTTTCTACCCAGAAACAGCTGTACTATCTCCTGTGACACAGGATGTAATAAAATGGAGTAAATGGCGTAGAGTATTTTGATAGATTAATCACTGCGGGGTGTGCACTGTTCACAGCATTCATCCTGAAAGTGAAGAGATTATACCAGGATGACATCTGTTTTCTTCCATGTAAATTGCTAGACTTTGAATCTACTGTTATTTAGCAGATGTGTAGATTTAATTATTAGGATTGCATAACTGCTGGGAAAAGCAAAGGCTTTTTTATTGATAGCTCTCTACCTACGGTAATTGCAGAATAAGTAAACTGCCTTTGTCTCTTTTGCAGAAATAAAACTGAAGGAGTTCCATCCACTTGTGATGTGCCGTTCCTTGGGTACATTAAGGCTGGCGATGTGGATCCCCATATATTAACAAATCCCAGTGAACATGTTCAATGGCTTAACATCTCTCAAAGGATGGCAGATAAAGTTCCATTTTTTGGCGGAGCATTTCAGAGGAGCTTGCTATCTCTGTCTTCAGGATTAAATCCAAAATGCCCTGGGTAATGCTCGTGGTATTCACAGAAACATAGAATGTTAAGGATGTAAGGGGCCTTAACGATCATCTAGTCTTACTCATGCCTTTTGCAGATGGGGAAACTGAAGTCCAGGGAGAAGAAATGACTTGACCAGGATTTCCCTGGTCACCAAATGGCAGATCTCAGACTAGGTGACCATCTCCTTTATCCTGTGTTCTTTACATTGTGCTTTGGTACTTCTCCTTTAAAGGCTTTTGAATTCTGACTTAGAACACAGAGAATCTGCCATCCGGGATTCCATATTCCAGGAAAATGTGACTTTGACCAATCATCCCTTTCAGGGTTCACATGGCAGTGAATCACTAACAAACATATTAAGTGCCTGCTGTGTTCCAGGCACTGTGCTAAGCGCTGGTGATACAAAGAAAGGCAAAATGTAGTGTGATTCATAAAAATGTAGAATGGGGGAGTAGGATATCACCTAAATAAAACACCTAAAATGTTAGACCTAGAAGGTGCTTCAGAGATAGTCTATATCTAGATATACATAATAATCTAATAAATAACATAATGATATATATATAATTTCTGACATTCATAAAACATTATAGCCTTTGCAAATCATTTTTATTCATTTAATGAGTAATTCAATGATAAAGAAATCACTTAAGTGGGTATGTACCAAGCACTGTGATGAGTTCTGTCATGAGTTATAAATACAAAAGTGAGGCAGTCCCTATCCTTAAGGAACTTACATTCGAATAAAATCAACATACAAAGGAGAGTTGATCTGCAAGATTAATGGCAAGGCCAGGTGCTCCTTAGGGTGAAGAAGGAAGGTGGATGGCATTTAAGTCTCACTGCAACTCTATCAGATAGGTATTATAAATATTATTCATTCTAATTCACATTTTACAGATGTCACAACTGAGGACCAGAATAGTTAAGTGAATTTCCCAGTCACATACCTAGTTACTGGAGAAGTTGAGGCCAAAATCCAAGACATATCCATGAAACACAACCCATCTATTCAGAGCTGGACCTAATTTAATACAATTCTATTCAATCAGATTCAATTGAATAAGTCTTTATTAAGTGCTTACTTTGTATAAGGCACTGTGCTACAAAGACATCCTACTGTGTACCCTGACCACAGGATCAACCCTGCTCAGAATTCTTGAAGTCAATTTGCTGTTATGCCCATTTATGCTTGACAAAAAAAAAAACATTGGAATTTAAAGTATTAAGTAATAAAGCTGTCCATGGAAAACCAAACGTCATCATATAGATGAGTTTGTGAGGAGGAAATAATGTCAAGTCATCTCTATGGTACTTTTCAGCTCTAAGAGTTTATGCTGTGATTCTATATTTCTCTATCTAAATGAAAAATGAGACCCAGTCAGAGGCAGCAGCAGTGTCCACACCTCTGCCTCTCGTGAGTTTCTATTCTTTCAGAATACAAAAGAATTCCTGTAAACAGTCAGGCAAGTCGGTCAATAAACATTTATTAAATACCTACTATGTGCCAGAGCACTGAATTAAGCGTTGGGAATACATAGAAAGGCAAAAGACAGTCCTTGCTCTCAAGGAGTTTACAATCTAATAAGCACAGTGCATTTGGAGATTTGCCATATAAAATAAGGTTGTAGGTATCTATCTCTATGGTTCATGATTGAGATTCTGAATGCGATGGATCCATGATCCCATCAGAGTAGGTATCAGGGTGCTACTATCCAAAAGGCATGTTAGGCACTGGGCTAAGGGTTTAGGAAAATAAAGAAGTCTATGAATCCATTTGGCTATGCTTTTAAAAATAATTGTAAAGGCCAAAGCTGTAATAAAAATGTCTTCATTCACAGAATTGCAAGGTAGGCAGAGTGAATGTATAAGGAGACAATATGCCTTATGAATCAATTTAGCTTTCTTTTCCATAATGTGAAAGAAATGAACACCAAAAATGAATCGTTAGAGTTTGGGGTTTTTCACCACAAATCCAGATGCACTTGTAAAAATGCATCTCCCAAAAGGCCCCTGAAACAGAAGTGCCTCAAATCTATATCGAATCTAATGGGGACTTGATGTATAGTCTACAATATCATTGCGGATCATACCCCTGTTTGTCTTCTCTTCTCATGAAATTCCTGTCCATGTTTTCCCACAGATCCTTCATAAAAGCCTCACGTTTTTCTAAAATTTTCTAAGAAGCAAGTCAAGTTTTCCATGATCCAAATTGACGTTGAATCATTATCCCCATGTCTGATATGCATAAATGATCTATTTTTGCTACTTCCCATTCTGCTTAGAGTCATATCTGCAGAAAAGGCAGTGTGCTAGAGCGGTAAAGAAAAATATCCTCCTCCTAGAATCCACCATAAAAAAGGAGACTATGAAAATGCCATTGTTAACTGATTTCCTCTATGTCAAGAATTAGGGCTGTAGCAAAGCATTCTTCAGCAGTAACGGGCCAAATGAGTGACATTTATTAACAGAGCAGTCACAGTTCCGCCCTAGGCCAGAAGACAGCTTACATCTGACAAAAGGCTAATCATCTGTGACCACAACCCCAAATTATGTTAGTGCTTGACCTCAGAGCTGAAAACACAACAGTCACGGGGGGAGAAAGCTTCATTTACTGGCAATCTTTTGTGTATACTTGCATGAAATGGAGAGGGGAGAAAATGAAGCAATCCTATGTTTGTGTTATAGTTAGAATTAAATATCTTTCTCTTTTTTCGGGTAATAGATTCCCACTCTTGTATATCAATTATATATCCTGCTGGAAACTATAATTCGAAGATGACAGAAACGGCATATTTTATTGATTAGTCAAAAATGAACTTCCATTGCAACCCATCTCTTTGGCTCGGTTTGGTTTGGTTAGGGTTTTTTGTTTTGTTTTTACTAGAACTTTTGAAATACTGCTTTTTGTAGGACTTCTTCTATACTTTGACTTTGGTCCCTCATTTCTTTATTTTTATTTTTATTTTTTTGCTTTTTGGAGGGAATTGGGTTTAAGTGACTTGCCCAAGGTCACACGGCTAGTTTTTGTGTTAAGTGTCAGATTTGTTAAGTGTCAATTTGTCGGATTTGAACTCAGGTCCTCCTGACTCCAGGGCCAGTGCTTTATTCACTGCGCCACCTAGCCACCCCTTCATTTCTTTTTTTTTAATTGATGCTTTTTAGTTTTACATTCATTTCCAAATATACCCCTCTTCTCCTCCTTTTATCTTTGTAATGTCTTTTATATATGCCTTTATTTTCTATGACACTGTCACTATGCTGGAAGAGGCCATTATCATCTTGTCCCTCCTCTATTGCAGTCACCTGCCACAAGTTTTTCCCCACTCCAATCCATTCTCCACTCAGAATTCAAAATGATCTTCCTAAAATGTAGGTCTAACTATGTTACCCCCTGGCTCAATAAACTCCAGTGGGAACTTATTACCTCTGGAATCAAATATAAAATCCTCTGTTTGGCATTCAAAGTCTTTTATAATCTGCCTCATCCCTAGCTTTCAGTCTTCTTAAACCTTACCTCCCTGTCATGTACTCTGTGATCCAATGATATTATCCTCTTTATTGTCCATTGCACAAGACACTCCATTTTCTGATTGTAAACATTCTCACTGGCTGTCCTCCCAACTTCCTAGAAAGTTTTCTTCCTCCTAATTTCCCTCTCCTTACCTCCCTGGATTTCTTCAAGTTCCAGCCAAAATCACTCCTTCTATAAGAAACTTTTTAAAACCCCCCCTTAATTTTAATCCCCTTTGTTAATTATCACTAAATTTGCCACCAAGGAGATGGCAATTCCTGATATACACATTGATACCAGACTTAACAAATTATCTGCGCCAAAGGAATGAGGATTGTACCATACTGTACAATCCATTTGTCCAAGAATATCAATGAAGGTAAATAATTATGAAACAGGCAGTATACACTGGCTACTTAGGTACCTACCTCTTACCACTTTCTAAAGGTTATGACTAGTCAATGTGGATGAAAAGTAAGTTAAATTTTATTTAAATAAAATTATAAAATGACTGCTAGCCTTTTAAGATTGTGCAAATGAATGGTATGTGATTATTTGTGCCTTAAGAAGCAGGGATAAAATAGGCTCTGAGTACTGCAGGCAAAAATCTCTAACTTCTGCATGAATAGTGGAATAAATTATTTTCTTTAAGTACAATTATGTTACAGTCAATGGTTAGAAGTAATTCTCATTCTTGCATACTGAGAATTCCAGTGTGAAGACACCAGAGGAGTTAAATATATACCCCATCCTTTATATACATATGTTTGCTTTTGTGGGTATTTTTAATGTATTTAATGCTTGGTGGGAGCAGAACACAACTGTACAATGGGCAAAGGATCAGAGAATAGTCTATGTGTGTATGTGTATGTATGTGTATGTGTGTTGGTATGCGTGCGTGCACACATGCATGTGCACAGGGATTGTTCTCAACAGTTTTCATACTGGCTTACAGTGGACATCAACCAGCACTTAGTTTATATGGTAAATTCCAGAAATAATTAGTGATAATGTTGACTATTCACCAGTCTATTGTAGGAACTAGTGCCTCTATTTCTGTTTCCATCACACATGAGGGCATCTTAAGATCTCATTCTCTGTTATTTTAGCAGTTGGTATCTTTACAGTCTCCAATATGCAGCCTGTTGCTTGTTGAAGTCCAGGCTCCCACTGATAATGAAATTAAGCTTTTCATAAAAGTCATATGTAAAAATCCATGCAGTAAAAGTTCTTTATATATCTGATAATGAACTAAAATGTGGTATAATCCAGACAGCTTCCTAATATAAATGTACCCTAAATGCAGTGTTTTCCAAATATAACTGATTCATGAATGCATTATGGAGTATAGATGATTCTCAAATTCAAGTGTTACTTTACACGTTTTAGATTTGTATGTGCACTTCAGGGTTTTAGCGAAAAGGTTTTAAAAAAGGACTTTGTTTTGAAAAGTGCTAAAGGAACTAAAAGAAAACTACCATGTAATTGCAAAATAATATTATTAAAAATTGCCTGGGCACCAACAAAAACAACCAACACCATTTTCATCTCTCTCACTAAATGAGCAAGTAATCTTCTTGACCAGTCATAGCTCTGACAACATCTTTTATGCCATCTCTTCCACAAAAAATAAAGATGATAAACTTGCCCCTTCCAAATCCACAGTTGCTGTTCAGTCATATCTGATTCTTCCTGACCCCATTTGAGGTATTCTTGACAGAGATACTGGAGAGGTTTTCCATTTCTTTCTCCAAATCATTTTATAGATGAAGAAACTGAGGCCAACATGTTTAAGTGACTTCCCATGGTCAAACATAGTAAGTGTCTGAGGCTGGAATTAAACTCAAGAAGATGAGTCTTCCTGACATTAGGCCCAACACTCTATCCACTCTGCCACATTGCCTAGCTCCACTATGGAGGAAAGTATATGTGCTAGTAAGATAAAAGTTTATTCAAGTCATACTAAGCTGATGTAACAGACAGAAAACATGAGTATGACTTTGAACTGCCTAAGAGGCACAATTTCCAGGAATAAGGAAGTGGTGGTCCTTCTATACCCTTTCCTGGCCAGACTATATCTAAATTACTATGTCCAGTTTTAGGCACTTCAGTTTAAGAGAGATGTTAATAAGCTGGAGAATGTCTAGAGAAAGACAACCAAGAAGGTGAAAAGCCTGGAGTCCATAACACATGAGTATCATATGAAAGCACTTAGCGTGTTTTACCGGAGTAAAGGTGATTTGGCAGGCATGGTATGACAGGACCTTCAAGAATTTGAAAAGCTGGGGCAGCTAGGTGGTGCAGTAAATAGAACACCGGCCCTGGAGTCAGAAGGACCTGAGTTCGGATCCAGCCTCAGACACTTAATACACACAAACAAAAACCTAGCCGTGTGACCTTGGACAAGTTACTTAAAGCCAATTGCCCTCCAAAAAGCAAAAACAAAAAAAAAAAAAAAAAAGAATTTGAAAAGCTGCCATGTGAGAAAAAAAAAATTAAACTTGTTCTTTGCCCACAGAGTACAGAGCTAGAAGTAATGGGTGGAAGACAAAAAAAAAATTTAGATTTGATGTCAGGAAAAGCTTCCTAAGAATTAGAACTATCCGAAAGTGTCCTTGGTTGCCTTGGGAAGTAGTGGGTTCACTCTCATGGTAGGTCTTCAGGTAAAGGCTTCATAGGTATTTTTTTAAATCTATGTTGGATTAGATAATCATTGATATTCCTTCCAATTCTTAAGAGTCTGGGAATTCTATGATTTTAAAAATGTGACAGTTAAGTCATGTGTTGGATTGTGGTTGTTTTTTTGTACTCTGTGAAAGTTTTGCTAAGTAAATGAACATTGTAAATAAGATCACAGTGGGATATTTAAATGCTCAAGAAAGCAAGCTGTTTTCAAACATTTTAGGAACAAGCATTTACATAAAACAATTATTATGCTAATTGTACATAATTCTTATCTATTCATTAAAGCAGGTCTCAGAAGGGCCACAACTCGTCCTATTTCCTGTTTACTGTGTATGTTTGAAAATAATCAACTTGTATTTCTTTAAAATGCTCAATAATTCACACTGGACTTCCTTGCAATGTGTACATTTGTATGCTTTTGCTGGTTATGTGGAATATTTGATTTAGACCTGGATGGTATCTCAGAGGCCATTTAGTCCAACCTCCTTATATTATAGATGAGGAAACTGACCAAGACTCAGGGAGGTTAAATAATTTGCCCAAAGACACACACATAGTAAGTGGTACCACCGGAATCTGAACCACAGATAAGATTCTCAACTTTCATGTGCCTTAAGCAACTCTCTAAGGCTTACCCACTTAGGAGAAGCATAAAAACACTCCCTAATTTTTGGAGTCAGATGATTTTCATTCAAATTCATTTAGCTATGTGGTTTTGGACAAGTCATTCAACTTCTCTGGGTCTCAGGTGCTTCACGTAAAAGGGAGAGGTTGGATTATATGGCCACTAACTTCCTAGTTAGTGTACCTTTTACACTAACTAGGTAGCTTGCAGCTCTAATACTATGATCTATTAAGTCATAGATGGGACGAGGTCAGCAGGAGTGGAGGGAATTTCTATATTGTAAGTCTGTTCATGCTATCAGAATCATAGATCCTTCTTGTAACCTTTGAGTCAGACACTTTCATGTCACAAAAAGCTTGGGTGCATCGGGAAAACTTTCTCCCTACTCTTGTCTAATATGTCCTTTCCTGGGAAACCTAAGGAAATCTCTACTGGGTACTACTACTGAGAGTAGAGGCCATCCATAAACACCTTCCCAATGTTACAGAAGGAACTTTTATCGAAAGAACAAAAGATTGAACACGATCACTTAAATGAGCTTAAATAGCTTCCAGGAATAAGGAAGTGATGGTCCTGTATTCTTCCCTGGTCAGATCATATGTCCCAAAGAAAATGCTCAGACTCTGTATCTGTAGCTGTCTCTCTGTCTCACTTTCACAAACATATTCCTTCTTCTGACACCCCTATTTCACTTATTGATGTTCACTCAGCACTGTTCCCATTATAACTATAAAGCATGGCTACTCATTGTTTCTCAGGCAAGGAGAAAGGGAAAAAAATCATTTACTAAGTGCCTACTATGTTGAAAGCAGAATGCTAAGGGCTGAGAATATTAAGGTAAAAATGAAAATAGTTCTTGCCCTCAAGAAACTTATATTCTACAATGCCATGAAAGACAAGGGGAAAAACTCCAAGTGAATTCTTTGCATTCTGGGAACCAGGAGCCAATGTCTCTCCTAAAATATAATCGAAGAAGATTGACTTACCTGTGAAGTGGTCAACCTAGCTAAATACAGAGATGTTCATAATCATGAACTCTTTGGCCATGGCAACCCAGGAAACAAAGAAAAATTAAAAACATCTTTCAGTCCTGAATATCAGCCCTCTTCAGCTTCTATTCTGAGGGAGGTAGGGGAAGGGTATTAGGTTATAGGAGGCAAGTAGGTGGTGCAATGGGTAGAGAGCATTGTAACCGGAGTTAGGAAGCCCTCAATTCAGATCCAGACCCAGCCACATACTAGCTGTATGACTCCAGGCAAGTGACTTTACCTCGGCCTGCCTCAGTTTCCTCAGCTTTAAAATGGAGTCAATAATAGCACCTACTTTCCAGGGTTATTGTGAGGATCAAATAAGATGATATTTGTAAAGCGCTTCTCACAGTGCCTGGCACAGTTCAAAAATGCTTGGTCCCTCCGCCCCCCCCTTTTCTCTCCTCTATCAGGAATTCTAAGATGCAATATTCACTTCTTCCCAAGGTTTCTTTTTCATTTCTTTTACAATTTCAAGAATGAAATTGCCACTAAAGCAACTGAAGAATTTATTCCCTCTTCTTTTTTTGCAAAGAAAACACCAGCAGATAGCTGAACTTAACCCAATTCCACTATTATGACATGTCTCCATGCCAGGTTTATGATCCATTTACTGAAGTCTCCATGTGATTTTCTTTTCATCCCAGTAGCCTATGACAATATCACTTCTACTTTTCCCTCTATTTGTCCTCCCCCAAATTCCATGTTTTGATGTTCTGATTTCTTGATACATGTATACATTCTGGATGTGCTGTTTTTCCCCTGCCTCATTTATGTACTCTCATCTTTTTGAGGTTCAGTTTACCTTATTTGTCATACATATTTCGTGCATCCTTTGAGAAACTACTTCTTCCTTGGAGGGTCCAGCTCCATTTTCCTTTAAGAAAAATCTTATACTTACCACATTACTCAAATGTTCAGTTTTTATTCCTTATCCCTTCATTTTCTGCTCCATGTGAAACTTCCCAATATAAGTTAAGCTTCCCCTCTGCCTCTTCAGATTCTTTTTTTATTATTATTTTTTATTATATCTGATGCATTTCTTCATTTTTTTCAAGGAACTCTTCATTCTTCCAGATGACTTTCAGAGAGGAGGATCCTTCTAGTTCTTTAACCTTGTCCTCTAATAAAAAGACTAACTTGAAATGTATGCAGAAGGTCTTCACAATGCCCCTTGTCTTCCAGATTTGCTGGAAGTAAGAGCCTCTATTCTCTGTGGTGAACAAAGGCTAATTTTTGTAGTGAACTTCTATGACATGCTGCCTTATGTGCTACACCCTTTCACTGTGATGGGAGCCCAGTAGTAAAAGAACTAGACTCATGGATAGAGATACATCTTTATTTTTACTAACCTCCAATTGAAATTTAGTGTTTCCTCCAATTATGAATTAATTCTTTTTCTGAAAAAAGATTACACAGAATTTACCAGACAGGCAAAAGGGTCCATGACACCAAAAAAAAAAAAAAAAAAGGTAAAAAATTTCCTCCAAAGATCTGTTCTAATTCCAAGATTCTATAATTCTATGGCATAGATTCATGTCCTATGGGGGGAGGAGGAAGAGAGATAAACTAAGTGATACCAAAATGGTTTTTAAACCAGATAAAAATAAGTAACACTGGGATAGAGGTTAAGCCCAATATTTTTTTGGCTTTTTGGAGGACAATTGGAGTTAAGTGACTTGCCCAAGGTCACATGGCTAGTTTTTGTGTTAAGTGTCTGAGGCCAGATTTGAACTCAGGTACTCCTGACTCCAGGGCTAGTGTTCTATTCACACCTAAGCCCAATTTTCAACATTATTGTAAGAATATGGGAAATTTTCCCTATTCCCCTAAAACTATTACCCTCATCTTATTAGCTCCACCTTATCTACAATGTCTACACTTCATTACCCTAAAGTTTAGCTATGCTACAAATCCTTAATTCTTATAAGAACCATTGTTTCCTTAAATCTATGAATTGATAGATATGCCTCTTATGCATAAAAAGTGCATACCCACATTCATCCTCTAGATCACTGCAGCCAAAGACTGTCAGTCCCAAATGCCATCTAGACATATACTGATGTTAAAAGTTTCCCTGATTGATCTGTGGGTGGGAGTCCCAGCCTAGGGTTTCACACTGGCGGTAAATTCAAATGTACACTGACCAATCACTGTAGTTTCAGCTTACATCACTTAAATTCAGCTTACATAACCTGGCTATGGAACCTCTATAAAACCGGCACAATGTCTGTGCCAAAGCACTGTCTGATTTGGGCATGTACCCCGACAGTTCCCTGGTAATAAAATCCACTTTTTAAATTAAAAAAAAAAAGTTCTGATGCGATCTCCATGTCACTATCAATTGCAAACAAAGCTCAGTAGTCCTAGGACCCAGGGGTTAGTGCAGGACAAATGTAGCACATGGTCTTGCATATACATTTTACTGAATAAATGCCCTGATATCATTTGTTAATAGTGAATATGGTGATATCTTCTTTGGCTCAAGTCCTAGGTCCAAGAGCCAAATATCAGCTTGACTGATACAAGCTCTTATTTCCAAGGCATATTGCCCTCCTTCACTTCTCATTGCATTTTCAAAAGTCAGCACTTAGTTTCTTCTTAGTTTTACCTGAAACCCAAACATTCACTCTCTTTTATTGGGAACTAGGCTAATTTTGAATGTGACTATTGATTCAATCAAACTGGGTCAGATTCTGCCCTCTATTAGGTACGTTAAGAAAATGCCTCAGTGTCTAGATGTCTTGTCTGTTAAGAAAACAGACGTGACAGCTAAAGCTTTTGTAAAATTCCTATAGGCTCCTCAAGGGCTTTTTAGGTCCCCCTGGCCAGAATTGGTGCATTTGTAATTGAGATTTTTTTTGTACAGACTTTGCTAACTTTGCTAATCCCTCCTTCAAGAAAGATAACCTTGGGGCTTCCAGGTTGACACATGGTTTTCACAAATCTTTATAGTTTTGCTAAAAAATCCTATTTGGAGATCAGAAAACAAAGAGTGAATTTGGGAACCTTTCTGATGTAGTTAAGATGGGAAAATAATTGTGAATGTAGGAGGGAAGCAATCACAGTTCTACCAACAAGGTCACTGTCACACATAAGGAATGTCATTGAGTGCAATTTGAATGGAATTAGATTAAAATCATTTAATCTCTTCTTTCTGCTTTCTCTAAGTTATTGTGGCTACACAAAAATTCCTCTTCTGCTAATTTATTGTGGAATGGAGATGACCTTGGGTTCTTGAGGTCTGTGCCAGCAAAGCTCTAGCTTTGGCAGATTCTAATGATGTGGAAAAGCCTCAAAGTGGGGACACCTACTCTTCAAGGACCAAAACGAGACAGAGAGAAGCTCATTACCAGAAGTTAGGCAAATAGGTAGTAAATTATTTGGCTATGACAAAGCAAACATGCAAACAAAGCAAAATGAATAAAGACTCTTAGTCATGTTCAGTCCTTGTTTAGTGGTTGTGGGTACTAAGAAACAGTGTTTAAACCATCTCTAAATACATATACTGCAGGGGCTAGCAGGGAAAAGGCATTCACAGAAATAAAGGGATTGTTCATCCAGATTAAAACACAGACTCAGTTGACAATAGCTTCGCAGTGTGGTTCATGCTTCTGATCTGTTGGCACAAGCCAAAGGAAGAATGCCAATCCTTGGTGCCCTGCTGTTTTGTATTTAAGAGAACAAGAAGCTACATCAATGGCCTGAGCCTTATTAGCCTGGGACGATCAAATCTCAAGGGCATTTTTAATATCTTTTAAGGAAAAACTAATCTAACTTATAAGGGGGAATGGGAGGAACTTAGGATATTACTCCCTCCCATCACATACACCTAATGACAGAATTAGGATTCAAATATATCTCAATGGACTACAATGTGGGAGCAGGGGAATCTGGTATTCATATCCTTTCTGTTATCTTATCTCAAGGATAAGATTTATTAGGAATATATACAAAATCTTATACTTGGGTCAAAAAATCAATGTCACAAGCTCAAGATGGGGGAAGTGTAACTATACAGTGAATAGTTCATGTGGAAATAATCTGGGGTTCTTAATGTATTGCAAGTTCAATATGAATCAACAATGCAATATAGTAGCAAAAGTAGCATAATGAAACAGTCTACTTTCAGAGTGGCATAATATGCAAAACAAGGAAGGTGATAATTTCACTGTCCTATAACTTGGTTAGACTACATTTGGAGTGTTGTGTTCAATATACCATATTTTAAGAGAGGTTGATAAGTTAGAGGCCATAAAGGTGCCAACCAGCATCCCAGAGGACATTGAAACCATGTCATATGATGATCAGTTGGAGAATTAGGAGTGTTTAGCTTGAAAAAGGGAAGATAGTGGGGACATGATATTTGTCTTTAAGGAAAATGTCATATAATAAATATAGCACTGGATTTTGAGTAAGAGGGCCTGAGTTCAAACCTTGACTTTGTGCCTTATTACCTGTGTAAATGTTGGCAAAATATATCATCGCCACCATCCTCATAACAAACATTTATGTAACATTTAAAGTTTTCATAGCATTTCACATACATTATCTCATTTGAGTTTCCAATCTAATTCAATCAGTATTTATTAAATATCTACCATATATGAGGCATTAGGAATAAAAACTAAACCAAGAATCAACCCTTGTTTTTAAGAAATTAATATTTGGACAGAGCCCACTGGAAGACGGAGCATGGCAGAGTCCAGCCCAGGAGGTTGCCCAGTGTGTCCGGATAGGACAAGGGCAGAGCACGTGGGGTCTGCACAGCTCAGACCTAAGAGCAGACAAGCAGACTACACCAGAGAGAGAAAAAGCCCCAGCCTGCAGACTTACCAAGGATGAATCGAGATCATCTCCCCTTCATCTCAGGAAGGGACAGAAGGGATCATTGGAGCCAGGTAGGAGAGTCAGGCCCCCAGGGAAGAGAGCACCTTCCCTGGCTGCATTCAGCCCCCAGCCTGGAAGGTTGGAGACTGCCTGCCTGTATAATACAGGGGCTGGAATGACAAAGTAAATTCTAGCTCCTCCAATCCTCCCATCCCTCCATGAAGCAGAAAACCCAAAGATAAGTCTCCCACCCAGATTGAAATACCAAGTTAATGGAAATAGCCCCAGGCTTGAGAGTCTCCAAGAAGGGGTGTAACTGAGACAGTCAGGAGTCTGAAGAGAAGAGAGGGAGGGGTCCCAACAAGCCCCACCTCACCTCACCAACAAAAGCCTACTTATAGCCCAGGGGTAGAGAGGCAAAAATCTGAAGTGGTCAGACACACCCCCACCTAAGCATCTACATTCCTCACTGACTTCCCTGACTTAGCCATAAACTAGCCACCCAGAGGTATTCAAAGTCAAGGATCAAGCCCTAAACTCATAGCCTCAGAAACTAAGAAACAGGAAGTCACAATGGGAAAGAAAGAAGCTGAGAAGGAGAAGGGGAAGGCAAGAAGGTTTATTCAAGTCTACTATGCAGGGCAAGAACAACAAAATACAGAGGACAATATAGACTCTCTATCCACACCTGAGACCGCAGAAGGAAACATGATCTGGTCTCAAGCCCAAATAGCTTTCCTGGAAGAGCTTAAGAAAAATTTTAAAGACCAAATCAGGGAGGCAGTGACCAACTTGGAAAAAAGTCCCAGTGAAGTAATTGGAGAAAATACCTCCCTAAAAAAGGAACTTCAAAAACTAACTGAAGACTATAATTCGCGAAAAATTAGAAACAATCAAACTGAAACTCAGAACTCTATGATGCAGCAAGAGTCAATCAGACAAAACAAGATGATCAAAAAATTGGAAGAAAATGTAAAATATCTCACTGGAAAAATAACTGACCTAGAGAACAGATCCAGGAGAGACAACCTAAGAATTATTGGTCTACTAGAAAGTCATGATGAAAAAAGCAGCCTAGACAACATCCTCCAAGAGATTGTCAAAGAAAACTGTCCTGAGGTCCTGGAATCAGAAGATAAAATAGCTTTCGATAGAATTCACCGGTCTCCTCCTGAGAGAGATCCCAAACTGAAAATTCCAAGAAATATAGTAGCCAAATTACAGAATTAAATTTAAATTAATTTAAATTTAATTTAATTTAATTTAATTAATTTAAATTTAAATTAATTTAATTTTTAATTAATTAATTTAAATTTAATAATAAAATTAATTTAAATTTAAATTCAAATTAAATTAAATTAAATTCCAAGATTAAAGAAAAAATTCTACAAGCAGCCAGAAAGAAACAATTCAAATATTAAGGAACTACAGTTAGGATCACACAGGACCTAGCAGCTTCTACATTAAAAGAACGGAGGGACTGGAATTTGATATTTCCGAGCTAGGACTACAACCAAGGATTAACTACCTGGCAAAACTGAGCATAATCTTTCAGGCAAGGAGATGGACATTTAATGAAATAAGAGATTTCCAGACTTTCCTGATGAAAAAGCCAGAGCTCAATGGAAAATTTGATCTCCAATTACAAGACTCAAGAAAGATATAAAAAGGTAAAGAAGAGAAACACAGACTCACACATGCATAAGTGCACACACCCACACCCACAAACACATGCTCATTTGGGATGCAACAGGAGCAAAATGTTCACATCCCTATATGTGGAGCTGATAACTGTCAATATTCGAAATCTTTATGATTATCATGACCTTCAAAAGGGTTATACTTAGATAGAGGGTGTAGGTATGAATGCACTAACCTGAAGTCTAAAAAAAAAAACTGTTAAGGGGATCAAAGGGACTGTAATGGGGAAAAGGAAAGGATGAGATAGGAATAGGTAAAATATGCCATCTGAAGAGGCATTAAAACACACTATAGAAGAGGGGAAAGAAAGAGGGAGAGGAACATCATTTAAACACTATTCTCACTGGTTCTGGTTCAAAGAGGGATCAACTTAATCAGTGAAGTTTGAGATTCTAATGTGAATAGACATAAATTCATTAAATAGAGGAAAAGGGGGGAAGGAGAGGAGCACTGTTTGAAATTTACTCTCATTGGTTTGGAATCAAATAGGGAGTAATTTACTCTGATAAGTATAAAAACTTATTGTGTCCTATAGATAGTGGGAGGGTAAGGGGGGGGTGAAAAGGAGGAGACTAAAGGGGAGGAATTAGAAGGGAGGGAAACAGTAGTAAGGGCAGATGGTAGGTTAAGAAGGGGGATCACTGGACAGGAACACTGAGGGAGGGGGCAGTCAAAAGGAAAAATCTCAAGGAGGGGAAGGGAGAAGGAAGAAACAAAAATATAAACAGGGGAAAGAATAGGATGGAGGGGAAGAGACAAATAGTCATTATTACTGTGAATGTGAATGAGATGAGCTCTCCCATAAAACAGAGGTGGATAGCAGAATGGATTAAAAACCATAATCCTACAATATGCTGTCTACAAGAAATACATTTGAAACAAAGGGATACCCACAGGGTAAAGGTAAAAGGTTGAAGGAAAATTTATTATGCCTCAGCTAAAGTAAAAAAAGCAGGGGTAGGAATACTTATCTCAGATAAAGCAAAAGCAAAAATAGATCTAATTAAAAGAGATAAGGAAGGAAACTATATCCTACTAAAAGGCACCATCGAGAATGAAGCAATATCACTACTTAATATATATGCACCAAGTGGTATAGCATCCAGATTCCTAGAGGAGAAGTTAAAGGAATTAGAGGAAGAAATAGATAGCAAAACTATACTAGTGGGGGACCTTAATCTCCCCCTCTCTGAACTCGATAAATCTAACTTCAAAATAAACAAGACAGAAGTTAAGGAGGTGAATAGAATCTTAGAGAGACTAGATATGATGGATCTCTGGAGAAAACTGAATGGGGATAAAAAGGAATTTACTTTCTTTTCAGCAGTGCATGGTACATAGTAAAAAATAGACCGTGTACTAGGGCATAAAAACCTCACAATCCAGTCCAGAAAGGCAGAAATATTAAATGCATCATTCTCAGATCATGATGCAATAAAAATTATATGCAATAAAGGGCCATGGGAAGATAGACTAAAAACTAATTGGAAATTAAACAATTTAATCCTAAAAAATTGGTGGGTCAAACAAGAAATTATAGAAACAATCAATAATTTCATTCAAGAGAATGATAATAATGAGACAACATACAGAAATTTGTGGGATGCACTAAAGGCAGTTCTCAGGGGAAGTTTTATATCCTTGAGTGCATACTTAATTAAAGCAGAGAGAAGGGAGGTCAATGAATTGGACATGCAATTGAAAAAGCTAGAAAAAGAACAAATTGAAAATCCCCAATTTTGTACTAAATTAGAAATATTGAAAACCAAAGGTGAGATTAATAAAGTTGAAATTAAGAAAACTATTGAATTAATAAATAAAACTAAGAGCTGGTTTTATGAAAAAATCAACAAAATTGATAGACCCTTAGTCAATATGATAAAAAAAAGAAAGAAGAAAACCAAATTATGAGTATCAAAAATAAAAAGGGTGAATCTACCTCCAATGAAGAGGAAATCAAAAAAATAACGAGGAATTATTTTTCCCAATTGTATGCACATAAATATGACAATCTTAGTGAAATGGATGAATATTTACAAAATCACAAGTTGCCCAGATTAACTGAAGAGGAAGTGAATTACCTAAATAACCCCATCTCAGAAAAAGAAATCAAACAAGCCATCAATGAACTCCCTAGGAAAAAATCTCCAGGGCCAGATGGGTTCACTAGTGAATTCTATCAAACATTTAAAGAACAATTGATTCCAATACTCTACAAACTATTTGGGAAAATTAGTGAAGAAGGAGTCCTACCAAACTCTTTCTATGACACAAATATGGTACTGATTCCTAAATCAGGAAGAGATAAAACAGAGAAAGAAAATTATAGACCAATTTCCCTCATGAATTTAGATGCAAAAATTCTAAATAAAACATTAGCCAAAAGACTCCAACAACTTATCACAAAAATAATACAGCCTGATCATGTAGGATTCATTCCAGGAATGCAAGGATGGTTTAATATTAGGAAAACCATCAGTATAATTGAGCATATCAACAATAAAACTAGCAGAAACCACATGATCATCTCAATAGATGCAGAAAAGGCTTTTTCCAAAGTACAAAATCCATTCCTATTAAAAACACTAGAAAGTATAGGAATAAATGGAGCCTTCCTTAAAATAGTTGATAGCATCTATTTAAAACCATCAGCGAGTATTATATGCAATGGGGACAAACTAGAAGCCTTTCCAATAAGATCAGGAGTGAAACAAGGGTGTCCACTATCACTCCTCTTATCCAATCTGGTACTAGAAACACTAGCAGTAGCAATTAGAGAAGAAAAAGAAATCAAAGGAATCAAATTAGGTAAAGAAGTGACCCAGCTATCACTCTTCGAAGATGATATGATGATATACTTAGAGAATCCTAGAGAATCACGTAAAAAACTACTTGAGACAATAAATAAATTGGCAAAGTTGCAGGATATAAAATCAACCCACATAAATCCTCAGCATTCCTGTACATCTCTAATGAAACTCAACAGCAAGAGATAGAAAGAGAAATCCCATTTAAAGTCACTGTAGACATAATAAAATATTTGGGAATCTACTTGCCAAAACAAACCCAGAATCTATATGATCACAACTACAAAACACTTCTCACACAAATAAAATCAGATCTAAATAGTTGGGAAAATATCAATTGCTCATGGCTGGGTTGAGCTAATATAATAAAAATGACAATTTTACCCAAACTAAGCTATATATTTAGTGCCATACCAATCAATTTACCAAAAAACTACTTTCTAGAGTTAGACAAAATAATAACAAAATTTATTTGGAAAAACAAACGGTCTAGAATATCAAGGGAATTAATGAAAAGAAACGCTAGGGAAGGTGGACTAGCTATGCCAGATCTTAATCTGTATTATACAGCAGCAGTCATCAAAACTGCTTGGTACTGGCAGAGGTGTAGAGTAGTGGATCAATGCAATAGATTAGGTGCAGGAGACCCAGCAGTTAATGAATATAGTAATCTATTTTTCGATAAACCCAAAGACCCCAGTTTTGGGGATAAGAATGCACTATTTGACAAAAACTGCTGGGAAAACTGGAATACAGTATGGCAGAAACTGGGCATAGATCATTATCTAACACCATATGCCAAAATCAAGTCTAAGTGGGTACATGATCTAGGTGTAAAGAATGATACTGTAAGCAATTTGGGAAAGAAAGGAATAGTTTACCTGACAGATCTGTGGAGAGGGAAAGACTTTAGGACCAAACAAGAATTAGAGAGGATTATAAAATGCAAAATGGATAATTTTGATTACATTAAATTGAAAATCTTCTGTACAAACAAAACCAATGTAACCAAGATCAAGAGGGAGGTGGGAAATTGGGAAAGAATTTTTACAAATTGTGTCTCTGATAAAGGACTCATTTCTAAAATCAATAGAGAATTGAGGCAAATCTATATGAATACAAGTCATTCCCCAATTGATAAATGGTCAAAGGATATGAACAGGCAGTTTTCAGAGAAAGAAATTAAAGATATCTATAAACATATGAAGAAATGCTCTAAATCACTATTGATTAGAGAAATGCAAATCAAAACAACTCTGAGATACCACATCTCTCCAGTCAGATTGGTTAAGATGAAAAAACAAGAAAGTGACAAATGCTGGAGAGGATGTGGACAAATCGGAACACTAATACATTGCTGGTGGAGTTGTGAACTTATCCAACCATTCTGGAGAGCAATCTGGAATTATGCCCAAAGGATTATAAATAATTTCATACCCTTTGACCCAACAATACCACTTCTAGGTTTATATCCCAAAGAGATCACAGAAGTGGGAGAAAGACCCATATGTACAAAAATATTTATAGCAGCCCTTTTAGTGGTTGCAAAGAATTGGAAACTAAAGGGGTGCCCATCAATTGGGGAATGGCTAAACAAGTTGTGGTATATGAATGTAATGGAATATTATTGTGCTATAAGAAATGAGGAGGTGACGGATTTCATAATTACCTGGAGAGACTTATACAAACTGATGCTGAGTGAGAAGAGTAGAATCAGAAGAAATTTGTGTACAATCACAGACATACCATATCTGTGATGACCAATTATGACAGACTGGACTCTTTTCAGCAATGCAGTGATATAAGTCAATCCTGAAAGACTCAAGAAAGAGAGAAATGTGCCATCCAGAGATATGACTAGAAAGAACTGAGCCTGAATCCTGATAGAAGCAAACTAAATGATCTTTTTCTTTTCATTGTTTGGTTTTATTTCTTCTTTACCATCTTTCATCCCACCTAGTACAATACGCCTTTGTAATTGGAACAACGTCTCATATGAATGTATTTGCAGATCCTATGCTGGACTATATGTTGTCATGGGGGGAGGGGGGAGGGAAGTAAAGGAAATTTGAAAATCAAGGAACTATGGAATTTTATCTTGTTAACTGAAACTAAACTAATAAATTAATTTTTAAAAAAAGAAAAGAGAAAAATAAATAAATAAATTGTGCTAAAAAGGGAAAGAAATTACTATTCAATAGATTTCAACTCCCCAAAAAGTTAATCAGATAGAACACTGAGTAGGAAGTAACAGTCAATGGAATGGTTGACCTTGTCAGCACAATTGTGCAACTTCTTCCAGAGCCATTCTTGATCATAAGAGCCCTAGTGAAGACAACTGATGATAAATCAGAGTTGGTATTTGGTAAAGCATGATTTGTGATAGACCAAGAGATTCAAGAGGAGAAACAGTGTGAAGTTGAACTGATTAATCATAAAGTTGAAATTATGAAGGAGGGAAGTGATGCCAGAGCAAGTGTGACGGACTGGTAGAAGAGCGACCTCATCACTTCCCTTGTCAAGAACACTGAGTGGCTCACTATTGTCTCTACAATAAAATAAAAGCAAAATAGATTTAGGAGAAGTGAAGTAAAGGGAGAAATGTAAAGATAGGAGATCGTGTCCAGAAAAGCGTGTGAGAATTATGGATTATCAAGATAGAAGAGTTATGGGTGATGCAAATATGCATGATATCTTTCAGGATGGCTGAGCGGGAATGAAGATACAGGTCATGGGAATTATGGAGGATGACAGGAGACCAATGTATTTGAAGGGATAGTGACACGTAGATTGAGAGAGTTTATGTGAGACAATGAATATAGAACACTTTGAAACTTTTGAAGCACAATATTAATATTAGCTATTGTCATTGTCACCGTAATCATCATTGAAGCCCCAAGAGCATGGGTAGGAAGATGGATGGATGGAGAAGATGATGGAGAAGACACCTTGAGAAAAGAAGAAAAATGACCTGAGGGCGAGTGGGTAACTCCAACTGGTATCTAGAGAGAATGCTAAAGATGGATAGAATGACTTTGATAGGAGAAGAGCCTACTGTGTGATGGCAACAAAGAGAGTCTGGGAAGTGGCAGTAAGGAGAAAAGAGATCCCTATTTATCTTTCTTTTCCAGTGTGTCAAGGGGCATGAGAGAAAAAGCATCCCTTCCTGGAGAGGGTGGCCAGGGATATAATCTCTTCTAGGAAAAGGAAGTGGGAGACAGGTTTCTATGAGTTTGAGAAGAGGAAAGGAGGGTAAGAGGAAGAGGACTAAGGTAAAAGGAAGTATGATGATGAAGAAAGAAAAAGAGTTTCCTTACCCTGGTATTTAAGACCCTGAACATTCTGCCTACCTTGCCAGGCTTTTTTCACTCTTTTCTGCCTTCTTTTGTTTCCATGTATCCGCATATGTCCTCCATGACTAAAATGAACTCCCTCTACATTTCTTGGTGCTAGTGAAACATTTACCTTCCTTGAAGGCCTTGTCAATTAAAATAACTGTATAGGTTTGGATTAAAGGGAGCAGAAAATAAAGGTATCTGGAACCTATTTCCTGGGTGACCTCAGGCACTTCAATTTAACCTGCTTAGGCCTAAGTGTTCTCATCTCTAAAATGAGAGGACTAGATTAGATGGCCTCTGAAAGCTCTGAATAAATAAATCCATGATCCCCCCAAATAAAGGAGGTGCCCTTTGCAATAAGTTCTTTTCATTCAACTTCCATCTGTGATTTTTTCCTCAGTCATCATGTTCAATTTGTTAGTTTTAAATGACATATTTAGATAGCTTTCAAACAATAACTGTCAATATATGAATATACATATGTGTCATTCTCTGATATTGCACTCAACAGCCCAATTTTCACTCTCCCCTTGGGGTTAAAATACACACCCAAGCAACGTGGAATAATGAATTTACATGAACTGGTATCTAGCAAATAGCTCAGTTGGTTGTGACTGGTGTTTCTTTTGCATTTACTTAGCCCAAGAACAAAATGCAGTTTCCTTCAAGGATCATCATTACAGGAATCCTTTCTCAAGTGACAGGAAAAGGCAAGATTTTTTAGTTTCTGAATAAGATACATCTACTAACTAGGTCATATCTTTGGAGGCATCATTTTCTTTAACAGATTGTCTGTAGCAAGTTCCATATAGAAGTCCTATTTTGGTGACATTCCAAGTCTTGAGCTCCTCCAATTGACTCTCAGATACCACCATCAACATGAATATAGGATAAACCACGGGCTTACTCTTTTTGTTGTTTAGTGTCCAGCCTTCCATGACCTCTTTTGTGTTTTTCTTGACAAAGATCCTGGAATAGTTTGCTATTTCTTTCTCCAGCTCATTTTACAGATAAGGAAACTGAGGCAAACAGGGTAAACAGGGCTAAGTGACTTGCCCAGGGTCACACAGCTAGTGTCTGAGGTCAGATTTGAATTCAGGAATGTGAGTTTTTCTGATTCCAGGACTGGTATTCTATCCATTGTGCCACTAGCTGTCCCTAATCCTCATTTACCAGGTTGTTAATCCCATTTCATGTTTTGTTTACAGAAGTCTCTTTGACTTGCTAGCATTTTAACTACTTTGCTAATCACTCTGTCTTCCTCATCTTTAGCAAATCTTCCTTCAGGACTGGCTCTGGGAAAAACTGTGAATTTAAATTTATCTTTGACCTCCCTGACTTCTCTCTTCAGCATCCTTCTTCTGTCTTCCACACCTTCTTCCAGCATCCAATGCTTCCCACTGGGTGTCCATTAATATACTTCAGTGCGGTCTGCTTTCCCTACATTTGATTGTAAGCTTCTTGAAAGCAGGGGTATCTTTTATTGTTATTATTATCATTGTTATTACTACTACTTGCATCCCCAGAACTCAGCATCATACTTGGCACATAGTAGGCACTTAATAGCTCTTTTTTTTTTCTGGCTTCCCTTTTCTGAGCAAAATTTACCTGGCCCAAGTCTTGTTCCTTTAGGGTCACAGGATTACAGATATAGAGTTGGAATAAGCCTTAGAGATCATAAAGTCCAAACTTCTCATTTGACCTATGAGGAAACAAACTGAGACCAAAGAAATTAAAATCACTTGCCTAAGGTACACAGCTAGTAAATATCTATGACAGGAATTCAAGCTAAGTATTCTTAATTCCAAACCCAGAACTCTTCATATTATAATGTTTTATACAATCTGGGGTGATAGTTACCTTTCTCATGTATGATAGTATATTTGCATTTTAATAAGAGATTTGTGGAAATCAGTGCATAGACCCAAAGGTACCAGGGAATCTTAAGCAGTGTGTATGGCCCAGAGAATCAGCTGAATGTTGATGCCCTAATGTGTTTCATTATTTATTGCTCAGTGAATTTAGGAATGCAGAGTGTAGTGGTGATGGCAGAAGTCACCTGATCATTTTAACCATCTCACAGTTTTGCAGAAGAACAAGATAAATACATGCGATTCTCTCCTCCATGGTCAAACATGTTAAGGAACATAATTAGCAGTGTTCTGGTAAATGTTTAATAAGTGATTCTTAGGAAACATACAACATACTTTTGAGTTTAATCTTCATTATTAACATTTTCTCTATCACTTTTTAAAATTTAGATAATCAAAACCAAAAAATAAATCAAGCCCCAATTTGTAGCATTTGCCAATCTCCAAGATGTAAGTGATGACACTGAAAATTTAGCAACTGGTTCTCATAGGCTGGTTTGAGCTGGTGCCAGCACACCCCTGGGTATAATGATCTGATTACCCAGTCCTAGGTGTATCTCTCTCTTTACTTTAGTCAGGAGTAGAATTTAGATGCATGTTCTTGCCCTCCTAGGCTATGATCAACATCTGTGAATCTACGAACAACAACTTAAAAAGAGAAGAGGGCAAAGATCTTTGACTTTAAACTGAGAGTTCAACATGATCACTAGTGCCACTCTTGCTGATTTAATCCTCTTGGTCATCAGACCCTGCCTTATATGTCTGAACCTACAGGACCTGCCCAACTAATTTCCTTGGGCTTGACTTTTTATTTACATAGGCCTTTGGGGACATCCTAGGCCACTCTTGCTTACCTAACCCACCCATCTTAACCCTTTTCCATCCAAATCCCCATGTAGTTCACTGTCTTGTTCAGCCAATGCAATGTGATGGTTCTAGTAAAGCATCCTCTAATGTCAGTTCTACTATGATATGCCATATACATTCCTAAAAATCATCACACTAATGCAAAATCATGCAATAAAAACCACAGGGATTATGGGGGAAGGGTTAGGGGTGGCACTCCCAGCAAGAGATGTTTCTTTTCTTTTCCCAGCATTGTCTCTGGTGGTACGGATCCCTTTATGCCTTCAAGCTTTTCCTCAGTACTTAAAGATTTCTTTTTTTATGTACTTCTTAACATTTTTGAGCCAATATGTTTAGACATGTTTGGGATGTCAAGTGAGTGTGTGTATGTATGTGGGTGCATGTACATATATGTGTGCATATATACATGCATATATACATATATGTTCATAAATGCAAAATGATAGCAAAACATGACCTTGTAGGCAGTTGGCAGATGTCTGAAGTATATACATGTGGGTATCTTGTGTATTCCTATACACTTTGGTTTATCTGGGTGCAGTTTTCTACGCTCATTTAGTGTTTATTGTGGACAAAATCTTATGTAAACAAACATGAAATTCATGTTATACTCAAATTGTTCCCCAATATATCAATTGGTTTGGAATAAATTTGGGGTTTTTTTGAGATGTGTATTATAGTAGAACAGACTGTATACCTTAGGCAAGATGGCTAGCTGCCTCATTTATAAAATAGGTAATAGAAAACCTTACCTGTGTGAGAGGAGGAGACTAGACAACATCAACTTTTGATGCTATAGCCAATTCTAAGATCTATAATTCTAAATATAGAGCATTTTCTATTAGTCGTCAAAAATATTGGTGATACAGTAGATTGACAATTCTCTGTACCTTGTTGAAATGAAATAAGAAGCTGGAGTAGAAAGCTCCACAGTTTGAACTTTCCATGGCAATATCTATCCTGGCAATGATCCAATTAGTATCTAAGAACCCCAGTGGATGTTTGGTTGGCATTCAGGGCATCAGATTCATTATGCATCTCTGTTCTGAAAGTGGAATTTGAATCAGCTATCGAAAGAAGTAGTTTGCGTACTGGTTTTGCTTAGGTTATTAGACACTCAGAAAAATCTTCATATTTCGATTCACTTGGGTGTTTAGTTTTAAAGTTTTTAATAATGGCTTCCTACCTGTGAGAATTGTGCTTATCTTGGGCTTTGTGAGTTATGAATGCTGATACCGAATGCATAACGGGAACCATCCAAATGAATAATGGGACAAAGGTCTTAGAATACAATTAACCTGCATGGAAAGAAGAAAGGGAACAACCAAGAAGAATATAAAACAGCCTTGGCCATTTAGAAGAGGTCTTAAAAAGTTTAGACAAAGATTTTAAATATCATTTTAATCATGATTTTGACAATATGAATTAAATATTATTCAGTTTTACTAGTTCATGTTTCGATTATACATTATGAAAAGCTCATGTGCTCATGTCCTTTTGAACTATTCTATTACCTCTGTATTCATTCACATTGCATATGCAATAAACCACTTCTCCTGCTCTTGACCATGTATTTAAACACATGGATACAAAGCACTCTTATGGGGAGGGGGGAATCATATTAAAATGTGATGGCCAATCTGCAAAATTATTGGAATGAAAATTATAGGCTTCCATTTCTTTAGTAATAAAATCAATTTTCTTAGATTACCCATTTGTTCCCTGGCAGATATTACTAGTAATAAAAGATTGTCAGTCCCCAGAAATATAAAATTATAATTCTCTTCTAATAAGTAGACTCAGCCATACTTTCTTTAGAACATCTGACAGTCCTGACCACATTGAGAATCACTGAAGTAATAATTAGTTATAAAACAATGAAGAAGCTGGTAGGTTAAGTAAATGTCTGACTTAACCTTTAAGGGGGAATTTATCAGAATAAAGTAGACTATTACAATTCTTTCTACCAATTTTATTACAATGATGTGCTAACTCAATTCAATTTAAAATTCATAGGGGCTTAGAATTAGCCCAGGCACTTAACTCTGGAAACTTAAAGAGAAAGCTGTCATAGTATTTTGTATTGGTTTATCTCCATCTAAGAAGAACAGTAGCATTTTCTGAACTGCTTACACAAAAATTTTCTTGTACCTCATGAACAAAATATCAGGGTATTGATGACTCTACCTTTGAATTTTCTTCTTTGTGTTACAACTAGATAAATAAATAGATAAAAATTAGTTCTAGATATGCCTTTAAACTGCACTAAGACTTTTGGGACACCTAACAGTAAAAGAAAGAGAGATAAATTAGGAGTCATAGGATTGAGAGAATGGAAGGGATCTTAGAGATAGCCTAGAATTAGAAGTTCATATGAATTTCAATCTCTCCCTGTTTACTGGCTCCTTCCCTACTACTTACAAACATAGCCATGTCTCCCTCATCCTCAAAAACCTCCACTTGATCTTTCCATCACTGCTAACCATCATCCTATATCCCTTCTGCTCTTCATGGCTAAACTCTTTGGAAAAGCTGCCTACAATAAGTGTCTCCACTTTCTTTTCTTTCACTATTTTCTTAACCCCTTGCAATCAGGATTCTTACCAATAGTGCTCTCTCTACAGTTCATAATGACCTCTTAGTTGCCTTTTCTCAATCCCATTCTCCCTGACTTCTTTGAAGACTTTGACACTTTTGATCACCTTCCTCTCCTCTTCCCTCTAGGTTTTTGGAATAACACTCTTTCCTGCTTCTCCGTATTTTACCACTTCTCAGTCTTCTTTGCTAGATTCTCATTCAGATTACACCCTCTAACTGTAGGTGTCCCTGAGGGTCCTACCCTCTTTTCTTGATTTACATCTCTTTACTGATGATTATCAAATGTACCCAATTTGCCTTAGCCTCTCTGTTGACCTCCAGTCTAATATCTCTAATTGCCTTTCAGATATCTTGACCTGGGTGTTCAATAACCATCTTAAAATCAACATGTCCAAAACAGAACTCATTATCTTTCCCCCTAAATCCTCCCCACCTTCTACCTTCCATATTTATATTAATATGTGACTTAGAAAGTCACAAATTAACATTATGTATGTTATATTGTATTTTTCATTTATTTTGTTAACATGTTCCAATTTCATTTTAATCTGGTTCATGCTGCACTCCAGAGTTTTGCAGGCCACAGACACCTGAGGAGGGCAACATCAACCTCTTAGGTCCTCATGTTCACAACCTAGAAATCATCCTTAATTCTTCCCTATCTCTCAACTTCCATATCGGATCTGTTGCCTAGGCCTGTTGATTTCACCTTTGCAATGTCTCTCAGATAAAATTCCCCCTTCACTCCTCTATCACTGCCATCCTTCTTTTGCAGATCCTAATTACTTCATGTCATTTTTACCTTTCTGGTCCTTGTCTCTTCACCTCTAAAGTAAAGAAGTGCCCCTTCCAAATCGAAATTTAAATATAAACTAATGAAATTTCTTCTTGAAGAAAGAAGGAAAATTCCTCTTCTTGCTTAGTGGTAGTTGCAAAGGAATCCAGAAGCAGTGAGGGGAAGGGGTAAGGAAAACAGCAGTTTCCTCTCCTCTCTGCATCCAAGAAACAAACAGGTATAGACTATAACTATAGCTCAAAACTCAAAAAAAATCTCATGTTTCTCTTACTTCATAAGATTCAATATGAGCAATCTATCAATGAAATAACATGAATTAACATTTTCTCCGTAACAGTCCTCATTTGGGCTCCAGATGGTATGATAATATTAGCCTTTTAAGTCTAATGACCTGAATTTATCTCCCCACTCAGGTCCAAAGTTAAAATGAGTTTCACATCATCATGCTGGACCCCCTTTGTATGTACATCAAAATCAGAATTCACGTTGACTCACATAGTAGTTTCTGTTTTGAGAGAGTCCCAATAGCAAAAGTTGAGCCTGAATGATGTTGTCAGAGCACAGATGCTCAGGAATGCTGCCAAGGGAAACTTGTATGATACTTGCAGTGTATGTCTAACTCAGGCTAGAATTGTGCTAGCTTTACCATGGGGTCATTCTGTTTTCTAAATAGCCAAAACCAGTGCTTTTATTCTTCAGAAGAGAAGCATACTACACCTTCTAAAGACACAGCAATTCTTTCCTGGATTTGCTTCCTCCTTGAGTGAAATACAGGCTGAAGAGAGGGGCAAAGTAAAAGATACAACAAATTTCAAACTTTGAAATTTCCCTTTAATGTCCATTTCCAAGTAATCCATTCCCTCTCACTCCTTTCAGCTACCGAACCAGCATTTTACCCCCATCTCAACCTCTTTTCTTATTGCCCCAACCTAGTCTCTCAATATGGTTTTGTTTGCCAGTTTACCCAGTCATAATTTTCAGGTTATCTATTTTGATAATATTCTAGAATGTCTCTTTCATCCTCTCATCATTCCTTCTGCTATACTCACCTTGCCAATCCTCAGTCCTGGATTACTCCCACCAGCTGTTTTCTCTACTACCACTCCCAGACTACTAAGAATTTTTAAAGACAGTCATATAGCAATGCTGATTAGGTCTGCTACAATCTCATGCTGAGCTTTTATGGAAGCTCAGAAATCCTTTCATTCATCTTTCCTGGACTATATAATCTCTAAAGTCCCTTACAATTTTAAATGCATCACAATCTTTGTGTATTTTCATCTTTCATTCTTCCTTCCTGACTCAAAATAAAAAGTATCCTTCTACCTTTGCCTTCTGTTTCTTCCTTTCTCTCAGGATCTTGCAAACACTGAAATAAACATGGCTGAAAGAATCAGGAAGGACTCAGAAGATTCTGCCAAGTATAAATATTTGCATATTTTCTAGAACATAATAATTTGTAGAACTTCTCAAGATTTAGTTTCTTATTTTGCTTGCATTGATTCAGTTTACTCACTACTATATGTGACAGTCTTTTGTGTAATCAGTGTTTGGTGGCAAAGGGCAAAATTAACAAGTTTAAGACAAGGTATGGCTATCTTCCTCCTAGAAGCTCTTGACCCATTCTTTCCCATAACCAGGTACATAGTGGCTTACCAGGCTCAGAATTTATTCCTCTAGTATAGAATCATGTCACCACATGCAACAGCATGCAAACCGCCCCAGGCTTGGCTGGAGGCCTGGTTCCATAGGGAATGCATCAACCCAAAAGCCTAAATTATCTCTGCTTTTATAAACTGTCTATCAGTAGAGTGGAAGACAGGCTAATGTACTCTCACAGTTCAGAAGTCCTGCTTCTTTAGTTTCAGCAACATGCCCCCTGGCTCCTTCTGGACTATATTATACCAATTACTTTCTAACTTCAATATCTTTATATCCACTTTTTCCCTTCTTCATCAACATGAGTCTCCCCTAAAGCCAATGAAAAAATATCCCTAAAGTTTGCTACACAATGGAGTATATGTACTGTCTCATTCATTTCACCACCACATTTTTCTCAAGAGTAGTGCAAACTTATAGCCTCTACTTCCTCATGACCCATGTTATTTTACTGATACTATGCCTTTTAAGATTATCAGTAACCTTTAAGTTGTACAATGTGATGGCCTTTCCAGTCTTCGTCCTACTTAACTACTATAGTTGTTGATGTACTCTCTCCTTTATAAGACTCTCGCCTTCCTTGGTTTCCATAACAGTGTAGACTTCTACTTTTGTGACCACTTTGATCTCTGTTCCCTCACTACCCCCAAAAGGTAAAAGTTCTCAAAGGTTCTGTACTTGACCATTTTCTTTTTCATACTCTTATATCCCTTTTAGAGCAAATCACAGATCTGGAATGATGATACAGTTCGACCTTGATCTGAAGCACTAAACAGATGACAGTTTAACCATCACATGGTGCAGTTAGTCATTAACCTACTCCTACTAAAAAAGAAGACTCTTTATCTGGGAGTTCAAAATTCATCCTAGTCATTAGAGTACTTCACACTAGAGAGCATAAGTTCTGGGAAAGTGCCAAGCTCTTTCTCTCTGGTACCCTATTCTGCTCTCTGGAAGAGCAACACTCTTAAAGAGTGAATAAATGACCTCCTCTCTATGTGTGGTCATATCAATTTTTAGTCTAGGAGGCATGGTTAGTATATGTTTACACAATTAGAATCATCTCTTGAACCCCATTCTAGTAGCAATAGAAGCAACCGCTTCTTCCTAAACAATATATTTCACAGAATTCTAGCTATGTGACCTTGACATAATGGAATCACCTCCCCACAGGAACAAACAGAACATACTTCACTATGTATAATTTTGTTAAATCACATCCAACTCTTTGTGACTCCATGAACCATAGCACTCCAGGCCTTTCTATCCTCCACCATCTCTTGAAGTCCATCCAGGCTCATGTTTATTGCTTCCATGAAACTATCTAGCCATTTCATACTCTGCCATCCCTTTACCCTTTTGCTTTCAATCTTTCCCAACATCAAGATCTTTTCCAATGAGTCCTGTCTTTTCTTTGTGTGACCAAAGTATTCAAGCTTCAGATTCAGTATTTGACCTTCCAATGAATAGTCTGAATTGACTTCATTAAGTATTGACTGATTTGATCTCATCGTTGTCCAAGAGACTCTCAAAAGCTTTTTCCAGCACCACAATTAGAAAGCATCAATTCTGTGGTGCTCAGCATTCCTTCTAGTCCAGTTCTCACTGCCATACATTACTACTGGAAAAAGCATAGCTTTGACTACTTGGACTTTTGCTGGCAAGATGATATCTTTGCTTTTTAGTATGTTGTCCAGATCTGCCATAGCTTCCCTTCCAGGGAACAAGTATCTTCTAATTTCATGGTCACAGTAACTGTCTACAGTGATCTTTGAGTCCAAAAATATAGAATCTGACATTGCTTCCATATCTTCTCACTCTATATGTGTCAGGAAGTGATGGGACCAGTTGTTATGATCTTAGTTTTTCTGATATTGAGCTTTAAGCCAGCTTTTACACTCTTCTCTTTCACCTTCATCAAGAGACTTCTTAATTCTTCATTTTCTACCATCAGAGTAGTATCATCTGCATATCTGAGATTGTTGATACTCTCCCAGCAATCTTAATTCCAGCTTTCAATTCATCCAGCCTGGCATTTCATATGATGTGCTCAGCATATAGGTTAAAATAAATAAGGTGACAATATACAGCCTTGTCATACTCCTTTTCCAATACTAAGCCAAATCACCTGCTCCAGGTATGGTTCAGTTTTTTCTTGACCTGCATATAAGTTCTTCAGGAGATAAGTATGATGATCTTGCACTTCTTTCTCTTTGAAGACTTGCCACAATTTTGTGGTGATCCACAAAGTCAATGGTTTTAATGTAATCAATGAAGTAGATGTAGATATTTTTTTCTGGAATTCACTTGCTTTTACCATAACCAGTAAATGTTGGCAATTTGGTCTTTAGTTCCTCTATCTATTTAAAAACTAGCCTGTTCTTCTTATAATTCTCAGTTCACATACTGCTGAGCCTAGCTTGCAGAATCTTAAACATAACCACACTGGCATATGAAATGAATACAATTGTTTCATAATTTGAACATTCTTGGGCATTGTCCTTCTCTAGAACTGGGACAAAAACTGTCTTTTCTGATCCATTGGCCACTGCTGAGTTTTCCAAATTTGGTGGAATACTGAGTGCAGCACTTTAATATCATTATCTATTAAGATTTTAAAGAACTCTGAAACAAAGTCCAGCAACAAGAGATAGAGAAATTCCATTTAAAATAACAGCAGACAATATAAAATACTTGGGAGTCTACCTGCCAAGACAGACCCAAGAACTATATAAACACAAACACAAAACACTTGCCATATTAATAAAGTCAGATCTAAACAATTAGAAAAAATATTCATTGCTTATAAGTCAAGTCAATATAAGAAAATGACAATTCTGCCTAAATTGATCCGTTTATTAAGTGCCATACTGATCAACTATCAAAAAATTATTTTATAGAGCTAGAAAAAATAATTTAAAAATTCATCTGGAAAAACAAAAGGTTAAAGATGTAAAGGGAATCATCATGTGAAGGGAAGTTGTCTAGCCATACCAAATCTAAAACTGTATTATAAAGTGGTAATTATCAAAACAGTCTGGTACTGGCTAAGAAATAGTATGGTGGATCAGTGGAATAGATTAGGTAGACATTACATTATAGTAAATGACCACAGTAATCTAGTATATGATAAACCCAATGATCCAAGTTTTTGGAACAAACACTAATTATCTGACAAAAACTGCTGTGAAAACTGGTGAAAAATATGGCAGAAACTAAGTATACACCAGTATCTTATACCATATACCAAGATAAGATCAAAATGGGGAAATCATTTACACATAAAGAGTGATACCATAAGCAAATTGAGAGAGCATGGAATAGTTTGTCTGTCAGATCTATGGATAAGGGAAAAATTTAGGACCAAAGAAAATATAGAAGGCAGTATAAAATGTAAAATATATAATTTTGATTATATAAAATTAAAAAGTTTTTGTACAAATAAAATCAATGCAACCAAAATTATAAGGAAAGCAGAAAACCACAAAAAATTTTGCAACAAATATATTTGATAAAGGCCTCATTTCTCAACTATATAGAGAACTGAGTCAAATTAATAAAAATACAAGTCATTCCCAAATTGGTTAATTTTCAAAGGATATGAACAAGCAGTTTTCAGACAAATAAATCAAAGCTGTCTATAGTCATATGAAGAAATACTCTAAGTCACTATTGATTAGAGAAAAGCAAATTAAATCAACTCTTAGTTACTACCTCATATCTATCAGATTTGCTAGTATGACAAAAAAGGAAAATAATGAATGTTGGAGGGGATGTGGGAAACTGGGACATCAATGCATTATTGGTGGAGCTGTGAACTGATCCAAATATTCTGGAGAGGAATTTGGAACTATGTCCAGAGGTCTATAAACTTGTGCATACCCTTTGATCCAGGAATACCACTGCTATTTCTATATTCCTAAGACATCAAAAAGGAAGGGATGGAGGGTGAATACAAAAATAAGTACAAAAATGTTTATAGCAGCTCTTTTTGTGATGGTTAAGAATTGGAAATCAATGGGATGCCCATAAATTGGGGGAATGGTTAAACAAGCTGTAATATATGATTGTGATGGAATATTACTGTGTGATCAATGAGAAGTAGGATGAATTAAAAAAAAAAAACAACCTGGAAAGACTTACATGAACTGATGCAAAGTGAAGTGAACAGAATCAGAAGAATGTTGTGCAAAGTAACAGCAATATGGTATGATAAAGAACTGTGAATGACTTAGATATTCTCAGCAATACAATGATCCAAGATGATCCCAAAGGACTAATGATGAAGCATACTATCCACTTCCAGAGAAAGAACTGATATTGTTTGAATATAAGCTGAAGCATGCTATTTTTTCACTTTTTCTTTTTCTTTTATTTAAGTCTTCTTGTACCAAATTACTAATATAAAATGTTTTACATGATTGCATATGTATAATCTATATCATATTACTCACCATCTTGGTAAGGATGGGAGAAAAGATAGAATTTAGAACACAAAACTTCTTTTAAAATGCTAAAAATTGGGGCGGCTAGGTGGCACAGTGAATAGAGCACCGGCCCTGGAATCAGAAGGACCTGAGTTCGGAGCCGGCCTCCAACACTTAATCCAAACAAACAAAAACCTAGCCGTGTAATCTTGGGCAAGTTACTTAACCCCAATTGCCCTAAAGGGGTGGCTAGGTGGAGCAGTGAGTAAGAGCGCCGGCCTCGGAGTTGGGATGACCGGAGATCAGATCCGGCCTCAGAAAATGAGCACCCATGCATAAATAATGACTAGCCATGTAACCTTGAGCAAGTTACTTAACCCCAATTGCTTTAAAAAAATAAAATAAAATAAAATGCTAAAAATTGTTTTAACATGTAATTGGGGAAAAGATAAAGTATTTTTTAATTCACCCATTCCTATCTATTTAAGTCCACTGACACCCATGATGTCAATCTTTCCATCTCCTGTTTCAATATATCCAGTTTACCTTGATTCACAGATCTTCCATTCCAGGTTCTATGCAATATAGATATTCATGGCATCAGAGTTTCTCTTCATCACCAGACACATCTGCAGTTGAGTTTCCTTTTGGTTTTGACCTAGCTGTTTTTATTCATTTTAGAGCTACTTTTAATTGTCCTCCACTCTTCTCCAGTGTTGGACATCTTCTCACCGGAGGGATTCATCGTCCAGTGTCATATCTTTTATTATTTTAATACTATTCATGGGGTTTTCTTGGCAAAGATACTGGAGTGGATTGCCTTTCCCTTATCCAGTGAATCACCTTTTGTCAGAATTCTCCACCATGACCTGTCCATCTTGGGTTACCCTGTACAGAATAGCTCATAGTTTTATTGAGCTACACAAGCCTCACTCCACAACAATGGAGTGATCCAGGAAGGGGCTATATAAAATGCTTTACTTTTTTCATAGGAATAATAAAAGCAACAAAACAATGGATATTAAAATATCTAGTGCATAGTTTCATGCCCAATGTTTATTTTGGTTCCACACAGTGTAAACAGTACTCTGAACTCAGGAGTTCTAGGGAAGACATAGTTTGTTGTACTTAGTCCCCTCCCTCCCCCCCCACTTAGGATCCTTCCATAAGCAGACAAAAGAAGGTAGATAATATAATACAGTTCCTACGTATTTGATTCATACCTCCCTTGATACAGTATCTAGATAAATGTTTAGGAATTCTGAGCCAAGGAGTCAAATTTTCTTCACAATATGGGACCTGAACTCCAGATCCAGCAAACCAAATATCTACAGGTAGTGCTTTATCATTTGATGTCCTATTGCTGGTAAGTACTACCTACTGCTTTTACAATTGCTCAAGCATTGTTTATAGAAGTTGGGTGCAATCAAGGGCAAGTCAAGAATAGAGAAAAACTTACTGATCCTCTCATCATTACACCTAGACTTCTCCCTGTACCACCACTCCTACCCCATGTCTCTGATGATATATCCTTTGGTTCAGGTTACCACTATCTGAGAAACACACACACACACACACACACACACACACACACACACCTCCATTCACACAACTACCACCTTAGTTCAATCCCTCCTCTTATCTAGATTATTTCTTTTTTCATATATTTAATTTCCTCCCCCCAGTTACACACAAATATAATATTTATAATGCATTTTTTAAAAAATTATTGAATTCCAAATTTTCTCTATCCTTTCCTCACCTCCTCCCTCTCTGAGACAGTAAGCAATCTGATATATCACTTATACTATTTCAATAGCCTTTCAGATGGTCTCTCTACCTCAAATCTTTCATCTTCCATTCATTTGCCAAGGTGATTTTCCTATCTGACCATGTTAGTTCCCTATTTAATCAATTCCACTCACTCCCTATTACCTCCAGTATCAAATGAAAACTCCTCTGTTTTCCATTTAAATCTCTTTATAACTTGAACCCTTTCTATCTTTCCAGTCTATATGTATATATCTTCTCCACATATTCTACGATTCACCTACAATGGTATACTTGCTATTTGTCACACACAACACTCTCCCATCTCTGAGGCTTTGTACTGGTTGTACCTCATGCCTATTAATGTTCTCCCACCTTACTCCAAACCTCTATCTTCCCTAGCTTGCTTCAAGGTTTATCTCAAATGCTACCATCTACAGGAGACCTTTCCCAGAGCACCCCCTCCTGAAAACCCCCTCTCCCTCACCACCCTCTTCTTCCCCTAGTCCTTTCCCTCTCAGATTTCTTTACATTACAACTAAACTATATATGTGTGTCTATCTATGTATCCATGTATATACACAGGTACATAAAAAACAATTCTATTCCAAGGTCGTTTGCCCTTTCTGAAAGAACACAACACTACCCAAGTTGAGGGCTTCCAGCTAATCTTCAAGTAGAGTGGTAGAGACTATTGTCACCACTGAGTAGCCATCCTAGCAGCCAAACAGCCTAGCTGGGGGAGTATGGAAGACTGACCAATCCAGGTTTGATACCATGTTCTGTGAGCTGCTAGCCCAACCCAGGTATGGACACCATGCCCAGAGTGAATTTTTAAAGGATTATTTGAAGAGAAAAAAAGACACTGAAGCCCTACAATTCTAGAGAGATGGGTCTTGTAGTTCGTGAGTTGCCATGCAAGGTCACATGTATTCTTTATCATTGTGCTTTAAGTTAGTGTTCTAACTAAATACTGTGTATATGTGGAAGACCATGCCCCAGATTAATGGGCAGAATGTTTTTGTAGCTATTGTTCTTACTATGCCATTTCTATTAAAAGTTAATTGAAGAAAAAAATATATTTTTTAAAATAGTTAATTGAATCTCATGGTTGGATGTGAATGGTAACATACTAGTGGGGGATCAGAAGCTGCAATGCTAGGAATGTAACCATCAATAAGAATTATCCCCTAGAACCCAAGGTAGCACCTGCCCCTCTGAGAGACTCTAATCTTTGAACCTTTGATTCAGTTGGGGCTGGAGTGGGGAGTGGAGAAGTAAGAGTAAACCCAAAAGAAGACTATATGTGCATGCCTACATTGTATATGATTATAAACTCCTTGAGGGTAAGTATTATATCTTATTCAAACACATAGCACAAAAGTAGGCATTTAATAAATAACCACTGAAATATGAATTAATCAATTAATTAAAATGACACCAAAGGAAAGAAGAGGTGGGCAGAATATGATAAGGTAGGTAGGAATAGATCAGAGACTTAGAAGATAAAGAAATCCATGACAGTAGTGCTGCAAGGGTGAAGTTTAAAAAGGATAGAGAAATATGGGTGTTGAATGAATCAATGAAGAGAGAAAGGAAAGAGAATAAAGCTGAGAGGGGGAAAAGTTAATTAGTTGTACAGCAGTCCCATAATCAGTTCCCTAGTTTTACCTACAGACACCTTCTTGGAATTCTATTAAAACAAATCTTAAAATGTCTACCTAATGTATTGAGTACATAATTAACTTTTTAAAAGTTAATTTCTAAATAAGAAATAGGATTGTGCTATATTTATTCTATCTGTAGTCTGTCTATACATAGTTGTTTCCATGAGGTCTCCCCCATTAAACTGTGAGCTCCTTGAAGGCAGGGACTCATCTTTTGCCTTTCTTTGTTTCCCCAGTGCTTAGCATAGTGTCTGACACACATAATAGGTGTTTAACAAATGTTTATTGACTGTCTATATCAGAGTACTTCTACAGTTGTATTCTTAAATAATATTTGGAAGAAATTAAACAACTCATTATGTTGACTACCTATTATTTTCATTGTAATGGCCACAGATCAAATGGTAATAACTAGTAAACTGTATTTTTTTAAATACATGAGAATTATGAGACCTTCCCTAAAGAAAATACTGCTGGTATCTCAGGTTCCCTCAAGAACTCTAAAATATCACATACAGACTTTTCCCAACTGGTGCTCCCCAACATTTTTTAAATGTCAATTGTGCCATATTTAATGGTATCATATACTGGGAATACATCCATTTAAAATTTTGACAGTTCAGAACAAATCTGACAGACTAAGCTGACCACATCATCCAAAGTGACTGAATGACTCAAGTGTAATGATTTCATTGGTTTCATCCTATCATTATTCCTCCAAAGTAAATACACCTGCCAAAATGCAAGATGAGTCTTCATTTGCTCAGTTCATTGTCATCCAAAGTCTAGAAAGAGTATCTTTACAAATAGTATCTGGCCCTGGTTACCAAACATGCACCTCACCTGCTAAGACTGACTGCCAAGAGACTTTGGCTAATCCAAAAGCTGTTGAACTGGCAAGACCCATGGACACAAAAGAGGCTGGAACCAGACACTGTTGGTAGGGTAAGTGCCAAAGGATATGCTTGTTAGCCCTGATTAAGACCCTCCTTCTTACTTTCTGTATTCTGTGGTCATGTCAAGACCAAACTCAGATGTTTTAGGTGGCTTCTGAAATACAAAATGGAGATTTTCTCTGATAAAATGGTTAAGTGCCCACAAGACAAGCCATAGTCAAAAATGATTATTAGAGATGTACTATATTTTACTTCTCTTGGAGTTAAACTACATCCAATCTAATAAAAAAAGCTTTATTCTTAATGATAACAATAATAATAATAATAATGTACCACATTTAGAATAATTATAGCTAAATTAACAGAAGAACACAGACTAAAAAATAAAATACTTCATGAATTAACCCTGGAGAACTGTAATACTTAGAGTGCTCAATCAATACTCTCAGCCACTAGTCTTAAATTACATGAACAATCTGGAAAACCTGTATAGACATATTGGGATGTCTCACTGCAGCAGTGAATCTGCACAAACATCCCACATACCCTCCATCCTAAAAGAAGCAATAAAGGTTGATTCTGCTGAGGCACATGAAGGAAGGAGGTAAGCAGAAGACAAACTGTAAAGGCCAAAAAATTGGTTGCCTTTTGATTACCCGGTCCTGGGTAGGGACCCTCATGGCTACAGTATCTCTTCTACAATACTGTTGCTCTTCCTCTATTCCATGATAAAAAAACAGGCACCATTTCTGTCCAACTATGTAAAGAGTAGAGCTATGGGAGGAATCAGACAGAAATGTAATCATGGGCAGCTGTATCAGGCCTGAAGGAAAAAGGGCTGAAATCCAGGTGGGGCCATTCCTGTCCCTCCAGATGTTACCCAGGGCAAAGAACCAGGAGAGTAAACCCAATATCCCCAGTGTGATGCAGCTGAGGCAGACTTAGCTGTCTTCAGCATCTGTTTACCAGCAAAAAGGAAGAGGTTAGAAAGCTGGTTTCAGGAAAATTTTTTTTTAAAAAAAGGCTGAAATGGTAGTTAGGTGGCAGAATAAATAAAGTGCTCAGCCTGAAGTTAGAAAGATCTGAGTTCAGACACTTACTAGTTATACGACCTTGGGCAAATCACTTAACCAGTTCTAGCCCAGTTTCCTCATCTATAAAGTGGGAATAGTAATAGCACCCACCTCCCAGGGTTATTGTGAGAATAAAAAGAGATAGCAAATGCAAAGTGCTTTGCAAACCTTAAAGCTATTATTATATCATCATCACCACAAATATCATTATATATAAAATAAAGTGAACTAATTGGGCTTAATGAAAGAGAATCCTGAGAACTGTCAAGAAGAAACTCCAGAACTGTTCAAAAGTGAAATGAAATCCAGAAAAGAAAAAAAGTTAGAAATATAGTTCAAAAACAGCACTCGAAGAAAAAAAGTCTCAAAACAGGTTAAAAACTGAATCAATGATAATTTCCCTAAATGAATGAGAAATTAACAAATTTGGAACATAAAAATAAAGGAGTTGTGGAAAATTTGGCAAAAGGAAACAAAATTTTAAAATACACACACACACACACACACACACACACACACACACATAAATTCTATAGAAACCAAAGTGACAGACTATAAAGTGAGTGATGCACAAAGATAATTTGAGGATCATAGGTCTACCTGAATAACATGACAATTTTTTTAAAAAACACCTGAATACCATATTGCAAGAGATGATACAAGATAATCATCAAGAACTTGAGAATACAGAAAACAAACCATTTGTTGAGAGAATTTATTCATCTCCACCAGGAAAAAAACAAAGAAACCCACATTGCAAATTACAACACAAGTGGTACTTCTATTTAACCAGTTCAAAGATAAATGACACATTTGCAAGTATCCAAAGAAGGGAAACCTTCATATACAGAGAAAAAGAAATTCAAGTTTTAAAATATTAATATGCAGTCACAAGAAATTATGAAAGGGATAAGAACAGTATAGTCTGAAAAGAAAAAAAAATTCAAGCTGTAATTCAACCTGGCATACCCTGCAAATGTGAACAAATCATCAATTTTTAAAAGGTGGATATTCAACAAAAGAAAGGCATTCGAGGCATTCTCTTCGGTGGGGGGGCGGGGGAGGTGGCTGTGGAGGGTAGAACATCTATGAACAGAATATTCAACATGCAAATACTGCAAACAAAAGAAAAGTAGAGGTAAATAAAATTATCAAGGAATAGATAAATAATAAAATCAACTATCTCATGTTTAGAAGTTATTGTTTTTAAAAACTACATTTGGGCCAGTTAGGTGATGTAGTGAATAGAGCACTGGCCCTGGAGTCAGGAGGACCTGAATTCAAATCTGACCTCAGACACTTAACACTAGCCATGTGACCTTGGGCAAGTCACTTAACCCCAATTGCCCAGCCTTCCCCCCTCCAAAAAGCAAAAACAACAAACATACAAAATAAGAAACTACATTGTACAAATATATGAATGAAAAATAGCTAGACTACCCTTGTTGTGAGAAAATTCTGGGAATTTTTTTCTATAATGAATGGAGTTCTAAATCAGGAAAAAATGGTGAATGACAGCCAAAAAGCTAACATAATTTTAGTCTGCATTAAGAGAAGTATGGTCTATACCTTCAGCCTAGTCATTCATAAAAGTGTTAAACAACTCAGGGCCAAGAAAAAAAATCCCTGGGAGCTCCAATTGATACTTCAAACTGACGTCAAGCTATTAATAACTACTTTTGAGGTCCCTTTATTGAACCACTGTCCACTTAATTGCTCTACCATCAAACCCGGTTCTCTGAATCTCATTTATAAGGACAAAATGGTTTACTAAAACCTATGTAAATTATATTTATAGCACTCCATAATCTATCCATTTTTGTGACCTTGTCAAATAAGGAAATAAGATTAGTCTGGTATGACTGGTTCTTGATGAAACCAATTTAGCTTTATAAGATTACAACTTTCCTTTCTTGATGTTCACAAACCATTCTTTTAATAATATGTGGTGCCCTGTCTTTACTTCCAGGCTCTTTAAAAGCTTCTTGGGTTTACCACCTCTTCCAGTTACCACTCTTAGCCCCCTCCCCTTTTTTTCCCTTGTTCTCCTCACCATAACCAGTCAACATTTATTACATGATATACAAAGTAGTGGTTAAAAAGAACAATTTAATTAAAATTGAAATTAAAGGTAAATCACACACACACACACACACACACACACACACACACACACTACATTAAACAACAACCATTCTCAATGCAATTAGCCCAAATTGCCATCTCTCAATGTTGCTGGGAAAGGATATTTGAAAGTCTATCCCAGCCCCCAGCCCCTAGCCCCCAGCCCCCAAGCCCTGACAATTGGTATCACTCTAGTAGTAGCTTCAATGTAGGAAAGTAGGAAACAGTGAGTTAACATCTGCCCACAGGTAACCATGAAAGGTGCACCTTTCCCAGAAAGGGGGAGTACAAAATTGTTCAGGGGCTCCCAGGGTAAGAGTACAAAGTCCAGCTTTAGCAGGAATAAGGAAACCTCAGTAGGCTGCCACAGTAATGATCATCACATCCTGAAGCCCAGAAATCTCAGGTTAAGATGAGAGGAAGAGAAGCCCTCATTGCAAAATTCAGCAGAATAGGATACAAAGGAAAAAAAATAAAGTCTGTTCTCAAGTGCTTATATTCTATCCAGGGAGACAATGTTTGTGTAAATACAAAAGGAACATATCCAGAACTTTTTTTCTTTTTAGGAGAAGAGGGCACAAACAATTGGGGCAATCAAGAAAGGTAGGTGTTGCCTGGGGTTTGGCTTGAAGGAATAAAGATTAAAATTGAGAGGGAAGTGCATTCCAGGCAAGGGAGACTGCCATTGCAAAGGGCTCGAGATTGGGAGGGAGTACCATATGTGAGAAACAGAGGGAAGGTCTAGTTGGCTGGACTGTATAGAAAGTAGGATGAAAAATAATGTATGGTGAGGCTGGGAAAGATAGTTTGGAACCAATTTATGCAGGACTTTAAAAGTCTTTTCCTCAGTGCCTAGCACAAAGCTTACACATAGTGATACTTAATAAATATTTATCTGACAAATTCATGCCAGGTAGACAGATATCTGCCTCAGGCTTCTTTTTTATTCCTGCTAGACCAAGCCTATTGATCCATGCTATTCCATCATGGAACTGAGTATAACCATGCTAATGATCTTTCATTGTACTCATTTTGCAAATGTTCTATGCAAAATTGTATGAATTCTGCTGAAAATCCCTTTTCCCACATGGTTTACATGTTTTGGAAGGGTGGGGGGAGCCCTCATTGTTGCAAGGATCATGAAATGAAGAAAAGAAAAATAACTTCACAGACCAGAAGTTACTTTTCCTACCATATTTAATGGATCTATATTTCAATTTGGCTCTATCTCCCCGAATACGTTTTTATGGTCTGTGCTGTTATGCGTGAAAGATGCTATAACTTCAGACAAGGAAATACATATCTTACTATGTTTTATTTTACATAATTGACCCAGCTACAATAGCATTGTTTCAGAAATAAAGACAAATGATTTAACTTTTTAATTAAGCTTTAAAACCCTTTAATTAAATGCCTAAATTGCAAAGAACCATTTCTGTCTAAATTGTCTTTAGATTGCTGTCTGTGTATTCTGCTATTGCATGGTGACTGCCAGGGAAAGTAACAAAGAGCTATAAATCACATTCATACTTTGTAATTGGTACCATTAACACTTCTTTCATTATCAATCCAGTAAGACAAGAGATGCACAGTGCTTCAGGTAAAACATAAATAGGCTTCTGCTGGCTGCTGGTACCTACCACATGGCCTGTCAATGCCATGCAGCTGCCTGTCTACATCTCTGAACCAGGAAGGAAAATTGCATTTTCTTTCTTTCCCATTCTGTGAATTCCAAGTATTACAAAATTTCAGAGTTGGAGAAATCCTCATTCCACCTAACCTAGCAACTGGTAACTTTTTGTGTGTCATAGACCCCTTTGTCAATTTGTTGGAGTCTATGGGATCCCTTCTCATAATAATGCTTTTAAATATAAACATAAATAAAAACATAAATACATAAAATTAAATACATAAAATTCTTAGAATAATGCTTTCAAATACATAAAATTAAATACATAAAATTGAAAGGATGACAAAGGAAACTATCAATCATATAAACACATAAACAATCATCAAAATATTTTAAAAACAACTTCACAGAACCCAATCAAGGAATCCTCTTGCCCAAAGAGCACAAAAAATGTAATCAAAACAATACTATAAGGCTATCAAACTGTGATTAATGATAATGACCAATCTCATGCCAAAACACATCTTCTTTCTCTCAGTAGAGGGTGGAGTACTACAGATATGGAATACCATATATATCAGGCTTAGTCACTATGTCTGTTGATTTTGCTTAATTTTTTTTTCTTTGCTACAAGGAGAAACTTCAATGTGAGGGAAGCTTAAGGGGAAATCATTGTGTTATTAAAACAAAATTTATCAATAAAACTTTTTTTAAATCATCTGTATAAGACAAGATAAGGAAAACATGGCTAGACAATAATTCACATGAAAAAAGACCTGGGAGCTTTAGGGATCTTGAAGTTCAATGAGTCAACAGTGTTGAAATACTAATATTAGATTACTTTACTAAAAGCATAGTGCTATTATGAGGGAGCTTAGACTCTGCTCTATTTAGCCCACATCAAGAATATTGGACTTTACATTTTTTAAAAGAGTTTGATAGACTACAGCACATGCAGGAGGAATAATGAAGTGGATATTCATGCCATATAAAAATTGGTTGACAGAACTGGGATTGTGTACAGAAGAGAAGACTGAGGGAGGGACACTTACAGTACTTAGTTTTCAAATATTTGTCACATAAAAGAAATGTTTAGCTTGACTCCTAAGAGCAGAAATAGGCCCACTGTCAAGACAGATTTCAGCTCAATATAAGGACTAATGTTCTAACAATGACAGCTGTCCAAAGGCACACTGGCCTGCCTCAAGAGGCTCTCAGTCCTTGCAGGTCCTCAAGAAGAAGCTGCATAACTGCTCTTTCAGGGATGTGGTAAAGAGAGATTGCTATTCAGGTATCATTTGGACTTGAGGATCTCTGAGGGTCCTTCTACTCCAGATTCTATAATTCTATTAAATCAACAAAAATATGACTTGTATGATTTATTTCCAGAAACATAGTTTTATTACTTTTCAAGGACATGCTGTAACACAACCAAGTGTTGCCCAAGGAAGATTCTGTCATAACCGTTGAAATGGACACTCGGACAGAATCAACAGGCCAAGACCATCAGTAATCGAATTCAGGAAGCGTTTATTAGCTGGCCAGCGGCTGTCCTAGGGATAGAGTCCCAGGAGCTGCCCTGAACCCCAGTAGACACACAGTTTAAATAGTCAAAGACAACCATCGTATCAGGAGTAACAATAATGGGGCAGACTGGTCAGGCAGATATCATTCAAGTGCAGGATGTGGGCTGGGGCAGGCTGTTCATGACTGATCAAGCCGAGGGGAGGATTCTTGAGTTCCAGGAATTCAGGGTACAAAGATGGGCCCCTCATAAGGGGTGAAATGTCAAGGCTTACTACTTCAGTCAGGCAAGATATCATGCAGGTGCTGGGGGCACACTGGGTTCCAGGAATTCAGGATACAAAGATGGGCCCCTCGTAAGCCAGTGAAATGTCAAGGCTTACTACTTCACCGTCTTAATGAATAAATAACACTTTTAACTAGCACATGAATTTTTGGAGTATACATGAATGCTGCCAAGTGTTTGAAGAAAGTTCATCAGGTTAATTAAATCAAATACCCCTTGTGCTTTTATGTTTATGGAACAGTCCAAATGGTCCTTCTTCCATGGCGCCTTCCCTGCCATCCAAGCCAGAACTAGTCATGTTCTCAAAGGAATACATACCTACAATGCACCCAAACTGTAACAATAGCTTAACAGGCAGTGTAGCATAGTATCAAGGGCCAACTTGAGGAAGATGCATCTAAGTCCTCTGGTGTATACCATGGGCATGCCACTTGATCTTTTGATTTTCTAGGCAACACAAAGTCAACATGTTATAGATGAGGCATCAATCTGCATTGGTGGAAGGGTTTTCTGCACCAGGAATCCTCTGCAGAGATGAAGTCAGAGGTATAGGCCAAAAAAATCCATACATTTACTTAATACTTTAAAGTTTACATAACATTTACCTTACAATGAACCTGAGGTAGGCAGTACAAATGTTTCTTATCCATCTTTTAAAGAAGAGAAAACTGAGTCCCAGAGGTTATGTGACTTATTCAAGATCACCTATCTAATAAATGTTGGAGGCAAGATATGATTAAAGGCTTCTCAGTCTCCAGTGTGATATTTCCACTACGGAACAATAGAAGGATCATGAGTTCTGGAGAACTAGGCATCAGTCTCCTCAACTGCAAAAGGAGGTGTTTAGACTAGATGTCCTCTGAAAACTCTTCTAGCTCTGGCTCTATGATCCCACATCAAGCTGCCTTGTTTTCCTCTATTAGATTGCATGTTCTTTTTGGATTAAAAACATGCCTCATTCTTCCTTTATCTTCCTCAGGGCCTTGAATCCCATATTTACTAAGTAAATACTCAAATGTTGAATTGAATTGATATAATCAATTTGTTTATCCAGCCACTCATTTCTGGGAGCAAAGGGTAAATTTCAACCACTATCTAATATCACAGATTCTGTACGAATTTGTTTTCCAAAGTCATGAGCTTTTCTCATAATAATGACGATCATAAGTAGGGTCAATAAACTGAGTTTTAGTATTGACTTCCTAAGACCCTCAAATCATCTGCATTTTAATCAGGACTTTTTCCTCTTCAAAATTAAATGCCAAATATGAGTATAACAAACTGGTTACATAGGAACTGTATTTAATCCTGGCTCCTTCTAGGGTCATGCCCCTCTAGTGGGACAAGATCATTTCGAAGAAGTTAGGAAGGGACTCTCTGGTTATCAAATTATATACTAAATCAAATTTCATTCGAACACGCTTTTTCTTCTTTCTGGCATTTCTGTCTTAACATATTTGGTTTAGTGAAAAGAGCCCTAGATCTGGCATCAGAAGGGCTAGCTTCAAGTCTTGCCAGTCACTACAGTCACTATTTACTGTGGGCATATTATGCGATCACTTCAAGTCTTCGTTTTCATATTTGTGTAATGAAGAAAATCGATCAAGTTTACTACGTGCCAGGCATTATGCTAAGCACTGAGGATACAAAGAAAAGTAAAAACAGTCTTTACCCTCAAAGACCTTGCATTCTACTGGAGGCAGGGTAGGAAATATGTATACACAGGCATACAAGTATATGCCAAATAGATGCAAGCTAAAAGGACAACAGGTGGAAGTGGGGAGGAATCAGGAAAGGCCACAAGTAGAAGGTGGCACTTGATCATGAATTCTAAGAGGCAGAGGTGAGGAAGGAATACATTCTAGGTATGATGGACACCAGCTTGAAGGCACAAGAATGGAAAATGAGGAATCTACTGAGTTTGAGGAACATTAAAAGATGTGTTTCACAGGATCATATGGAACATGAAGGAGGCTTAACATATAATTAGGCTGGAAAAGTGATCTGGGACCACTTGAAGGGCTTTACATGCCAAAGAGAAAAGTTAATATTTGGTCCTATAGATAATATGATACCATTAGAGTCTACTGAGTGGGGGGAGGTGATATGGCCAGGCCTGAGATTTAGGAAAATCACTTGGATAGCTATGTGGAAGAGGGATTGGGATGAGGAGATCACTGAGGCAAGAAGGCCTTTACTTCACAGGGTTGTTGTGAAGAAAGAGATTTACAAATCATCTTAGATTCTAAGTTCTTAAGAGGTAGAACTGGCTGTGCTTATCTATATAATTTTCATGTGTAGCATGTGGATATGTCATATGCAATAGGAATCTATTAGCATTATTTTTGATAGTACCAATCCAAATTATTCCTAATAGTTGACAATTACAGTCAGAAGAAATACATCCTAATCTTTTCCACAAGTCATGGATTCATAGATTTAGAACAGAAATATCCTTAGAAGCCATGTAGTCCAATCCTACCCCTATTTTGCAGATGAGAAAACTTAGACTCTAAGAAATGAATGTGACTAGCAAAATCTCACAAAAGTTGCAACTGGTAGAGACTGAATTCAGATTCCATTTTTTCTGAGTTCAAATCCAGTACCTTCTCTGTACTTCCCTGTGTCTTAATGTTATCTTATCAGTATAACCTTTAAGACATTTTAGATGCCACAAAGTGTGGGGGGGTATATTTAATAAAAAATAAACTAAAGAAACAAGATGTAGATTTTTTTTATTTGGGAGTAGAGGGAAAAGGGGTGTGTGTGTGTGTGTGTGTGTGTGTGTGTGTGTGTGTGTGTGCACATGCCTGTGTATGTGTATTTGTGTGTGTGTTCAAGAGAGCTTATTTGTTTTAGAAATTAGCACAAAAACAGCTGTGAAAAGCTATGGTCATGATTTATCTAAATTTCAAGAATGCTTTTGATTCAGTACTACCAAAAACGAAATCTGCAAGGCCAGCAACTCTACTTTACCATAAACTGCTTCAGTGAATAACAAACTCCAGTGAAGGATGAAGACGAATGGGACTGGTTAGTGATAATGCTTCTGATAGGAAAGAGGGACTAAGTACCCCTATAAATGAGCATTAGGTTTATTTTTCTCACTTTAAGGAACTACAGAAATGAATATTTAATGATGGGAAAAGCAGGGCCCTGCAAAACAAGAAGGCAACACAGCTTTATAGGTAACAACAACATTTAGGGTTCTAACATAAAATAACCCCCCAGGTCAGAAAACCCAGGCTGATGCAACTACATAATAATCTTCTTGAAAGCAAGAGCTATTCTGGAGGACAGTGGAGGGGTGGGAGGGATGAGTTTTTCAAATCAAGACAACACAGAAGATGCTTAAATTTGACCAACATTTGTTGAGCATCAACTCTGTGTCTCACATGTGAGCATGGCATAATGAATAGATAAAGTGCTGGAGTTAGAATCAGGCTGACTTAGGTTCAAATACTGTTTCTGGTATTTGATAATTGTGTGAACATTATAATATAGGTTCCTTGAGGTCAGTGACATATATTTGTTTGTTGTGTTTCCCACTGAATTGTAAGCTCTTTAAGGACTGAGACTGTCTTTTACTTTTCTGTTTATCTTCAGAATTTAGCCCAATACCTAGCACATAGTAAGCTTAATAAATTCTTATTGACCAAATGATGTTGGCTTTGGCTTTGTATTGACAATGCCTAGCAAAAAGTAACCACTTAACAAGTGCTTTTTGAAAGATGGATTCTCCATTCTGACAATAATCACAGCTCCTTCAAATAACTGCATATGTGCAAGGCATTGAATCAGGAATTGAAGGTGCAAACAAAGACAAAAATAAAACAAACCTTGCCCTCAAGGAGGTTAAGTGCTAAAATGTATTTTTACTGAATTAATAAATGAATCCTTATAAACATGAGATTGGGAGGGTGAAGACTATTTTAAATGGAAAGAGTATATATATGTATGTGTGTGTGTATAGTGTGTGTATATGTCCATATAATCATATATGTATATAAATAATCATATAAAAACTATGTGACTGTCTTTATCTGGAAGCCAAAATTTAAATAGAAGGCTAAACTCCTTAGTTCTAGATTTAATAGTCAATTTATTCCTCCAGAAGAATTTATCCTGTCCTACAAACCCTTAAATATACAGTGATGATTTGTAGAAACTTGGGGAGATTTATATGAACTGATTCAAAGTGAAAAACAAAGAACCAAGAGAATACTATATACAGGGACTGCAACAAAAACAGAGATAACTAGCAGGAAGTTAATTCTCAGTAAGTGGGGAAAAAAAACCATGAAGGTCATAGAGAACAGATAATGAACCACAAGTATCAGTCTGAGAAATAATGATGTATCTGTAGCAAGGAAGGAACTAATGACCATACCAAAGTGTCTTTAGCCGCAGTGCATAAGAACAGATTAAGACTAAAAGAGACAATATGATATGGTGGAAATAAGGCCGGACCAATAGTGAGGCAACCTGGATGCCAGTCGTGGCTCTGCTATGATGTAGCCATGCAAATCTGCCCAAATTACTTCTCCTTTCTGAGACTCTCAGAGTGCAAAACAAGTGGAAATGATAAAGAGGGAAATCTGCTGGAAAAGGCAAAATGGAATGAAATAAACAGTTTTTTAAGTATCTACTATATGCCAGGCTTTATGCAAAGAGATTTAAACATGTTATCTCATTTGATCTTCACAACTACCTTGCAAAGCAGGTGCTATTATTATTTGCATGTTTTAGTTGAGAAAACTGAAGCAGGCAGAGGTTAAATGACTTGCCCAGGGTCACACAGTTAGTAACTGCTGGAGATAAATATTAACTCAGGTCTTCTGACTCAAAGCCCAGTGCTCTATCTACTGCACCACCATCACTTGCACAAGTAAAAGGATTTGCCTTAGCAAAGAGAGAGGTCAGTTCTTTCTGTGAAACAGGGAAGAAGTAGGGGACAGTGGAGAAAGATTTCTAAGTAATGTGAAATGAATAATAGATGTAGCTTTCAGCAATAACCACCATTTTTCAGTGAATAATGAAGCAAGGTCCTCACCTGAAAGCTCAGGGGAAAGGTGCCATGGGAAGTCTGATGAGAGATTAAAAGATCTGAAATAGTTGGTGCTGGGTATAGGATAGTGAGTCACTTCGGTGTAAAAGGATTCTCTTGCTGCAGTGAAGTCCCAGTTGGGATTATTGTAATGGCAAGCATAGTACTTTGGTCCTTGTTTTAGTTATTGTAATAACAAGCAAAGTAATGCTTTGCTTCTTGTTTCAGCTATTCAAGTGCCTTTGAGCCTCACCTATGATTATATCAAGTCTTTGTTGGAAATAGTATAAATTGTGTTGCCCTTAATAGACCTAATCATCACATGGAGCCCAAGGTGGGAGCAGCTTGCCAAAAGGGCAGAACAGGAAGGAGCAGAGCAGAGAAAAGCTTGAACAGAGCTGGGACCAAGCAGAATTGAGAGAAGATGTTTATGATGTTGGCACTCTGTCTGTTGTTCTGTTTGGTGTTACTTTGTCAGATAGAAGCATTCTGTCAATTGAACTGTGTTACTTTGTCAGACAGAAGCACTCTGTCTATTGATTTATGCTGATTTCTCAAATAGAAAGTGAATTGAGATGATAGTGTGGCAATGTATGTGAATATTGCCATAATTCTGTTAAGCTTAATGTGTGTAAATATTGTTTTGGCTCTGTTGAGCTTTGTTTTCCTAGAAACAGAAACTGTGAAGAGCTTGGGTGGGAAAATTCCATGAGCTGGACTGGAGAGCTGCCTACCTGTGAATCCAGGCAACAGTGGTGAATCCAGGTAAGAGCTGGGAGTAGAAGAAGAGTTTTGGAGTTTAAAAGTCAGCCTCCAGTTAAGATGAAAGAAGACTTTAGATAGGTACTTGTCACATTGTGACTTACTGAATGACATGTTTTATTTAAGACTATGTGGCCACCTTAGTAATAAGTTGTTATGTTATATTGTTGTGAATGTTTTGCTTTAATCTATTGCTGAATAAATGGAGAGTTCACTATAGTATGTGGTCAGAACCTTAAAGTTATTCACCGCAACTGTCCTCAGGAGAGCTGCTCATGATTGGCTTTACAATTATGTAAAACTTATTTATAGTGGACCCAATGAGTACAGTTATATGATTTCCTCCACCTCCATTCAGCAGTGCATGGATAGGAGAAAATATGTGAAAAGAAAGGTCAGCATGAGAGTATGACAAAGCATGATGGGCAGTAGGACAAGGAGTGTAGACTGGAGGATAGTGTCAAGATGAAGTGGATCACCATGGTATAGAAGTAGAGGAGAAGGCACTGTTGTCAGTTCAGGGGTGATGGTCTGGGGGAAAAAATCTGAGGGGTGGAGGGACTAGAAGTCACAGGGAAGACAAAAAAGAATCAGATTATGTATTGGAAGCAGATGGAAAGATAAAATGATCAAAAATGATCAGAGAAAGGAATTTCAAAGTTCATGAACGTGGAAGTGGAACAATTGTGGGTGATAGCCGTATCAAGGGCATTACATCTCTCTGTGTAAGGTAAAATGGAGAGTAAACCATGGGAACTGACTAGTTTGAGGAAACAGGAACTTAAGATATTAAAGGGAGTATCAATATATATTTTGAAGTTTCTAGAATCAGGGCAGGAGGGGGTGGCTAGGTGGTGCAGTGAGTAGAGCATCAGCCCTGGAGTCAGAAGGACCTGAGTTCAGATCCTGCCTCAGACACTTAACACACACAAACAAAAACCTAGCCGTGTGACCTTGGGCAAGTTACTTAACCCCAATTGCCCTCCAAAAAAAAAAGAAAGAAAGAAAGAAAGAAATCAGAGGTAGAATGAGGGCAGGAGTAAGAATGTTGGGAAAGACTAAGTCAGGCAATGGACTCACTGAAGAAGGAAGAACCTGGAGACTGGTAGGTAACAGTAACTAGACTCTTAATTAGATGAAATTAGTGAGAAAGGAAAAGGTTAAGTTTGGTAATTATGGAGCAGGCATTCCAGGGAATAAATATAGTGAAAGGGATATGTAGATCTAGGTTGAGATACTGGGAAAGGGAGTTAGATTAGGAAAATGGAAGTAATGGCATGAGTGCTAAGGAATGGGGAATGGTGTTTGTACAATTAAAGCAAAGGATTCCAAATTACTGAGATGGGGAGAGTAAGAGTGTGTGTGTGTGTGTGTGTGTGTGTGTGTGTGTGTGTGTATACATACACACACAACATACATATGGTATATAACATAGTATATTAGTGATAGAGAAATCAAGGAGTTCAGGCAGAGTATCAGTGATTGGACCAAGATCTACTGAGGTGGGCAAATGATTAGACTGTTCATGACCCAACCTCCAGGTCAAGGTAATGTAGCCTGTGAAACCCAGGGAGCCCACCTCATAGCAGAAGTAGGCAAAGCTATGGCCTGGGGGAATCACTCCAGGAGAAAGGAGTCAGTAGTTTGGGGTGGAGCTGATCCTGGAATGTCCTGTGGAGTACTGGAGAAGATTCTGAGCCTTCAAAGGCAGGGTTTTTCAGATCTGTAGCTGATACAGGGCTCCTGGGGAAGGCCTTGTGGTAAAAACAGTCAGGTGGCCTGAATCTGGAGCTGATGTTAGGCTCCTTGGAAGAGCCCTGGGATGAAAAGGCCAGTCTCATTCAGTTCTAGGACTTGATAAAATTAACACAGAATTATCTATAAACAGGGGTAACCAATATACACATCTAAAGGGACTGTGTATCCCCAACTTATGTCTTTTCTGATGTTCATTGTTGGTGGCTTGTTGAGCATTTATCTCTGTAGTTTTATTTATCAAAGAATTCTATATGATCCCTAATATTTACATGAGGGAGTCCTTGCTGGAGGGGAGCATCTGTGGCTGCATTTTGCTCTGAGTCAAATGTTTCCTTGTATTCAACAAGCAACAAAAACATCAGATTGGATGTTCTCTGAACCTTTTATTCACTTAGGTCACTATAAATATGTGACCTGCAATAGAAAACCATTAGAGAAAGAAACAGTTGGACTACCATATTTTCAAGGTATGATGATAATAACAATTAACATTTATATCATGCTTTAAGGTTTGGAAATCACTTCACATTATCTCATTTGAGAACATAACTCAATACACATGTAGATCATTTTCAGAAAGATTTTATAAAAATAAGTAGGAATGAGTTAGAAGTATTTTGCTTATTCTCTCAATCACATTTTGAGTAGTACTATCATACATTATTTTAAATTTTTTATTAATTTTCCCTACATGAAATATCTTGCAGAATGATATCTTCCTGCTTTAAAGATGATATTCCCTCCAGCATGGAGCTCTTCCTGGGTACATGTGTACTTGGTGTGCAAATTAGGTGCTCTTCCCAATTTCATCTTAACTATCATTTAAACTTCCTAATATACAATACGTAGGCCTGTGGTTTCAGCTTCCAAGTCAGATGATTTCAATATTACTGATCATGAACATGGATTATTTTAAGAGCTAGAGGGAAACCAGACAAATGTTCCTCCTTATACAAGTTTTATCCATGAATGCTTATATGGCTCAGCTGGGTCTCATGCCAAGTTTTCCATAGTTTTTCAGTTCTGCTGCTTGTGCTCTTCTGCCAATTTATCCATTATGTTTAAAATTAAGTTGTATTCTAAACCAGGGTTGCCTGCTACTTTGACAGGTGATCAAGTGTTTTCTGGCTAGTGTGTTTTTGTTTTGTTTATTTTGTTTTATGGTTATCCTGTGATCCCTTGTCATGGAGACTACTTGACATTTTTTAAACTTTTACAGAAATTATGATGCTCAAAGTCTATGTCAAGTAAATCAACAAGAATTTATTAAGCATCTACTTAAGTACCAGGAATTGTGCTAAGTGCTGGGGATTAAAAGGCAGGCAAAACAAAATAGTTCCTATTGTTAAGGAGCTCATAGTCCAATTTGGGGACAATATGTAAACAATTATATTTGCAAGATATATGCAAGATAACTCAGAGATAATCTCAAAGAGAAGGCACTAGCATTAAGGGGGTATATGGAAATATTTCTGGCAAAAGGCATAATTTCAGCTGAGACTTGAAGAAAACCTAGAAACCCAAAAGGATGAGATGAGGGGAGAGAGAATTCCAGGCATGAGGGACAACCAGTGAAAATGTCCAAAATCAGGAGATGGAATGTCTTGTGAAGGAAAAGCAAGGAGATCAGTGTTACTGGATCACAAAATATGTGGAGGGGAGTGACCTATAAGAAGACTGGGGGGCGGCTAGGTGGCGCAGTGAATAGAGCGCCGGCCCTGGAATCAGAAGGACCTGAGTTCGGAGCCGGCCTCCGACACCTAATCTGCACAAACAAAAACCTAGCCGTGTAACCTTGGGCAAGTTACTTAACCCCAATTGCCCTAAAGGGGCGGCTAGGTGGCGCAGTGAGTAAGAGCGCCCGGCCTCGGAGTTTGGATGACCCGAGATCAGATCCGGCCTCAGAAAATGAGCACCCACGCATAAATCAAATGACTAGCCGTGTAACCTTGAGCAAGTTACTTAACCCCAATTGCTTAAAAAAAAAAAAAGAAGACTGGAAAGAAAGGAAGAGAATAGATTATGAAGGGCCCTCAAAATCAAATAGAGCATTTTATGTTTGATCCTGGAGGTAATGTAGAGTGACTAGTGGTTATTGAATATGGGGATTACATAGTCTGATTGTCACTTTAGGAAATGGAGAATGGACTGGAATGACACTTAAGGCAAGGGTACCTAGTAAAAGGTAGTCCAGGAATGAGGTGATGAGTATCTGAATGGATCTGAAAACAATCTGCATAGAGATGATAATTAAATCTAGGGTGGCTTATGAGATCACTAAGTGAAATAGAAGAGAAGGAGAAGAGGGCTCGAGTCAGAACCTTGGAAGATACCCATAGTTAGTGGGAGAAACCTGGATAAAGATCCCACAAAGGAAACTGAGAAGGAGCTAGGTATAAAAATAAGTAGGAGGAGACCAGGAGAGAGCAATGACACAAAAACATAGAGAGAAGAGAGTATCAAGGAGGAGAAAGTGATCTACAATGTCAAAGGCGATAAGGAAATCAAGAAAGGTGAGGATTGAGAAAAGTCCATTAGATTTGGCAATTAAGTCATTGGTAACTTTTGAGAGGGCAGTTTCAGTTGAATGAGGAGGTCTGAAGCCAAACACAAAGAATTACGATATTTTTGCTAATACCTTTGCCCTTTTTTCCATTTTGCTTTTTTCAACATTGACAGATTGATTTTGTATCAGTATCTTTATCAGAAATGTTATAAGTAATCCAACTGAAAGGCATTACCACACAATCTAAGAGTATTGGTTTCTTTCTTTCATAGTCTTGTTAGATCTGCTTGTTTGAATAGGTCAGGTTGGAACTGTAGCAGCTCTCTTGCTATTTTTTCTTATCTTTAGCTTTTCTTCTAATGTGATGATTTTGCCCCTTGGTCAACTGTTTGAATGCACATAGACAGATGGTTCTTAGATGACTTACACATCAGTAACTATGTGTTCTGTGTATTTAAGACATTGCCAATTTCATAATGGGGGAGTGGGAGGGGTGGCTCCTTTAGTGCTTGTGCTATCCAGCATCTCCTTACTCTTATCTAAAAGAAAATATTCATGATTTATTAGACATGAGGTTTCTGAGTTGTCTATAAACCTTTGTCTTCTTTGGCTCCTGGAACTCAATATTTTCCAAAAATCTTTTAAAACACTATCCAACCATATGCCTAACTTTACAATGAAGTTACCAAGTATCAAAGTATATACAGACTTAGTTTGGAAAATCTTGTCAAGTTCTTCATAAAGTTTCTCTTCATTTTCTGCCATAGATTTTTGGCATATAAGATACATTTATGTTCATGTTTTTATTTATATTCATTGTGAGTACTTTAAGAGATGATTAAGTTTTCCATGAAATAGTTATTCTTTTCCCCCCCTTAAGATGCACAATGAAACTGGATTTACCAACTCCTTTATTTGATACTTTGAAGTGGTCCTGTGGGCCATTCCTCCAACTAGTTGCAACTTACTGGTCTTCTGGTTTCACTTATTACAAGACTATCAATATTGATGTATCTCAGTTCTTCCAATAGTTTGTCAATTTGTTGGCCACTGAACCAAAATCTAACATTTAGAGTATCAACAATTAGGTTAATGATTATGGATGGTCTAAAAATTGCGTTAATCTTAGCACCTTCAGCCCCCTTTGCCACCACTCCATCATTGTCACTGCAGAAGCAGAAAAGGGATACACAGTACTAAGGGCCATTTTATATTCTTCATTTCATAGGGCACCATAATGAAGTAATTTCTCACCTACAGGTTTTTCTATACTTGGTTAGGTTGGTCTTAGAATTGCTGTGTGTCACTAGGACAGTAACAAAAGTCTTTGTAGAGTTTGACAAAGTTCATGCTCCTGTCATGGTCTTCAAGAATCCAGGGTCAACACATGCCACAATGAGACATCAGAGTAGAACTTTATGGAAGCTGGAAAGATTACTCGCATTTGATTTGCATAAAATCTTTTTCATTGTCTTACAATCCGGGTATCTTATTCCTGTTACCTTATCACCATATTCTTTGGAAACTGGCCATTTACGACAAACCTAGATTTGTCCTTCTTTTCATGTGTCATGAATTAGTAACAGCCATGCAGAGTACACAGTCATAATTTACAAACTGTGATCTGGGCCTAAAGTAGCTACCTTGAGAGTATTTACTTAAGACTGTACAGAGATATACTTTTTCAGCACAAAATATTTTGTGGCATTCAACAGCACAATTCATAAGTGCCTCCCACAGAGTTTCCCCTTGGAAAATATAACAGAACAATATTTATGTCACAGTATTAAATTGCATTTAGAAAGCTGAGAGAATCTTCAGCTTTTGAAAGGACATACCTTTCTTTAAATTGCATTTATTTTCTTATTTGGAAAAGGGCTGGAGTTGGTGATAGTAGGTAAAGTGAGCAGTGGAAATTACATATTACTGACTGGTATTGTCTGGATATCTGCCCAGGTAAAATCCTGGTGGAGAACTTCAGAAAATCATCATTTTTTTTCCTCCTACACTTTCATAAAGCTTAAAAAAATATCACCCTTATCAAATAGAAATCGTTCTCAATTATCTCACTTCTTCGGTTTCAGTTTTCTTATCTTTAAAATGATAGTTGGACTAGATTAACTTCAAGGTTCCTTTCTGACTCTAACATTACACAGAGCCCCCACTGCTCTATGGGAGCCTCTCTAGGCCCTCAGTCATTTTTCTATAGTGATGAAAATAAAATTAGTGGAATTTTGAATGTAGTATGAGATGAGAAAACAAAGTAAAACTAGGGAAGATAGATAGAAACTACTCTTTAGCCCTTTGCATCAATGGCATCATGACAATGGTCACACAACTAAATGTAATTGAATTTTACTCCCCTCCCCAGAACTGAGTTCAAACATCTGAAGATTTATGAGTATACATTCATGAATCTTTTGCAGTGGAAGTAGAAAAGCAGCTTTCTCAATTCCTAAGAAATCTATATTTCTTTCTGATCTTTCCTCCCTTCCTTCTGTCTTTCATCTTCTTTTGCAATCAGGAAAAGTGGGAGATCCAACTTTTCCTAGCATTGATGCTAAGATGGAAGAAAGCTGTGAAGGTAAGACCTTTTTGCTTAATCTTCTTTAGTTAAATGAGTACTTTCAAGAGAGATAAGCCAAACTTTCTACAGAGAAAAAAACCAATGGATGAAGAATGCCTATTATGCAAACTCATGCTATTTAATTTGAAAAACAACTCATAAAACTGACCTTATGATGCATAAGTATAGCTATCAATTGATCTAACTATATCAATGTGTCACTGTATACATACAAATCAAGGAAGGAAGGGAGGGAAGGAGGAAGAAAGAAAGAAAATCTTGGAGAGACACTATAGATAGATAAAGAACTGGGCTCAGAATTTAATGGGAGAAAGAAAAAAGGCTGGGTTGCCTTTGGGAGACAGTAGGGTTGTTCTTTGTTTTATTTTTTTACGATCCCAAGCCTTTCCTTGAAATAAAGATCAACTTTTTAACATCAATAATCTTTCATTAATGTTGTGTGACTAAAAGTCACATATAACAAAATCTCCAAAGATTTTTCTAGTGTCGTGGATCAACCAAAGGAAAACAAAAAGACTGATTGATAGACACAAAGAAACTGTTGCACATTACTAATGTAACCTATGATGCAGAACCCCAAAGCCTGGATATTGATCCTCAGACCAGGATGGTGGTCAGAGGTGTCAAACATGTAGCTCACAATAATCTTGGTAACATCCTGAATCAGATTAAAATATAATTGGGAAATATTTAACCAAATAAATAAAAAACAATAAAATATAGATAATATTTTAAAACTAAGTCAATATGCAGCCTGTAGGGATCCTTATGTAGGACTTAGTGGCTTCTATTTCTATGTTAATTTGACACTATTGGTGTAGGTGATCCAGTACAACAGCCACTGTTCTCCACATTCTGATGTGGCATTTACTATCTGTGTGATGACCCTAGGTGGTCATATAACCTCTGTGAACTTCAGTCTCCTCATCTGTAAAATGGGAATAATTATAACATTTTCCTCAGTTATCGTGAGAATGAAATGAGATCATGTATATAAATATTCTGTAAAATTTAAAGCATTGCATTTATATAGGCTGTGATTATTATGTGTATAAAAATGATCCAAGCTCCTATGCAACAGCCATTAACAATATTAAATGCAGGACAGTATTTATTCCATCTCATAGGAAGAATACAAAGGTGTAAAGGATTTATAAGGGACCTTAACCATCTGATACAGTTCTTGTTTTCTCTCTATATAAATCCAACCTCCCCCCTTTCTATACCCCCAGCCTCCAAGGACCTCTAAACTCAGCATTATTTTGTGGTTTGGATTTTCCCTGGAAGTGGAATGAATTTGTGGTTGCTAGAGAATCAAGCCCTTCCTATTCCAAGAAGACTGACCTTGAGCCAGGGAGCCATACAAGCAACCAATCTTATAATGCTACCCTAAGGTTTGGAGTCTCCCTATATGAGGAATATACTTGGTTTGCCAAAAGCAACCTACTACCCAGATCTATAACATCCAGATAACTCATGGTCACAGGAGAGCACAAAGTTCGCTCTTCCAAACCATGGCTTAGGCCCTTGCTGGTCTTCTGGCCCTGGTACTGAATTCTTGCTTCTCTTATTTCTAGTGTACTAGGTCCAGGATCCCTCACCATTTATGACTGCTTCTGACAGTTTTGCAATCTTTCCATTTGACTGATAGACTCTATTTCTACCTCTCTAAGATGGGGGTGGAGAAAGGGGGGAGGTTGGATTTATATAGAGAGAAAACAAGAACTGTATCAGATGGTTAAGGTCACTTATAAATCCTTTATACCTTGTATTCTTCCCATAAGATGGAATAAATACTGTCCTGCATTTAATATACCTTCTCTCCCTAGAAGGCAGCTCCTAGAGCTCTTCACCTTCCTCCAGCAAGTTGGGTCTAAACTCACCACTGCCTCTTGTTACTGCCAATTCTAAGGCCATGTTGTTTAGAGTATGTGCAAACATGCCTTTCTTCTTGTCTGTTCTTGGACTAGGTGCCACCATCTGTGGGGATTATGGGGCTCCCACTACTCTTGGGGCTTCCTAATTTAGAAGCTCTGATATATCTCTCCTGTGCTTTATTAGTATGATTCCCTATGGTAAGACACTGCAGATTACTCAGACTTCACTCATCCTCACAGGTCCTATATCCAGGCTTAGTTCTGCTCTCCTCTCTCTGCAAATATCTTAACCAACCACTTGGAGCAGATCTATCTGTCTTCTTTTAAGACTCAGTTTAAAGATGTGGCACTTACCCTCAATAGCCTCAGCCAATCAAGTCATCACCAGCGCTAAGGCTTAATCACTGATATTCAATGAAGCATGAAAGGGTCAAGAAGAATCCAGGCCCAGGATAATTCCCAAGTCTGATCAATAAGATGATGTCAATCACTTCAATGATCTCTATAAGGGGATCTAATCAAGGTCACAAACAAATGCCAAAGTGGTGAGGGCAATTTATCATATGTTTAAAATCTTTGGAAAATATAATAGCTCTCTTTCCACAAGCCTAGTGAATTACTTTCATAAATCCTAAAATGTGTCACTTTACAAGTGGAAGAATTATTTGAAAATGTCTTTTGGTTCTTTACCAATGACTCTCCTCAATGTCCTTTTCTCTTTCTATCTCACTTTTCTCTCTTTGTCTTTCTCTTCACCTTTTCCTACTTACTCACCACTTTTCATAACTCTCTCCTCTCTGTAGAATCCAAAGATATTTTTAATGTATAATTAAAAGTCTTTTTAATGAAAAACTGTATAATAAAAGATGAAAAACCAAAAATGTTTCTCTGGATAATTTTGTGTTCTATGACTCTCTAGGCTAAGATGAAATACCATCTCCTCTATTTGATATTCAATGACCTTCACAATAACAGCTCCAGTTAGCTTTCTAGTTGTATTAATCTTTCTCATGCCATTTCCATGATCTAGACAAACTGACTTTCTTGCTGTTCTTCACATATGATATCCCATCTCCTGTCTCCATGCTTTTGAACAGTAAGTCCACTCTCCCTATAATCAGTGGTGAGTTGGTAAATGTTTAACTATCATCTTTCAGGAGGGGGTGGGGAAAGAATGTACCCACAATACACTTTTATTAACATTGTATCAACAAAATTATAAATCAAGCCTTGATTTATAGCTCTTACAAATTTCCAAGGTGTAAAGGCTTACACTGAAAACTTAACAATCAGTTTTTGAGATCTCATACAAGTTGGATCCAGCATACACTTTCCTGTTATATACTTACTCCTCACCTCTACCTCTTAGGATCCCTAGCTTTCTTAAATTCTTAGTTCAAATCTCACATCCTCCCTAAGGCCATTGGCCCAGATATCAATGTTTTCCCCACAAAAATATGTTATATATATATATATATATATATATATATATATATATATATATATATATATATATATATATATATATATATTTAAAGTTACTCATTTTTCTTCCCCCAGCAGAAGGTAAGCTCCTTGAGGCAAAAACTGTTTCACTTTTGCCTTTGTACCTAGAACAGTTTAGTTCACATTAAGTAGGCACTTAATAAGTGCTTGTTAATTGATTTTAGAATGCAAAAAATGAAAGTTCCTTCTAGGCAGAACTAACCTTAACCTGATATGAATAGTATCTAGTACACTGTATACTTAACATATGTTTGAATTGTATGGATTTTATAAGACATCCCTAAATTCCATAACTAAATTAATACTAATTAATAGTTTCTTCCTTCCTTTTTCTTTTTATTTCTTTCCTTTCTTTTTTTCTTGCTTGCTTGCTTTCTTTCAAAGAACATAACTCATTAGAATGGCTAAGTATATGTAGACTTTGAATCATTTTTGGTTTCATTTTTCAGTTATTTGGTTGGGGGAGGGTGGAACAGGAGCATTCTGTAAAATCACTTCCAAAATAATAAAATATAAACATGTAAAACTGGGCCTCCCTACGACTTTGCTACTATAGCCTGAATTCCTCTTAGTCATATTCCTCTCCACAGCTACCTCAGGTTCAATCTCTTCACTTCTTGTTCAAGAGACCCCAATCTTCCCTGAGCTGCCTCCCTTAAAAAGATTCCATTTCCTTATTGACTACATGGGCTCACAAGGTAGTAGTGAAAACAGATAATTTACTCAAAGTAGTATGATAACAAAAATCATTTTAAAAATTATATGGTCATCACTTCATGTCAACCCCAAAATGAGGCTGTCCCCTGTCTAGAGTCCAATTAATCTATATTTCTTCTTATCTCTCTCTACCTTTTTGCCACCCTCTTTCTCTTCCACTTTCCTCTTTTGATAAACCATCTTAGCTTTTCAACTATGGAGCTTCTCCACCGTACCTCAGGACTCCTCCCTGAGAAGAGAAGGCAGTTTCTTCTACCTGAAAGCATCATGGGATATGTAGTCCAAACCAATCTCTCAAAGAGTATTGCTCCTTTACCCTTGGGCAAAATAATATCAAGGATCTTTTGGGTTTAAAGTTGTGTGTGTATGTTAGGATTAATGGACTGTAAGATCTTCCCTGTCCAATAATAGGTCTGTGTGACCACATGTGTTCCTTTTTTTTCCTTGGAACAGGAGCTGTGTTCCCATGTCTAGAGGCACACAAGTATTTCAATCACAGATGTCTTGCTGCTTTGAGATCTGGCCCAGTTCACAACTGTGACACATCCTAAGCCACACAGAGCCTAGATAGATAGGTAGATACATATGTATTCAGGGAGATTTATATTGCCTTGGGGGAGGCACTTGCATAGAGGAAAGCTTGCTTACAGGGAGACTTGTTTACAGGAAGACTTTCACACTTTTTTGTACTGAGTCAATGAGGCACTGAGTCACGTGGGTTGTGATGCCTTCTGGCTCTGAGCCTATTAGTTGAAAACTATATATACTGGGAAGTTGGTATATTACTTTGGGCCTCACTCGTGGGAAGAATGGTTCTTTGTGATTTAGCCAGACTAGATTCTGGGTAGCCATGGTAAAGGAGTCCACCAGCTATGAATGTGAACCCAGATGTTGGTGCTCACTGGTCTGGTGATTATGTATCTATTAGAGCCCTGTCTATTGGATTCTTTCTTGGATACTCACTTCTTTCTATTTATCTGCCTGCATTGTTTAATTAAAGTAAGATTGTTGACCCCTTTGAAGTTGTCTTTCCTTTAGAAAAGCAGATCAAGAACTCATGTTAGCAACCCTCCTGTGTGCTGGTATTATTAGTCTTATGCCTCCACAACAGCTGCAAATATCGTTAATGCAACAATATGCATGTGTGTGTACATATATACATACATATATATATATATATATATATATATATGGAATGAAGTGGCACAGAGAATAGAGTGCTAGGCCTGGACTCAGAGAGACTCATCTTTGTGAGTTCAAATCTTGCCTCAGACACTTACTAGCTATGTTATCCTGGGCAAATCACTTAACCCTGTTGGCCTTAGTTTCTCTATCTGTAAAATGAGCTGGAAAAGGAAAAGGCAAACCACTCCAGTATCTTTGCTAAGAAAATCCCAAATGGGGTCACAAAGAGTCAGATATGACCAGAAAATTATTGAACAACAACCACATATATAAATACATGTGGGTGTACATTTTTCATCTTAAAATATAACTCTGAATAACTGTTGCTCTATGTTCTTATGTTCAGATACACATAAAGTTAAAAGGTAATTTAGTATAATGGGGAAAAAAACAAATAATTTAGTATAATGGGGAAAAAAACAAATAATCCAAATTTGTATTCCAAAACAATGTGGTACACTGACTCTGGAGTCAGAAGAAAAAGGTTCAAATCCCACTTCTGTTATTTTCAACTTGTATGATCTCGAAATCACTTGCCATCTCTGGGTCCTAGCTGCTTCATCTATAAAATGAGGGGACAAGAGTAGATTACCTCTAAGGTCTTCTTCATTCTAAATCTACGACTGTATATTTTGTGACCCATTAGTGAGCTGGGGGGTGTCCACCTCAAGTATATGAAGACTTCCCCTAGTGGAATGGGTGGATGATACAATCTGTGCCCAGGCCATGAAGGCAGCTAAAGCAGGCACTGTGGACCTCTGAGAGCTTGGTCAGACATCAAAGGCATGAAGGTCATACCCTGCCTGCCAGGCCATCGCCAGTCATCTTAACGCTTGTCTTGCCATTGGACTTCAATGACTCAGGAAGAGAGAGTGAAGCTGATGACTGTGCAACTCTGCCTCACTTAACTTCAGTTCACTCCCAAGTCAAGACCTGTGATGTCACTGGTCCTCTTTAAAACCAAAGGATAAACAATGACAACAGCCAAAGGAATAAAGAATCACTTAATCCTACAAATGTGCCTAGTATATGTGCAAATGCCATATGTATTATTGTTCTTGATCATGCTTTACTTTCTGGTCTTCAATAACCAGTTTACAATACTTTTACAGGATTCCTGGCTTTTTATAATAAGAGTGCTGCCTTGTAATTTTTTATAAATTCTAGGGGTTATCAGTTTTAGTCATTAGTTATAGATAGGTTATTTGTCATACTGCATGCAGGTAAGCTACAATATTCAGTTTAACATCAAATAAATAAAAATGAAGATCACTAAACAATCAAAAAATATTTTATTTTCCAAAGGCCAGTGAACTAGTCAAATTTTCCATTCTTTCTTTGTAACAGACACTTGAATATATCCTTTGAATAGTAGTCAACATCAACTTATATTTATTACAACTGTACATCAGTAAAATCTACACACAATTTTTCAACCCATATGTAATGAAAAAGGATATTATTTATAAAGCATACATTACCTTCTTAAAGTACCATTTCTCTGCCTTTCAAGTGTACATAGCAAATACATAAAGTTTTACCCTGGGTCAGAAAACAGCTGCCTTTATTCTTTAGAGGCTGACACCTGTGTATAATCATTGGGAGTGATTAATGAAGACTGAGATCAAGGTTTCATGCAATTTTAATTTTATGCTCTGGGCCTGATGTGCAAGGAATTTGTATTGGGTAATAAAGGAATATAGGCTCATTCTAATAAGGATGACAAATGACTATTAAAAAATGAGTTTGACTCATTAGCTGAACATGTTTAAACTGAAGTGACCTTAGTGCTTTGGAAAACATTTTGCATAGTCTCAGTGTGTGATGATTAGTCTTATGAAGATACTTAAACAAATTAATGCCTTTATGAAAAGTTAAAAGCATTTGTATCAAAGAACAAAAATGTTATGACAAAAGCAAAATGTTTACCACATAACTGACTTGGATTCAAGCACTCAATTAGATTAGTAACAATTTTCCATGGCTCTGTATTTTTACCATCTACTGTAAAAGCCTATAGGCACTTGAATAAGAGTGACATTTCAACAGAATTTTAAAATCAGAAAGAGAATGCTTCTCTAGCCAGGAAACGAAGTAATGAAGTCAAAACAAGGACCATCCTTGCTGCTATCTGTGCTCATTGATTCTGTGCAAGCAATTATAAAATGGTGTTGATTCTTCTTGCCCTTAATGTTGACATAAATAAGTTGGCCTGGTATCCAAAAAGAGTAGTCTCCAAGGTCAGGAATTGAAATGAAGATGAAGTGCTATACTAATTAAGTAATATCTAAAGCAGAGTAAAGCAAGAAAAAACTAACATTTTCCAAATAAATAGGTGTAAATAATTGAATATGGTATTAGTAACAGAGGGTCTTGTACTTCTTGGAATTAGACTTATGAGTTGATGATTTGTCAGGAAAATAAGCTTCTTTCATTTAGACTATGTGTGATAACCACAAAACCTTTTGAAGAGGAAAGAAGGGGAACTAGTGATTGTTTTAAAATGTTCCTAAAACATCAAAGATGTTTTAAAATGTTCCTAAAACATCAAAGATTGAATCTGAGCACATCTCTTTTCAGCCATAGTAACACAGTCAAATAAGGGCATGGAAAGTAGTAGCTTACTTGTATTAGTAGCTATCTGACTTGAGTTATGTTTTTCTGCTTAAGTTTTCCAGGAATTAGTTCTCCTTAGGTCCTGCAACCCCATCTCACAGAGATATCACATGCCTCTTTTCACTAGTTTAGGTTTTCTCTCAGTTCCTCTTGAGGTGAACCTGTGAAAGATTGTCTGGAATGATGTCATCAAATTACCTCTAGTATTTTTCCATCTAGGTCTCCTTTGGGGAAAAAAAATCCCTCTGTTTCAGAGTACTCTGCTTACTCAGCACATGTAAAACTAGGAGAAGAAAGGAGAGTATTCGAGTTCTGAAAATAGAACTTTTCATTTCGGTCATGGTTGCATATGTGTAAAGTGGTAGGATTCATCTTTTCTTGCCTGTGCCAATGTTCATTCATCCCTTATGGGCAAAGAAAAATTATGCACCAATTTGTGTCATCTGTCACAAACTGCTATCGTCAGGGCAAAGGAGGCTTTAAAACCCAAATAACATTTACCAGAAGATTTGACAATATTATCTTTTGAAAGTGAAGCTAATGAGAATCAACACAGAGTGGATGATATAAGCTATCTGTAAGAGTAACACATTCTAAGAGATCATTTCTAAATGTGTGGCTACTAAAATCTCATCAAGGAGAACTTGTTGAAGGGATACTGGGAAGGCAGGAACACTAATGTCCTGCTGATGGAGCAATAAATTGGTTCAAGTACACTGGAAAACAGTTTGGAATTATATAAGAAAAGTGACTCTATGATTCACACCATCTGACACAGAGATTCCACTACTAGGACCGTATCCCAAGAAGTTTACTGATAGCAAGAAGATATTCATATATCTACAAATATTCCTAGAAGCTTTATTTGTGATAACAAAAGTGCTGGAAAAGAAATGTGCACCTAGGGGTGGCTAGGTGGCGCAGTGAATAGAGCGCCGGCCCTGGAGTCAGAAGAACCTGAGTTTGGAGCTGGCCTCCGACACTTAATCCACACAAACAAAAACCTAGCTGTGTAACCTTGGGCAAGTTACTTAACCCCAATTGCCCTAAAAGGGCTGCTAGGTGGCGCAGTGAGTAAGAGCTCCGGCCTCGGAGTTGGGATCACCCGAGATCAGATCTGGCCTCAGAAAATGAGCACCCACGCATAAATAATGACTAGCCGTGTAACCTTGAGCAAGTTACTTAACCCCAATTGCTTTAAAAAGAAAAAAAGAAATGTGCACCTACTGGTGAAAAAGAGGCCAAGTAAAGGGTGGGACTTTTTCCAAATATATTACCCCATGAGGCAAGTGAAACCAGAGCTCAAATAACAGTAGGCAAAGTAACCACACAACAATGTAGATAAAGTGAGCATGAAGTGGTCACCAAACTTTGTTCAAGTACAGTGCTTCACTGTCCTTACTAAACCATCAATATTAAATAACACATACTGCCTATTCTGTTAACAAATAACAGATCATTTTTGAAGAATTTGATTTGTGGCAATGTTCATTTGAGTTTTTGTTGGGAAGTGTTGTATCAAAACAAATGTAAATCAATCAATAAATTTTAAAATAAAATGACAAGAAAAAGTCATCGAGGAGAAACCAACTTTAAAAAGTAATGAGGGTAAAATAAAATTGTAATTTTGAATGCAGTGAGATGTCAGTAATGAGAGTAAACAGGAGATAGGGTGTCTGCCCTGGAATCTAGGTGGGGTGAGAGAGGGGGATGATTTTGGTAATAAGAAGCCTTCATTGTTTATGAAATACTATACATTGCCAGAATAGCGGGCACTAGGCCTCAGCCTGTTTTACACCTGACTTTTGAAACCACGAACTTCTCCTTCAAAGCTCTTTGTACCATATATAAATGACTGTAAAAATGTTTCAGTCAGCAGAATGTTGGGAGCAGACAAAAGGTCCAGGGTGCTACCTTACCTCCTCCCCTTAAAAAAATAATAAAAAAAAACAAACCTCAAAAAACTCTGGGTCAGAATTAGTGGGATTAATGGGACTGCTTCTAGAAAGATATGGGGCTTTCTGTTAATGACTATGTATAAATTATTCATTCCGGCCAGACACAGAACATGTAAATATTCATCCTTGCCAGATACAAATATTAATACTGCAAGAGATGCCAAGGACCAGCTAGATGACCCTGGCTGACCACCAGGAGTCCCCAGACTATACTTTGAGAACCACTCTTAGACATGAGCCTAATGAGCAGGCTATCTAATGTGTGTCCTATATATAAAATATTAGATGGAAATGATCCAACTCACAAAATGCCTTAAAATGGAATCAGCATATAGTGGCTGCTCATTTTGGGGGTCTTCATGAAGGCTTCCCATATGGAAGGTTCATCAAATGGGAGGGGGGCACTTTGAGAAGAATTTAACTAGGCATTTTAGTCTATAAAACAACTTAATTGTGCTAACAATATTCCATTGGCAAAAAAGAAAATATTCATGAAACACAGTGTATTTAGCTAAAGAGAATGCAAAATCAATTTTGTGGTTGACATTTTCACTAAAATGCTTATTTCCTTTCTCTGTGCTATGGCTTGCTAATTGGTCTAACCCCCAAAATATTTTATTGTAATTTTTGGACAAAATTTGGACAAAACAACAGCAACCTATTCAACACTGAACCCATCACTACAGTCTTCACAGCAGAACTAGAGGTCATTTTAGTCAATCACTAATCAACAAGTATTTATTTAAGAGCTTACTATGTGCCAGGTACTGTATACATAATACTGTGGATAGACACAAAAGGCTCTGGTCAGATACATGTAAGTGGAAAAACAGTTCCTGCCCTAAGGTAGCTTATATTCTAATGGGAGATAATTCCATATAATAAAATATGCATAGGTAGAAAATCACTATCAACACATTTCAGTGATTGATGGCTTAAGAATACACTCTCCAAATGGTGCCTGGCAAATGAATACTGATAAATAGTAACTCCCATTCCCCTCACCCCCTTCACATCAAAAAATCTTGTATCTTTGGCTAGTCATGTAGGAAAAAGAAGCATCTCTGCCCCTTCACCACCTTCTACTCTTTACCAATCCCTCAGAGCCACCAAATCACCAGTCCAGTCATTTCCTTACTTTGACCTGAGTTAAGGAGAGAAGACCTAACCATTACAGAGCAGAATGCCCATTTTAAAGAAGCATTTAATGATGACTATGGGCAGTAGATAGAGTACAGGGCCTAGAGTCAGGAAGACATCTTTTTTATTGCTTTTTGGAGCGGGGAAGGCAGGGCAATTGGAGTTAAGTGACTTGCCCAAGGTCACAAGACTATTAATGTGTTAAGTGTCTGAGGCCAGAATTGAACTCAGGTCCTCCTGACTCCAGGGCAGGTGCTTTATTCACTGCATCACCTCGGCCATCCCTGGGAAGTCTTATCTTTGTGAGTTTAAATCTGACCTCAGACATTTACTACCTCTGTATGATGTAGCAAGTCACCTAAGCCTGTTTGCTTCAGTCTCCTCATCTGTAAAATAAGCTGGAGAAGGAACCAGCAAAACATTCCAGTATCTCCACGAAGAAAACCCCAATTGGGGTCACAAACAGTCAGACATAACTGAAACAACTGAATAACAAAAAGTAATTAACTCTGGAAAATAGCAAAAGGAATTAATAGTATGTCCCCTAATGAAATATACTTGTAGGTTTACTTCCTGCCCTTCCCAAGGCCATATCATATCCTTTTCACTACTTAATAACAACTGACATTACTACAAAATAACAATAACCATAGTACTTAAAGGTTTGACAAACCTGTGATACACATTCTCTCTTTTGAGCCTTACAACAGCTCTCAAGGGCTACAGCTCCTCCAGATAAATAAATAAGGTGGATTTAGGGTTGTGCTGGAAAACTAATTCAAAAAGAAAGCAACACAGCATCATGCTTATCTCATTTAGGTAGGCAATTCTAGCTGTGATTTTATAGTAAAATAAGATCATTTTAGAAAACAGAGGAAATAGGATTTTAAGTGACTCCCCCAGGCACAGAGCTAATGTACAAATCAGAATTTGAATCCAGATCTCCAAGGTTTCCTATATGAGGAAAAGGGGGGGCCCACTTCGAGAAGAATTTAACTTTGCATTTTAGTCTGTAAAACAACTCGATTGTGCTGACAATATTCCATCAGGGGGAAAATATATGAAACAGTGTTTTTAGCTAAAGACAATGCAAAATCTATTTTGTGGCTGCTTTTTCATTAAAATGCTTCCTTTTTCCTTCTGTGCTATGGCCTGCTAATTGGTTGAATCCCGAAAAAAACTATCATTTTATGGACAAAACATCTAGGTTACTGAGAAGCCCATTCAACACTAAGCATGCCACTGCAGCCTTCACAGCAGAACAGGAGGACAATGAGAGTCATGAAAGGGGAAGGAAAAGGAATGAGCATTTATTAAGTGCCCACTATAGGCCAGGTATAGTACTAAGCACTTTGCAAATATTATCTCATTTGAAGAAGAGACAAAAATAGATAAATACATACCTACTCCTATCTTTAAGTACATGAGGGACAGAGGATCTGCATAGGAAAGGACAGAACTATAAACAAGGGCAGAAAAATGAAATATTTAGGATAGTTAAATTTGATAGAAAAGGTTAAAGTTCATATAATCTTAGAGTTAATAAGGTATCTTAAAGATAACCAACTCCAATGTCATATTCCAAGAATTGCCACACTGACATTAGTTTTTTTTTTTCTGATCATTTCCAATAACTATTTCAGTGACCCACAAGGCAGCACGTTCCCTTTTATGACAGCTTTTAAAAAAATTCACCAAGTTCTTCATGCTAAGCCCAATCTGCATAGCATCCATCTCTTGGTTTTAGTTCTATCTTTTGGAGTCAGAAAGAAAAACTCTAACTTCCCTTTCATCTAATAGCTCTTGAAATATTTGAAAATGGCTAACACATCCCTTCTGTTAAACCTGCTGTTTTCATAGCTAAAATTTCTCAAATTCTTAAACTATTCTTCATATGACATGGTTTCAATCACCTTAAATATCTTAGTCTGGCTACCCTCTAGTACGCTAATTTACATCTTAAAATATACTATAGTCAGGAAAGGACAAAGTACCCCAGAGGTAATCTAACCAGCAGAGAGCACTGTGGGGCTATTAGCTCACTTGTTTCAGGGACTCGATCTCTATTTGTGGTGCCTAAGATTCGTTAGCTCTTTTTTATTTCTTTTGTCACAATCATGTGGATAATGTTGGGCTTATAATAAACTAAAGGTCTTTTTCTCATGCAGAGAACTACTTTTCACATGATCAACTGTACTTTTACCATTGATTTTTTGAACCCAAGTACAAGACTTTATACTTATTGTTATTAAATTCAAAACATATTAAAGTCAATTATTTCAGTCTGTTGAGATCTTTTTAGTTTCAGATTCTGTCATTGAACGTATTGGGTATCCATTCCAGGATTGTGTCATAGACAAATTTGTAAAGCATGCTTTCTATGTCTTCATCCAAGTCATTAATTTAAAAGTTGAATAGGGTTGTTGTAACTGTTAAGCCCTATGTCATTTCACCAGAGTACTCCCTTTCAATGTACTTGGTCCATTAATCAACACACTATAGATACACTTCAATTCAATTCAATAAGCATATTAAGCACCTACTATGTGCATGCCTGTGTCCATCTCCTCTGCTTGGATATTATGAAAGAGTAAATCAATTTTTTGGTTGAATGAAATGAAATTAGTTAGATTAACTTCTATGGGACTCGGTTTCCTCAGTTAGAAAATGAAGGCTTTAGAGTAAATTACCTCTAAAGTTCCTTTTAGTCATAAATCTATGATCCTCTGATGTATGAATTATTTTTAGTGAACCCAATGTTGGCTTCTAGTGATTGTTATTTTCCATGATATGTATTCACAAGCTATCCGTTTTCTTCTTTAGCATTTTTCACAAGCTCTAGCTTATCCAGGGTTTTAGTATTTCATAGGTCTGTGACACTTGTTTATATTCATCCTTGGTCATGTTTCCCTTCTTGCATATTGTATGCATATACTTTTCAAATCGGAACCCATCTGGGAGCTATTCCTCAACAGCCATGTTGTTTTCTCTAGACACCTCCTCCTTTCCTTCCATTATGGGATCTATATTGAAATTCACTTAACATTATTCTCCTTCTTCCACTCTGACTACAGACTTCCCTGGCTTCCTTTAAATTCCAACTAAAACCCTACCTTCTACAGGAAATCTTCCCTAACCTCTCTTAATTCCAGTGCCTTTCATCTGTTAATTATTTCCTATTTATCCTGTTTGCTTACTTTGTATGTATCTGTTTGCATGCTGCCTCTCCCATCAGAAGGTCAGCTCCTTTGGAAGGGACTGTCTTTCACGTCTTTTTGTTTCCTCGGTGCTTTAGCACCGTGCCTAGCACATAGTATACATTTAATAAAAATTTATTGATTGGTTAATTAATCATTGCATGGTAAGCATTTAGTTTCTTAGATCATACAGTTCATCTGATCTATTTTCTCTTTTTAAAAATCTCTAGTCATGGAACTGAAACTACATTTCCCATGAGCTTTATGAAATTTGTTTAGGCAGAATATTGTTACAACAGAAGTCACAAGATTCCAATCATAAGATTCTATTGCCTTCAGAATATCTTCCTTGTCGATCCACCCACCTATGTAATAGTGACCTCCAAGTCATTTTAGACTGTGCTGCCTACATATGTAGTGATAAGCAGTATCCACCCCCCCACCAATCTGGAGCAATCTCCAACCCCCAGAGTGTAGTTAGGCAGGTAGAAGAATCGATAACCTTACTCCATGAATTTAGATTTGTCTCTGTGCCCTTCCCTCTCCCACTCATTTACACAAAGAAAAAGGAGATTTTAGAGTGAAGAAAGGAGGAAATCCCAAACCTCAGAACTCTTTTGACAGTGTCAGGGAAAATAAACCCCTACGTCTATAATGATACGTTAAAACTGTGAGGCAAAGAGAAGGTACATCATAAGCTAGATACTAGCTGCTAGAGTGCTCTGAGAGAGAGATTCATGCCCTGATCACAAAACTGAATTCAATGAAAAAACAAAGTCTAAGGGAATGTGACCGGTTATGTGTCCAAATGAACTTGTCTCCTGAAGTAAAGAAACCTAGGTTGGAAATGGCAGATCTAGTCTTCTTATCAAGATGTTGGAAAGAAAAAGAAAAGCTACTCTCCAAAGAAAAAGAGCAGAGATGTTTATGTAGGGGGCATTTTTGCTGGTCTTATGGCTGAGATAAAGGCTAATGCTTTTTTAAGTGAGCAATAAAAATTCTCAGGGTTTTGAGCTGAAAAAGTATGGCAGAGCTACTCTCTTCATAAAGTCTAATCAAGGACTTTAGCTAAAGCCAGAAGCTAGAAGAAGAGAAAATTACACCATTTCAGTCCCACTGAAACTGTGCTTAGCAGCCTACAGTGGATAATATGTCTGGCAGAGAAGCGTGCAGCTGCCACAATGTAACCAGTGAACATCAGTGAGAAGCTGACCTGGTGGGAGAAGCATCATGATATCAAAATAAGACGTGTAACCCTGCAGTATTAGAGGGGTCAGTTGCCACTCCATGTGTGCCCTGGCCACATATATTGCCTCTCTGTGCCCCTCTCCAAGCGTCTTCCCTTTGTGTGGCTGTTCTTCCGGGTAACAGTATGTGTTTCTGGCCTGGGGGCCAGGTTTATGTTTGTTTTTCTTTTTTTTCCTTTCTAATTTTTTAACTTTAAAATAATTGTGCCCTTTGATTAATTATTAAAGGAAAACACATTTATGGGGACTGTGAGTGATTTTTTTTTTTGGCTATGAACTCACAGAGGACCTTGAACCTGGTGTAAGCCTTCTCTGAAGTAATGTCCCCTGCAAGCTGTATTGAAGGGAGGGCGCTACACCTGAATTTCTCATCGTTAATAATAATAGCTGGTATTTAAATTGCATTTTACATATTCCTTTTGTATATCTTATATAATATTCTCAAAGACCAAATGCATAATTCCAAACACATAATTCCAAACTCCAAGTGCATAACAGATGTGGTCTGACAAGAACTATCTATCACTTTCTTCTACCATGTCCCAAAGGTCATGGCACCCAAGACTCTCTGGTGGCATTCTTTGTGGTATATTTTTCCTGCCTTTCTCCATTCTGCTTTAGAAGTATTACTACCAGTCTAATATGAGGGATTTCAGATTACCCCAGTTTAGGGGATAGTAGTGCCTATCAGTTGGTGAAAATCAATTTGACTACTATGGTCCTTCTATCTCCTCCCCTGTAGGACACAACTATGCCAAGGCTAATAAATCCATACTTTTGATAATTAGTATTAAATTCCCTCTGTCTCTGCCCCTTATTCTGCATTCCTTATTAAGAAATTTGGAAAAATACCCTCACTTTACTAGCCCTATAAATAACAGGGAAGTCTATTGGTTTTATTCTGACTCTTTGTATAAAGCTCTATATGTTTGAGACGAGAGCTCTGGGTCTTCAAACTAAGCACAGAAACTCCCTGCTACCACTGTGTGCTACCCACTTTGGTCATGGAGGCTGAATACTACCTACTAGCAGCTTTCCTCTTCCTCTTCCTTCACGTTCTCTTGTGAGAAGCAATAAAATCTGTTAAAAGTATCTCTGTAAAAGTTACTCTTCTCTGAATTCCTCTCTACTTCATAGCCCCAATGCCCTTATCCTTATTGCCTCTGCTTCTCTTTCCCTGCTCCTTAGAGTACCAACAATTAAACCATGTGTTTTTTCTTAAATACACCAAATAAAAGGTCCTATTGCTTTCAACATTAATTAGTTTGCCTAATTCTTCTGTAAAGTCTCTTTAAGTCCTAGCAACAAACCCCAACAACTAGTGATGGGGGTAACAGAACTCATTAGCTATTTTCAATACCAGTTTTTACCAACATTTTTCACTTTTAGACATTATCTGAGCTGAAAATATCTATTTCAACAAGCTTATGTGAGAAGAATGGAGATTAATTTCCTCTAAAGGTCATTCTAGGTGGCATATTTCAAAATTATTACTTTTCACCAAAAGTATTTACATGATATATGATATGCATCCATCTTGCAAGTTGTGAATGAGGTGAAACTGTCACACCATTACTTTTACAATTTCAGCATCAAGTATCATAAACCATAGAATGTCCCATGTAATCCCAAACTTCCCATAGTATCCCTGAACCACGAATGTGGCAT
>WOXC01004892.1:0-108292 GCA_011680675.1 Gymnobelideus leadbeateri | reverse complement strand
GGTTGTTTAGGTAATTCACTTCCTCTTCAGTTAATCTGGGCAACTTGTGATTTTGTAAATATTCATCCATTCCACTAAGATTGTCATATTTATGTGCATACAATTGGGAAAAATAATTCCTCATTATTTTTTTGATTTCCTCTTCATTGGAGGTAGATTCATCCTTTTTATTTTTGATACTCATAATTTGGTTTTCTTCTTTCTTTTTTTTATCATATTGACTAAGGGTCTATCAATTTTGTTGATTTTTTCATAAAACCAGCTCTTAGTTTTATTTATTAATTCAATGGTTTTCTTAATTTCAATTTTATTAATCTCACCTTTGGTTTTCAATATTTCTAATTTAGTACTAAATTGGGGATTTTTAATTTGTTCTTTTTCTAGCTTTTTCAATTGCATGTCCAATTCATTGACCTCCCTTCTCTCTGCTTTAATTAAGTATGCACTCAGGGATATAAAACTTCCCCTGAGAACTGCCTTTAGTGCATCCCACAAATTTTGGTATGTTGTTTCATTATTATCATTCTCTTGAATGAAATTATTGATTGTTTCTATAATTTCTTCTTTGACCCACCAATTTTTTAGGATTAAATTGTTTAGTTTCCAATTAGTTTTTAGCCTATCTTTCCATGGCCCTTTATTGCATATAATTTTTATTGCATCATATCTGAGAATGATGCGCTTACTATTTCTCCCTTTCTGCACTGGATTGTGAGGTTTTTATGCCCTAGTACATGGTCTATTTTTGAGTATGTACCATGCACTGCTGAAAAGAAAGTAAATTCCTTTTTATCCCCATTCAGTTTTCTCCAGAAATCCATCATATCTAGTCTCTCTAAGATTCTATTCACCTCCTTAACTTCTTTCTTGTTTATTTTGAGGTTAGATTTATCGAGTTCAGAGAGGGGGAGATTAAGGTCCCCCACTAGTATAGTTTTGCTATCTATTTCTTCCTCTAATTCCTTTAACTTCTCCTCTAGGAATTTGGATGCTATACCACTTGGTGCATATATATTAAGTAGTGATATTGCTTCATTCTCAATGGTGCCTTTTAGTAGGATATAGTTTCCTTCCTTATCTCTTTTAATTAGATCTACTTTTGCTTTTGCTTTATCTGAGATAAGTATTGCTACCCCTGCTTTTTTTACTTTAGCTGAGGCACAATAAATTTTACTCCAACCTTTTACCTTTACCCTGTCGGTATCCCTTTGTTTCAAATATGTTTCTTGAAGACAGCATATTGTAGGATTATGGTTTTTAATCCATTCTGCTATCCGCCTCTGTTTTATGGGAGAGTTCATCCCATTCACATTCACAGTAATGATGACTATCTGTCTCTTCCCTTCCATCCTATTCCCTCCCCTGTTTATGTTTTTGTTTATTCCTTCTCTCTTCCCCTCCTTGAAGTTTTCCCTTTTGACCGCCCCCTCCCTCAGTGTTCCCACCCAGTGATCCCCCTTCTTAACCTACCCTCTCCCCTTACTACTATTTCCCTCCCATATAATCCCTCCCTTTAGTCTCCTCCTTTTCACCCCCCCTTACCCTCCCACTATCTATAGGACACAATAATTTTTTTTACTTATCAGAGTAAATTACTCCCCGTTTGATTCCAAACCAATGAGAGTAAATTTCAAACAGCGCTCCTCTCCCTCCCTCCAATTCCTCTATTTAATGAATTTATGTGTCTATTCACGCTAGATTCTTAAACTTCACTGATCAATTTGATCCTTCTTTGAACCAGAACCAGTGAGAATAGTGTTTAAACGATGTTCCTCTCCCTCTTACTTTCCCTTCTTCTATAGTGTGTTTTGATGCCTCTTCAGATGACATATTTTACCTTTTCCTAGCTCATCCTTTCCTTTTTCCCATTACAGTACCATTGATCCCCTTAGTAGTCTTTTTTTTTTAGACTCCATGTTAGTGCATTCATACCCACACCCTCTAAGTATAACCCTTTTGCAGGTCATGATAATCATAGAGATTTCAAATATTGACAGTTATCAGCTCCACATATAGGGATGTGAACATTTTGCTCTTGTTGCATCCCAGGTAATGAGCGTCTGTTTGTGGGTGTGGGTGTGTGCACTTCTGCATGTGTGAGTCTATGTTACCCTTGTTTACCTTTTTATGTTCTTCTGGAGTCTTGTAATTGGAGATCAAATTTTCCATTGAGCTCTGGCTTTTTCATTAGGAAAGTCTGGAAGTCCCTTACTTCATTAAACGTCCATCTCCTTGCCTGAAAGGTTATGCTCAGTTTTGCAGGGTAGTTAATACTTGGTTGTAGTCCTAGCTCTCTTGCCCTGCGAAATATCAAATTCCAGTCCCTCTGCTCTTTTAATGTAGAAGCTTCTAGGTCCTGTGTGATCCTAACTGTAGTTCCTCGATATTTGAATTGTTTCTTTTTGGCTGCTTGTAGAATTTTTTCTTTAATCTTATAATTCTGGAATTTGGCTACTATATTTCTTGGAGTTTTCAGTTTGGGATCTCTTTCAGGAGGAGTCCGGTGAATTCTATCAATAGCTATTTTATCTTCTGATTCCAGGACCTCAGGACAGTTTTCTTTGACAATCTCTTGGAGGATGTTGTCTAGGCTGCTTTTTTCATCATGGCTTTCTGGTAGACCAATAATTCTTAGGTTGTCTCTCCTGGATCTGTTCTCTAGGTCATTTATTTTTCCAGTGAGATATTTTACATTTTCTTGCAATTTTTTGATCATCTTGTTTTTTTTTGATTGACTCCTGCTGCATCATAGAGTTCTGAGTTTCAGTTTGATTGTATCTAATTTTTAGTGAATTATGGTCTTCAGTTAGTTTTTGAAGTTCTTTTTTAGGGAGGTATTTTCTCCAATTACTTCACTGAGACGTTTTTCCAAGTTGGTCACTGCCTCCCTGATTTGGTCTTTAAAATTTTTCTTAAGCTCCTCCAGGAATGCTATTTGGGCTTGGGACCATATCATGTTTCCTTCTGTGGTCTCTGGTGTGGGCAGAGAGTCTATATTGTCCTGTGTGTTTTGTTGTTCTTGCCCTGCATAGTATCCTCGAATAGACTTTCTTGCGTTCCCCTTCTCCTTTTCAGCTTCCTTTCTTCCCATTGTGACTTCCTGTTTCTTAGTTTCTCAGGCTATGAGTTTGGGGCCTGATCCTTCACTTTGAATACCTCTGGGTGGCTAGTTTATGGCTAAGTCAGGGAAGTCAGTGAGGAATGTAGATGTGTAGGTGGGGATGAGTCTGGCCACTTCAGATTTCTGCCTCTATACCCCTAGGCTATAAGTAGGCTTTTGTTGGTGAGGTGAGGTGGGGCTTGTTGGGTCCCCTCCCTCTCTTCTCTTCTGATTCCTGGCTGTCTCAGTTACACCCTTTCTTGGAGAGTCTCAAGCCTGAGGCTATTTCCATTAACTTGGGATTTCAATCTGGGTGGGAGACTTAATTTTGGGTTTTCTGCTTCATGAAGGAGGGATGGGAGGATCAGAGCAGCTAGAATTTACTTTGCCTTTCCAGCCCCTGTATTATACAGGCAGGCAGTTTCTAAACTTCCAGGGTGGGGGCTGAATGCAGCCTGAGAAGCCACTCTCTCCACTGGGTGCCCGACTCTCCTACCTGGCTCCAATGATCCGTTCCCTCTGCAAGATGACTGCAATTCATCCTTGGTAATTCTGCAGGCTGGGGCTTTTTCTCTCTCTGGTGTAGTCTGCTTGCCTGCTGTTAGGTCTGAGCTGTGCAGACCCCACACGCTCTGCGCTCGACCTGTGTGGACACTCTGGGCAACCTCCTGGCATGGATTCTGCCACACTCTGTCTTCCACTGGGCTCCGTCACTCCGGAATCCGCTCAGATTTACCCTTTTGGACTTAGTGACAGAGGAGCTCAGCGAGGATACTGCTTCCTTTCCGCCATCTTGCCACAGATCACCTCTTGAAAAGGATCGAAAAAAGAAAACTCCTAGGAATAGTGTAGCCAGTTTCCAGAATTCCCAGATCAAGGAGAGAATATCACAAGCAACCAAGAAGAAACACTTTCAATATTGTGGAAACACAATAAGGATAGCACAGGATCTAGAAACTTCTACACTGAGGGATCAAAAGGCATGGAATATGATATTCCAGAGGGCAAAGGAGCTCGGATTAAAAGCAAGAATCACCTATCCAGCAAAACTGAGTATCATGTTTCAGGGGAAAATATGGTCATTCAGTGAAATAGAAGACTTTCCAGCATTATTGATGAAAAAAACACAGTTGAATAGAAAATTTTACATTCAGACAAAAGAAGCAACAGATGCTTGAGAAGGTAAACATTGAAAAGAAATAATCATGAGCTTATCAAAGTTGAACTATTTAAATTCCTCCATGGAAAAACGATAATTGTTACTGATTCTATGCCACCATGGGGGAAGGGGGGAGAAGAGGGAGGAGGAGAAAACTGGAAACTCAAAGAACCAGGGAACGAATCTTGTAAACTCAAGGTAAACCAATAAATTACTAAAGAAAGTAAAAAAATAAACAACCAATTCAAATTTAATAAGTTCCTTTTGATTTATCTTTCCTGTTTACCTTTTTATGCCTCTCTTGCTTCTTGTATTTCTAAGACAAATTTCCTATTTAACTCTGGTCTTTATAGCAAGAATAATTTAAAGTCCTCTATTTCATTGAATTTCCACATATTTCCTTGAAATATTATTCTCAGTTTTGCTGGGTGATTCATGGTTTTAATCCTAGCTCCTTTGACCTCTAGAATATAATTTCCCAAGATCTTCATTATCTCAGTGTAGAAGCTACTAGATCTTTTGTTTTCCTGATTGTGTTTCCACAATATTCCAATTGTTTCTTCTTGAGGGCTTGCAATATTTTCTCCTTGATCTGGGAGCAGGCAAACGCCAATACCAGGATCCTCACGTATCTCCACATAGCCATACAAATAGGTAGATTCCAGCTCTGTGAACTTCACCATGCCAAGGGCTACAGCATTACGCTGATGTATCCCAAGTTATGTGCATGTTTCTATGAGTTTGCGTGCATGCATATGTGTGTGTCTGTGTGTGTGTGTATGTATGTTTTCCTTATTTACCTTTCTATGTCTTTCTTGAGTCTTGTAATTGGAGATCAGATTTCCCACTGAGCTCTGGCTTTTTCAGCAGGAAAGTCTGGAAGTCCCTTATTTCATTAAAGGACCATCTCCTTGCCTGAAACATCATGCTCAGTTTTGCCAGGTATTTAATCCTTCGTTGAAGTCCTACCTCTTTTGCCCTATGAAATATCAAATTCTAATCCCACCAGTCTTTTAATGTAGAAGCTGCTAGGTCCTATGTAATCCTGATTTTAGTTCCACGGTATTTGAATTGTTTCTTTTGGGCTGGTTACAGTATTTTCTCCTTAATCTTGTAATCCTGGAATTTAGTTACTATTTATCTTGGATTCGGGATCTCTTTCAGGAGGAGTCTGGTGAATTCTTTCAATAAATATTTTATCTTCTGATTCCAGGACTACAGGACAATTATCTTTGACAATCTCTTGGATGATGTTGTCCAGGCTGCATTTTTTTTATCATGGGTTTCTGGTATACCAATAATTCTTAAGTTATTTCTCCTGGATCTGTTCTCTAGGTCAGTTGTTTTTCCATTGAGATACTTTAAACTTTCTTCCAATTTTTCAGTCTTCATATTTTGTTTAATTGACACTTGGTGCATCATAGAGTCCTGAGATTCAATTTTACTGATTTTAATTTTTGGTGTATTATTCTCTTCAGTTATTTTTATTGTTCTTTTTTTAGGTAGATATTTTCTCCAATTAGTTCACTAATTTTACTTTTTAAGTATTTGTTTTCTTCAGTGAGACTTTTTTTTTCCAGTTTCTTCACTGTAGATATAAATTTGTCTTCTAACTCCCTAATTTGGCCTTTAAAATCATTCTTTAGCTCCTAAGAATGCTTTTTGGTCTTGAGACCAGTTCATATTTCCTTTTGTGGTCTCAGGTGTGAATACAGAGTCCATGTTGTTCTCTGTATTTGGTTGTTCTTGATTGCCATAATAAGCTCTAATTAATTTTCTTGCCTTCCCATTCTCCTACTCAGATTCCTACCTTTCCATTGTAATTACTTATTTCCTAATTTATCAGGCTGGGAACTAAGGGCCTGGTTGCTGACTCTGTGTGCTAGGTGTCTAGATTGAGCCCAAGGCCAGGCTTCTTAGGTAATCTGTGGAGGAGGGGTGGTCTGTCAATGTCAGATTTCTGCCTCTATGTCACTGGGCTACCTCTCAGGCAGGCATTTGCTAGACAGGTGAGGTAGGGCTTGTTGGGACCCCTCCTCCTTTTCTTTTCAGACTCCTTGCTTACTCAGTTACACTCCTTCTCAGTAACTGTCAAGCCCCTGGGTGGGACACTTATATGAGTGTTTTCTAGGTCAGAGAGTGGGAATTGGAGCAGCTAGATTTTAATTTGTCATCTTGGTCCCTGGAAAAACAGGAAGGCTATTTTGAAACTTCCAGCCTTGGGTCTGATAACCCCAGGAGAAGCTGCTGTCTCTGCTCGGGGGCCCTGAGCCCTCTTTTACCCAGAACCAATGGAACCTCCCGTCCCATGGTGAAATGCTGGTGAGACGGCTGTGAATTACCCTTAGGGAGGGTAAGTCTGTTGGCTGGGGCTCCTTCTCTCTGTTGTAGTCCAAGCTGCTGCAGCCCCCAGGTGCTCCATGCTCTCCCTTCCATGACCCATATGTGCACCTTCCTGGGCTGGATTCAGCCACACTATCTCCAGTGGATTCCGACACTCCAAAATCTGCTCAGATTCACTTTTCAAAGTTCAGTGGCAATTATAATAATCAGTTTTCCTTGGTAGGTGATTCTTGGTTTTAATCTGAGCTCCTTTGACCTCCAGAATATCAAATACTGATTGTGTTTCCACAATATTTAAATTGTTTCTTCCTGGCTGCTTGTAGTTTTTTTTTTCTCCTTGATCTGGGGATTCTGGAACTTGGCTATAATATTCCTGGGAGATTTCTTTTTGGGATGTTTTTCAGGAAGTGATTGGTGGAATCCTTCAACCTCTATTTTGCCCTCTGGTTCTAAAACATCAGAGCAATTTTCCTTGAGAATTTCTTGAAGGATAATTTCTAGGTTATTTTTTTTATTATGACTTTCTGGTAGTCCAATAATTTTAAAATTATCTCTCCTGGATCTCTTTTCCTGGTCAGTGGTTTTTCCAATGGGATAGTTGACATTGCCTTCTATTTTTTTCATTTGTTTGGATCTGTTTTACAGTATCTTGATTTCTCATAAAGTCACTAGCTTCCATTTGCTCTTATCTAATTCTGAACGAATGGTTCTCTTCAGTGAGCTTTTGAGCTTCTTTTTCAATCTGGCAAATTCAGCTTTTTAAGGAATTCTTCTGCTCATTGTCTTTTTGAACCCCCTTTGCCATTTGTGTTAGTCAATTGAAGGTGTTATATTTTCAGTCATGTTGTTGACTCTCATTTCATAATTTTATTGTATCCGTCTCATTTCTCTTCCCCATTTTTCCTCCACTTCTTTTACTTGATTTTCAAATTCCTTCCTAAGCTCCTCTATGCCCTGTACCCAGTGCACATCTTTTGTGGAACCTTTTGGTTCAGGGTTTTTTACTTTACTATCTTCTTCCTGTTCCATGCTTTCATCATTTTATCCTCAAAAGAGGAGTCTAATGTCAGATTCCTCTGCTTGCTTTGCTTACTTTGCTGATTCATGTTGCCACTCAATTGCTTGAATTCTGAGCTTTTTGCTACAGTAGAACTCTGGTACCAGGAAAGGTAGCTTCATCCCTATCCCTTGGGTTTTCTTGGCTGCTGGAGCTGTTAGTTGGGTGCCCTCTCTGGAGCCTCCATAAGCTGTCTGGCAAGCTGGCCATGTACCACAGGCCTTCCACATTATACAGTGATACAGATCCAAGCAGAATAAAGCCAGAGCTATAAACCCTCATACTGGTCTTTGGTCCCACTACAATCTGCAGGCCTCAGTCTCTGAAGCAATCACATGGCAGGCCGCTATTCACCAGTGGAACCTCACCTCATTTTTACCCGAGGGGCAAAGTCCTGACCACACTCCCAAATTCCCTGGTCCCACAAAGTCTACAATGATGTCTCACTGTTTCTTTGGCATCTATGTTTTGATAATTCTGGAAACTGACACAGCTATTGGTGATCTGAAGTCCTTCAAGCTAGTGGCTGGTCAGGCCAAGCTGAGGCTAAAACCTTGGGTATGCTGGGCTAGATTCAGCTCCCAGAGCACTGTGAGGGCCCCCTCCTGCCACCCTGCCAGTTTGTCCTCAGCAGGAGGTAACCTTCTCTCTCTCATTGGATCTTTAGCTCCAAATTTTTTCTAGAGTAATTTCTTACATAAATTGGAGGAGGTAGAAGCCTGAGCCCAGGGGAAGCCCTGTTTCTACTCTGCCAAGTTGACTCTGCAGCCCAGGTCCTATGACCACCAGAATATCATATTCCATGCCCTTTGAATACTTAATGTAGAATCTGCTTGATCTTGTGTTATCCTCATTGTGTTTCCACAATACAAAAACTGTTTCTTCCTGGCAGCTTATAATATTTTCTCCTTGACCTGTGAACTCTTTAATTTGGCTATAATATTCATGGAGTTTTCTTTTTGGGATCTTTTATATAAGGTGATTGGTGAATTCTTTCAATTTCTATTCTTCAGCTGGTTCTAGAATATCAGGTTAATTTTCCTTGAAAATTTTTAAGGGGGCGGAGCCAAGATGACAGAGTAGTAACAGCATTTCCAAGGTGCTCTACACCACACCAATTCCAAACTAATTTAAAGGGAACTCTGAACAACTTCTGGAACCCCAGCACCCACAGAACAACACAGAGAAACTAACTTCCCGTGGAGGACAGCCCAGCAGCCCTGCAGGTAGTGCCAGCACAGCACTCTGGAAGCAGACAGCTCAGTGATGTGAGCCGAGCCCAGGTCCCTGTGAGCAGTGGTTTTAGCCCCAGGGCAGCAGGGCCTGGACCTGGCTGGAGGGACCCCAGAACACCAGCAGCTGTGGTGATTCCAGAATTATCAACACAGACATGCCTGGAACAAAGTAACAGGTTAGTGCCCTATGGACTTTGGGATCAGTATTTGTGGAAAGCCTCAGCTTCCTCCCCTAGAAGGCACTGAGGTTATACGGCACACTCGCCATTTTGCAGCTTCAGTGGCAGCATCAGCTCCTGGGCTGCAAACTGTAGGGAGATCCAGCAATCAATATTGGATGTTGATCACTTTTGCTTTAACCTTCGTGGATCTGGATTGTGATCTCGGGGGAGGTCTGGGGTGGGTATCCAACTTACCAGAACTGGAAGTTGAAGAAACCCCAACATTCAGGATGGAAGCTCCCCTGTCTGGTGGCAGAGATCTACTGTAGCAAAAAGCCCAAAAGTCAAGTAATTAAGTGGCATCATTCCTAAGCAAAGTCAACAAAATAAATGGAAAAATTCAACATTAGACTCCTATATTGGGGGCAAAGAGGATTGAAGCAGGGAACAGGAGGTAGACTGTGAGAAATCCTTCTCCAAAAGCCGCAAAGGAAAATATGGGTTGATTACAGGCCATAGAAGACCTTAACAAGGAGATAAGAGATGTGGAGGAAAAAATGGGAAGAGAAATGAGAAGGGGGCAGGAAAAGTATGAAATGAGAGTCAACAGCCTTACTGAGGAAAATAACAACTTAAAAAATAGACTAACTCAAATGGCAAAGGAGGCCCAAGAGGGCAATGAGGAGAAGAATGCCTTAAAAAGCCAAATTTGCCAGAATGAAATAGAATCTCAAAAGCTCACTGAGGATATTCATTCCTTCAGAGTTAGACTGGAGCAAATGGAAACTAATGACTTTGTGAGAAATCAAGATGCTGTTAAACAGATCCGAACAAATGAAGTAATAGAAGGCAATGTGAAATATCTCACGGGGAAAAACACTGACCTGGAAAATAGATCCAGGAGAGACAATTTAAAAATTATTGGACTACCTGAAAGCCATGATCAAAGAAAGAACCTAGAAATCATCCTTCAAGAAATTCTCAAGGAAAATTGCCCTGAAGTTTTAGACCAAGAAGGGAAAATGGAGGTTGAAAGAATCCACTGATCACCTCCTGAAAAAAAGATCCCAAAAAGAAAACTCCCAGGAATATTATAGCCAGGTTCCAGCATTCCCAGATCAAGGAGAAAATACTACAAGCAGCCAGGAAGAAACGATTTCAATATTGTGGAAACACAATGAGAATAGCACAGGACCTGGCAGCTTCTACACTGAGGGATCAAAGGGCATAGAATATTATATTCCAGAGGGAAAAAGAGCTGGAATTGATGCCAAGGGTCACCTACCCAGCAACACTGAGTATGTTGTTTCAGTGGAAAATATGGTCATTGAGTGGAATAAAGGACTTTCAAGCATTCTTGAGGAAAAAACCAGAGTTGAATAGAAAATTTGACATCCTGATGCAAGAAGCAAGAGATGCTTGAGAAGGTAGTCAGGGAAAGAAATCAAAAGCAACTTATCAAAGTTGAACTATTTACACTCCCTACATGGAAAAATAATAAGTGTAACTAATGAAACCTTTCTCAGTATGAAAATAATGGAAGAAGGGTATATGGGTATATGAATACATATGTGAATGTGTGTATATATATTTACAGGTATACATGGATAGAGGGCACAGGTTGAATTTTTTTGGGAAGGAATGATACTTAAGGGGTGAAATTATGAGTCGAGAGAAGAAAGTGGCAAGAGGAGATGGGGAGAAACAGGGTAGGGTTAACTATCTCATGTAGAAGAAGCAAGGGGAAGTGGCTGCAGGGGAGGAAGAACAGGAAGGCAAAAAGACGAAACCATATTCTCATTGAATCTGGCTCAGGGAGAGAATGACATACATACTAAATATGTTATCTCACCCTACTAGAGAGTAGGGGGAAGGGGGATGAGAGTAGGGATGATTTATGGGAGGGCATTCTGGGGGGAGGGCAGTTTGGAATTACCACTTTCGAGGAGGGACAGGATCAAAGTAAAAGTGGACCAGGTGGAGGGGTGGGATGGGTGGGAGGAAATTATAAACAGCCTTTTCCAATATATCTACTATGGTAATGTTTTGCATAGCTATACATTTACAACACATACTGAATTGTTTATCTTCCTTGAGGGAATGGGTGAGAAAGGAGGAAGGGAATGGATCTGAAATTCGAGGTTTTAAAATTAAATGCTTCATATACATATACATATACATATACATATACATATACATATACATATACATATACATATACATATACATATACATATACATATACATACATACATACATGTGTGTGTGTGTGTGTGTGTGTGTGTGTGTGTGTGTGTAGTCTTATTAATACTTTTTTGCATGTAATTGGGAGATAAGATGTTCAGACATTGGGACACAGAGACTCAACTCACCCTAATGGCAATGTCGAATGGGGGTATGGGAGAAGATATGGGAGAGAGCAGATTGGATGAGGGGATATCTTGTGGGACTGCTATGCTGGGGTGGTGGATAGGGGGAAAAATGGTGAAAATTGTAACTCAAAATCTGGTGGAAATGAATTATGTTAACCAGAAATTTAATAATAATAATAATAATAATTTCTGTTCACAATGTTAAAATAAAAGAAAATTCCTTGAAGGATGATTTCTAGGTTCTTTTTTTGACCATGGCTTTCAGGTAATCCAATATTTTGTAAATGATCTCTCCTGGATCTTTTTTCCAGACCAGTGGTTTTACCAAAGAGATGTTTCATTTTTTTAAATTGTTTGGATCTGTTTTATGGTATCTTGATTTCTCCTGAAGTCATTAGCTTACATTTGTTTCAGTCTAATTTTGAAAGAATTATTCTTTTTGGTGAATTTTTAAAATTCCTTTTCCATCTGGGTAATTCAGCTTTTTTAAGGCATTCTCTCGTAATTGGCTTTTTGGGCCTCTTTTGCCATTTGAATTGTTTTCTTTAGTCTGGCTTTTTGGCCTTCTTTTTATGATTTTCTTTCATCATTCTCATTTATCTTACCAATTTTTACTACATTTCTCTCACTGGATTTTCAAAATCCTTCTTGAGCTCCTCCATAGCCTGTAAACAATTCATATTTTTCTTGGAAGCTTTTGATGCAGGAGGTTTGCCTTTGTTGACCTCTTCTGGTTCCATGTTGTTGCCTTTTTTCCCTAAAAAATGATGCTATGGTTTAATTTTGCTTCCTCCAATTGCTCATCATGCCAGCCCAATATGTCACTTTTGATCTCTTTGCCATGGTAGATCTCTGCTTCCAGAGTGGAGAGAGATGAGACCCGAATTGCTGGGTTTTTCTCAAATGTTGTCAGAGCTTTTAGGAGAGCACCCTCTCTACAGCCACCACAAGCTCTGGCTCACTTGCATTTTTTACCCTTCTACCACCATGTAAGACTATGACCCATATCCAAGCACATCCAAGCACATCAAAGCAAGAGTAAATTGTTGCTTGGTCCCCCTTTAATATGCTTGCCAGGAGCTCCTGAGGTACCCATGGGGCAGCAGCTGGAACAGCTTCCACACCACATACCTATCACCCCAGGAGCAGGGGCAAGACCAAGTTCTTCTCTCACCCTGGATCAACAGGGTTCCCCCCTGACCTTTTAGTTTCTCTTTGACATTGATTAGAGAAGTCTGGAAACCACCACAACTGGTGGTTATTCTCTTTCAGAAGTCTGCTCCAGGCAGTCTAAGCCATGAGTCTGGGCCAGCATGGCTCATGTGGGACTGTGCTTGGCTCCCAGTTCAGTATGATAGACCCTTCCTGTCACCCTACCAGCCTGTCTTCAGTGGGAGATTTGTTTCTTTCTGTCACTTTGTCAGTTCTTTGGCTATAAAATTTGTTTAGAGTCATGTTTTACAGGTTTTGGAGATGGTAGGTGTGGGAGCTTAAAAAACTTCCTGCTGTTACTCCAGCATATTGGCTCCTCTTCGTGATGCTCTTTTTGAGTAACCAGCATTTAGTGGGACAGGGCCAAGAAGTCAAATAAAAGGTAAGGAATACCATACCTTTGTAGAGTTTCCACAAAGGAACCCCCATTCTGAATTCTTACCATTAGAATAGACATATTTTAGGTTTGTAGATAAATATGTTTATACTGACACCGCCTCTTATAAAGAGGAAAAGGAAAGAACAAGTGATGAGCTATGACTTTTTTACTTCTCTATTTAAAGGGAAAAATGGTCTTCTTTGGAGAGAGGTGGGACAGATCCCAGATTTTGATCTAGGTTTTGGTTGTGAACAATACATATACATGGTTCTGCAATATAGAAAATTCTGCACATATACATCTTACAGTTACTGAGAGTGCTAAAATTTTAAGCATCATGAAAGGTTTAAATATATATTGGTTTCTTAAAGTAATAACTTTCCCTTAGGCATAGAGAAGTTATTATTAGATAGCAAATGCCGGGTGTTTGTAAATAGTCATAATAGTCATAAGAGTAGGACTATAATATTTATATTTTATTTTCTTACTATTGAAGTTTTCAAATATCTATCTATCTATCTATCTATCTATCTATCTATCTATCTATATTCTCTTGTTAATCTCACAGTAAGTGAGTGAATGCTACTATGAGAGAGGTGATACTATTAGACTAAAAGTTTCACTCATGGAACCGGTGTCAAGATGCCAGAGTAAAACTTGCACTTCCTCAGAGCTCCAGGACACTCCACTTCAAAATTATGTAAAAGGGGGACTCTGAACTACCTCTAGAGCTCCAGAACCCACAAAATGACACAGAGAAGCTTAATTCCTGCTGAGGACAGCCTAGCTGCCCAGCAGGGAGGGGACAGCACAGCACTCTTGGTACAGAGCCCAGGTACCTGTGATTCTGAGGTTTTAGCCCCAGGGTGGCCAGACCAGCAGCCAGCTAGAGGGACCCTAGAACACCAGCAGCTGTGGTGTTTATAGAATTATTAACACATAGATGGCAAGGACAAAGTGAGAGGTTAGTGTCCTACGGATTTTGGGACTGGTTGGAAGAGTACTTCAGCTTCTTCCACTGGGGGCGAGAAGCCAATAAGGAGCAAGCAGAGCTTGTGCCAAATTGCCACATTGCAGCTTCAGCTCCTGGCTTGTGAATTATAGGGGGATCCAGCAATCAATCTGGGCGATAATCATACTTGCTGTACACTACTTGGATCTGGATTGCAGTCTGGGGTGGAGGTCTTGGGGTGTGTGACCAGCTTGTCAGAGAGTGTGGAGGCTTCAGGGAGGGCAGCCAACCAATATCTCTGTCAGTTGAGAAAACCCAACCTTTTGGGACAAAAGCTTCCCTGACTGGTGGCAGAGTCCTACTGTGGCAATAAGCCCAAAATTCAAGTAATTGAGTGGCAACATGCCTAGGCAAAGGAAACAAACTAAACAGAAAAATTCAACATTAGACTCCTATTTTGGGGGCAAAGAGGATCAAAGCATGGAACAGGAGAATGACTTTGAGGTCAGAAATCATGCACCAAAAGCCACAAATGAAAATACTAACTGGTTACATGCCATAGAGGAAATTAAGAAGCAGATAAGAGAAGTGGGGGAAATTTGGAAGAGAAATGAGAAAGACGCAAGAAAAGTATGAAATGAGTCAACAGCCTAACTGAGGAAAATAACATCTTATAAAATAGACTAACTCAAATGGCTAAAGAGGCTCAAAAGGGCAATGAAGAGAAGAATGCTTTAAAAAGCCAGATAGAAAAAGAATCTCAAAAGGTTATTGAGGAGAATTATTCCTTCCAAATTAGACTGGAAGCTAGTGACTTTATGAGAAATCAAAATTATAATAACAAATACAAACAAATGAAAGAAAAGAAGGCAATGTGAAATATCTCATGGGAAAAACCACTGACCTGGAAAAGAGATCCAGGAGAGATAATCTAAAAATTATTTGACTACCTGAAAACCATGATCAAAGAAACAATATAAAAATCATCCTTCAAGAAATTCTCAAGGAAAATTGCCCTGATGTTTTAGAACAAAAGGGCAAAATGGATATTGTAAGAATCCACAGATCTCCTCCTGAAAAAGATCCCAAAAAGAAAACTCCTAGGAATATTGTAGCCAGGTTCCAGAATTCCTAGATTAAGGACAGAATATTACAAGCAGCCAGGAAGAAACAATTTTTTTATTGTGGAAAAGCAATCAGGATAGAACAGGATCTGGCAGCTTCTACAATGAGGGATAGAAGGTCATGGAATATGATATTCCAGAGGTCAAAGGAGCTTGGATTACAACCAAGAACCACCTACTGAGCAAAACTGATTATCATGTTCCAGGGGAAAGTATGTCCATTCAGTGGAACAGAGTACTTTCAAGCAGTCTTGAGTAAAAAACACAGTTGAATTGAAAATTTCACATTCATGCACAAGAAGAAAGAGATGCTTGAGAAAGGAAACTGGAAAAATAAATCATAAGGAATTTATCAAAATTGAACTATTTACATTTCTACTTGGAAAAACAATAACTGTAAGTGGTGAAACATTTCTCAGTATGAAAAATAGCTAAAGAAGGATATATGGTCATATGAATACATACATAGATAGAGGACACAGGTCAAATTTAATGGGAAGGGATGATATTTAAGGGGTAACATTGAAAGGTGAGAGAGGACCATAATGAGAGGAGATGGGGAGAGACAGAATGGGGTTAACTATCACACGTAGAAGAGGCAAACGAAACTAGTTGCAGGGCAGGGGAAGTACAGGAATGCAAAAAGGCAAAATTCTCTTTGAATTTGGCTCAGGGAGAGAATTACATAATATTAAATGGGATATCTCACCCTATAGGAGAGTGGGGTGAAGGGGATCGCAGGAATATTATGGAAGGGAGTGCAGGCTGGGGAGGGGAGGGAAGTTGGAAACACCCACTTTTGAAAATGGATAGGATCAAAGTGGTTAGTGGACCAGATTGGAGGTGGGATAAGAGGAAGGGAAATAATAGTCAGTCTTTTACAATATATCTCCTATTGTAATGTTTTGCATAGCTACACACGTACAACATTTACCGAATTGCTTATCTTCCCAATAAGGGTGGGTGGCAAGGGAGGAAGGGAATGAATCTGGGATTAGAAGTTTTTTTTTTTTTTTAAACAAATGCTTTATTAACTTCTGGTTTACATCATTTATTTCCACCAGATTTTGAGTTACAATTTTCCCCATTTTTCCCTACCTACCATCCCAGAATAGCACTCCCACAAGATGTCCTCTCATCCAATCTGCTCTCTCCCATATCTTCTCCCATACCCCCATTCGACTTTGCCATTAGGGCAAGGTGAATCTCTAAGCCCCATGCCTGGACATCTTATGAAACATTTAATTTTAAAACTTTGATTTTCAGATACATTCCCTTCCTCCCTTGTCACCCACTCCCTCTGGGAAGATAAGCAATTCAGTATGTGTTGTACATATATAGCTATGCAAAACATTACCATAGTAGATATATTGTAAAAGATTGCTTATATTTCACTACCACCCATCTCACCTCCCACCTGGTCCATTCCCCACCTTGATCCCGTCCGTCCTCGAAAGAAGGTACTTCCAAGCTCCCCTCCCACTAGAATGCCCTCCCGTGCATCATCCCCCCTCACATCCCCCTTTCCCCCACTCTCCCACAGGATGAGATATACCACTTAGTAGGCAGGTGATTCTCTCCCTGAGCCAAACTCAATGAGAACATGGTTTTGGCGTCTTCCCTTCCCGTTCTTCCCCTTCCTTGCAACTACTTCCCCTTGGCTCTTCTATGTGACATAGTTTACCCTACCCTTTCTCTCCCCATCTCCTCTTGCTAATTTCCTTTCCCACCTCTTAACTTCACCCCTTACATATCAAACACACCCCTTCCCATCAAATTCAACCTGTGCCCTCTATCCACGTATACCGGTAAACATATGCCCATATACCCTTCTTCAATTATTTTCATAATGAGAAAGTCTTCATCAGATACAGTTATTGTTTTTCCATGTAGGAATGTAAATAGTTTAGCTTTGAAAAGTTCCTTTTGATTTCTTTTCCTTGATTACCTTCTCAACATCTCTTGCTTCTTGTGTCTGTATGTCAAATTTTCTATTCAACTCTGTTTGTTTTCCTCAAGCATGCTTGAAAGTCCTCTATTCCACTGAATGACCATATTTTACCCTGGAACAAGATACTCAGTTTTGCTGGGTAGGTGACCCTTGGCTTCAATCCCAGCTCTTTTGCCCTCTGGAATATCACATTCCATGCTCTTCCATCCCTCAGTGTAGAAGCTGCCAGGTCCTGGGCTATTCTGATTGTGTTCCATAATATTGAAATTGTTTCTTCCTGGTTCCTTGTAGTATCTTCTCCTTGATCTAGGAGTCCTGGAACCTGGCTATAATATTCCTAGGAGTTTTCTTTTTGGTACCTTTTTCAGGAGGTGATCGGTGGATTCTTTCAACCTCTATTTTGCACTCTTGGTCTAAAACTTCAGGGCAATTTTCCCTGAGAATTTCTTGAAGGATGATTTCTAGGTTCTTTCTTTGATAGTGGTTTTCAGGTAGTCCAATAATTTTTAAATTATCTCTCCTGGATCTATTTTCCAAGTCAGTGGTTTTTCCCATGAGATATTTCACATTGCCTTCTATTCTTTCATTTGTTTTGGATTTGTTTAATAACATCTTGATTTCTCACAACGTCATTAGCTTCCATTTCCTCCAGTCTAACTCTGAAGGAATGAATCTCCTCAGTGAGCTTTTGAGATTCTTTTTCCATCTGGCAAATTCGGCTTTTTAAGTCATTCTGCTCCTCATTGCCTTTCTGAGCCTCTTTTGCCATTTGAGTTAGTCTATTTTTAAGGTGTTATTTTCCTCAGTCAGTCTGTTGACTGTCATTTCATACTTTTCTTACATCTTTATCATTTCTCTTCCAAGTTTTCTCCCACTACTCTTATCTGCTTCTTAAGCTCCTCTATGGCCTGTAGCCAGCTTGTATTTTCATTTGGGGCTTTTGGTGCATATGTTCTGACCTCACAGGCCTCCTCCATGATCTGATCCTCTTTGCCCCTAAAATAGGAGTCCAATGTTGAATTTTTCTGTTTATATTGTTTCTTTTGCCTAGCCATGTTGTCACTTAATTACTTGATTTTGGGGCTTGTTGCCACAGTAGGACTCTGCCACCAGACGGGAGAACTTCTGTCCCAAATGTCGGGGTCTTCACAACTTCCACAGGTTGGGTGGCCTCTGTAAATCCTCCACCCACTCTGGCAAATTGGATACCCACCCCAGACCTCCCCCCCAGACCACAATTCAGATACAGACAGTTTAAAGCAAAAGCAATTAACCCCCTGACTGATTGCTGGATCTCCCTATAGTTCACAGACCAGGAGCTAGAACTGCCACTGAAGCTGCAAAATGGTTTCTGTGCCACATTTCTTCAGCAGCTTTTCACCCCCAGGGGAGGAAGCCAACTCATTCCCCAAATACTGGTCCCAAAGTCCATAGGGCACTAACCTCTCACTTTGTCCTAGGCATATCTGTGTTGATAATTCTGGAATCTCCACAGCTGCTGGTGTTCTGGGGTCGCTCCAGCTGGCTGCTGGCCGAGTTACCTTATGGCTAAAACCACGGCTCATGAGGGCCTGGGCTCAACTCCCTGCCCGCTGCACTGTTGGTTCCCAGCACACTGCTTTGTTAGTTCACAGCATGCTGTGCTGCCTGCTCTCAGAGTGCTGCTGGCCTGGCCACCCTGGGGCTAAAACCGAGCTCAAGAGGGCCTGGGCTCAGCTCCCAGAGCCCTGCCCTGTAGGTTCCCAGTGCGCTGTGCTGCCTGCTCTCAGGGTGCTGTGCTCGATGCTCCCTGCAGGGCTGTTGGGCTCTTCTCAGCGGGAGGTTAGCTTCTCTGTGTTGTTCTGTGGGTGCTGGGGCTCCAGAAGTTGTTCAGAGTTGCCTTTTACATTTTTTGGAAGTTGAGTGGGGTAGAGCACATTGTAAGAGCTGTTTCTACTCTGCCATCTTCAGGAGAAGTTTTAAAATCAAATGTTCTAAATATATATACATATATATTATTATTAATACTATTTTGCATGTAATTGGGAGATAAGATGGGCAGGCATTGGGGCATGGGGATTCATCTTGCCTTACTGGAATAGTTGAAGGGGGTATGGGAGAAGATATGGGAGAGTGAAGATTGGATGAGCGGACATCCTGTGGGGCTGCTATTCTGGGGTGGTTGGTAGGGGAAACATGGGGAAAAATTGTAAGTCAAAATCTGATGGATATGAATGATGAAAACCAGAAGTTAATAAAGGGTTTGGAGAAAAAAATGTTTCACTCAATGTTGAATGTGACTACCCTACTGTCATCATAATTTCTTCATTATTTGAACTCATTCTCTCCTAGTCATGACTCCTGCTCCTCAAACCCATAGGATTCAATTATTTACTGCTTATGAATATGTAATTAACAAATAAGCAATATTTAAAATAGCAGACAAATGATATTGCAGCCGTATTGGTTTGCCCTCTTCCTGAGAATTCTGAAAAGGATGGAAACAAGAGTGGGCATATTAAAAAAATCAATTAGTAAATTCCTACTTAGTAAGGCATTCTTAGGAAATACAAATAAAGAAAGAATTTGGTTAGGTTAGCTCTCACTGATAGTAACCTATAGTTTATTCCTGATCTGGTTCATGCTTTTCACCACTCTAAATCACTCTATTCTGCTTCAGATTATAATAAATGTATCTGCTTATGTTTTCTGCTTTCATACATGATTCCATAAAGATATTTCATTTCACTTTATGCCAATATTTTCCCTTTTTCAGTCTCTTGGAAAAGCACACTCATGCACTACCTCCTGGGGGTGGTGTACAGCTGAAAAAGGCCAAAGACTCAGGTGTGGCTCTTCTTTTCCCCTCCTGTAAACACTTTCATAGCAAGTATCTTCATGGGGAAAAGAAACAAAGAATTCTGAGATATTTGTAGTTGTGCACATCTCTCAACCTCCCTGGTCTCCACAAATCTCATCACTCCAGTCTTCCTAGGTCTTATCTGGGTTATAGTATCCCAAATTTATAAATGAGAAAAATCCTTACCTTCATAGGATCATATAGCTCTTAAGTGGCTAACATAGATTCTAATGCAGGACTTCCTGATTTTAATCCAGCACTCTGTACCATATTTACTCTATATTTAATGAACTAATTTGTAACCAATAAGCAATAAACAACAGGTTGGAAAGGACTGGATTCTCAAAGAAACGAGGTAGAGTGAGACTTGGATGTTAGGATATCTTTAATACAGAGGAGTCACCTTTCTCAGAATCCAATGTAACGGTGGCATTGCAAATTGTATCATAAAGAGCACATATTTATTATACATGTTAAAGAATCTATGCCTCTTGTTTTGGCTCAGTTCTATATGCAAGTAAGAAGGATGGATGAGCATATTTCTTTTGTCTTTAAATTGCTCTTAAAGCATTTTTAAATGATGGAATGCATAATGCTCTATTGTATATCTTAATTTTTAAAAGATAGATAAAATATCTATCCATTATGGAAGATTAGGCTAACATAGCATTTGAACTGAACCTCCTAAATGAACTCAGAGGTACAGAGGAAGTTTATTGGGCTCTATTTTATTTCTCTCTCAGTTTTCAGAAACTAAGCACTGAAATCATTCTCTCCCCTTTCTCTCCCCTCTCTCTTCCCTTCTATCCTCTCTCCTCTTACTCCTTTCTTCCTCCTCTCCTTTTCTACCTCCACTATCCCCAATTTCTCCTTTCCCCCTTTTTTCCCTCTCCCTCTATCCACTCTTCCATCTTTTCTCTCTCTACTTCAGCAGGTGGTCATTGTTGAAAGTAGGCCGGCATCTTCCTGCCGTCTCCTTTGCTCATCTAAGCCACAGCTGCTTCTTGCAACATGCCAAATCTCCATCTCCCCCTCTCCATCCTCCCCCACAGCCAATATTCAGCCTCAGCCTCTTCACATCTCACCAGCCCCTCATTTTGCTCTCAGTGTCACCCGCTGCAGTAATTGCTGGCCCTGGCAGGCTTTTATTTGTTAGGAAGATGCCTGGGGTTGTGCCCATAGAAAGAAAATAGTAAGAAATTCACTCTCGAAAGGAAGGATTAGAATCCTCAGCATAGCCTAGAAAGAAAGGCATTTGGAGAACATTTCTCCCCTAAATCATTGTGGGATCATCCTCATTATAAAGACATTGAGGAGCTGAGAACAGTCAGTGGTGGGATATATTATGGCCTGCCAGCAGTGTTTGGCTGGCCTGTGTCTCTGAAAAGAGGATAAAATGGAGGAAGGGGAATTCTTCAGAAATGGTGTGCATCAAAATTTTGTCTTTGAACACCTAGTCTGAGAAGGACTCACATGGCAACCAAATGTGATTTTGCTGCTTAGCTGAGTCTCCACAGCTTGCATTTTACCTACTGTCTTAATTAGGCACCTAGCTCTGCACTGAAATGATAGCACAGCAGTGCTGTTCTGTGTTTATGTATTCTGCTTAGTCCCCTTTGGGTACTAAGAGCTGTTTTTGATGCTAAAATTGATTTGTATCTTTTTTTTTTTTTTACCTTGGTTATAGAGTAATGTGAGGTGTCTGCAGCTGCACTTTTCTCCAGAGTCCAGGCCTTGCCTCACTATTCACATGGCTCTTCCCTTTGCAGGATAAGGGATAAAACAATAACAGCAACAACAACAACAACAACAACAACAACAACAACAACAACAACAACAACAAACAAAAACAAAAAATAAAAACCTCAACCAAAAATTGAGATTTCACTGTCTCACCAAAATTCCATTAAAACTAAATGGCCAGATGGTCAAAAGCATTTACAAACTACCGTGTTGTAAAATAAATCCATGGATAGACAGATTCACAGATAAACAGATAAATGAATGTATGAATAAACAAAATTTTCAAGTTAATCATCAGGTAAAAGTAAGTGAGGTTTTCCCATCCACTTAAAAATGTGGCAGAGAAAATACAGTCTCTCCCCCCAAGCTGAGAAAGAATGCTAGAGTAAACTGTCCCTCACTTAGAGATGAAAACTTATATCCTATTCAATTTTTTAGGTGACAAAGGGAATATGAACTCATTTTTGATGTTATTTTAATCTTATATCCTTCTATATATTTTTGACAGCCCAACTGTTCCTTCGTGCTGGATCATGCTCTTATCTTAATCGCCATTACTTATATTATTATGTAAGGGGAAATATTCATAATTTCAGATTCCTTGAAAGGGTGCCAGAACTCTAACATGTACACAATGCAGTCATTTCCCTTTGACTTTCAGAGATTACATTGTAATTCACATTGTCAGGAATTTGCAAAAAGCAGCAGAGAAAACTCAGTTTGGGTGTTCATAATATATATATATATATACATTGTGCCTATTTAAAGGTCTACAAATGCTATTAAAGAGAGCCCTTCTTTTTGTGTGTGTGTGTTTAATGTCTTATAACAGAAGTTTTTTTTCCTCAAGAATGCTTGAAAGTCCTCTATTCCACTGAATGACCATATTTTCCCCTGAAACAAAATACTCAGTTTTGATGGGTAGGTGACCCTTGGCTTCAATCCCAGCTCTTTTGCCCTCTGGAATATCATATTCCATGCTCTTCGATCCCTCAGTGTAGAAGCTGCCAGGTCCTGGGCTATTCTGATTGTGTTTCCACAATATTGAAATTGTTTCTTCCTGGCTGCTTGTAGTATTTTCTCCTTGATCTGGGAATTCTGGAACCTGGCTATAATATTCCTGGGAGTTTTCTTTTTGGGATCTTTTTCAGGAGGTGATCTGTGGATTCTTTCAACCTCTATTTTGCCCTCTGTGTCTAAAACATCAGGGCAATTTTCCTTGAGAATTTCTTGAAGGGTGATTTCTAGGTTCTTTCTTTGATCATGGCTTTCAGGTAGTCCAATAATTTTTAAATTATCTCTCCTGGATCTATTTTCCAGGTCAATGGTTTTTCCCATGAGATATTTCACATTGCCTTCTATTCTTTCATTTTTTTGGATCTGTTTAATAGTATCTTGATTTCTCATAAAGTCACTAGCTTCCATTTGCTCCAGTCTCACTCTGAAGGAATGAATCTCCTCATTGAGTTTTTGAGATTCTTTTTCCATCTAGCAAATTCGACTTTTTAAGGCATTCTTCTCCTCATTGCCTTTCTGAGCCTCTTTTGCCATTTGAGTTAGTCTATTTTTTAAGGTGTTATTTTCCTCAGTAACGCTGTTGACTGTCATTTCATACTTTCCTTGCATCTTTATCATTTCTCTTCCCAAATTTCCCCCCACATCTCTTATCTGCTTCTTAAGGTCCTCTATGGCCTGTAGTCAGCTTGTATTTTCATTTGGGGCTTTTGGTGCAGGAGTTCTGATCTCACAGTCCTCCTCCATGCTTTGAGCCTCTTTGCCCCTAAAATAGGAGTCCAATGTTGAACTTTTCTGTTTATTTTGTTCCATTTGCCTAGGCATGTTGCCACTTAATTACTTGATTTTTGGGCTTGTTGCCACAGTAGGACTCTGTCACCGCAGAGGGGAGCTTCTGCCCAAACGTGGGGTCTTCACAACTTCCACAGGTTGGGTGGCCTCTGTAAAGCCTCCACCCACTCTGGCAAATTGGATACCCAGCCCAAACTTCCCCCCCAGATCCAGGCAGTTTAAAGCAAGAGCCATTAACCCCCAGACTGATTGCTGGATCTCCCTACAGTTCTCAGACCAGGAGCTACAGCCATTACTGAAGCTGCAAAATGGCTTCTTTGCAGCAGTTTCTTCAGCAGCTTTTAGCCCCCAGGGGAGGAAGCCACACATTCCCCAAATACTGTCCCCAAAGCCCATAGGGCACTAACCTCTCACTTTGTCCTAGGCATATCTGTGCTGATAATTCTGGAATCGCCACAATTGCTGGTGTCCTGGGGTCCTTCCAGCCGGCTGAAGTCCCAGCCACCCTGGGGTAAAACCGCGGACCTGGTCTCGGCTCTGCGAGTTGCGCTGTTGGTTCCCAGCACGCTGTGCTGCCTGCTCTCAGAGCTCTGCGCTGGCCACTCCCTGCAGGGCTGCTGGGATGTCCTCAGCAGGAGGTTAGCTTCTCTGTGCCATTCTGTGGGTGCTGTGGCTCCAGAAGTTGTTTGGAGTCCCCTTTCACATCGTTTGAAATTTGTGTGAGGCAGAGCACATTGGAAATGCTGTTTCTACTCCGCCATCTTGGCTTCGTCCCCAATGGGACAATTTAAATATGAAGAAAGTGAGGTCAAATGGATGAAGAAAATAAACCAAACTCATACAGATAGTAAGTTGAAGAGTTGGACTTGAACACAAGTCTCATGACCCTGTGAGAGTTGTTGGGTTGACAAGAAAACACCATATTGGTAAAGGAGCCTTTCTTTTTTGACAAGTATGAGATGTATTACTTTGAGAAAGCAAAGAGGACATATAACAGTGTGTAAACATCAAGAAATAATTTCCAGAAGAGCTAAATTATAATGACAGAGAGCAAAAGCAATCTAAATATAGTTTAAGACAACTTGATATTATTTCTTCCCAGGTTTTAGATTTTCATTATGCAAAGTAAATCAGGTTTCCCAAAGTTTCCAGATGAAGAATAGTGTAATTCACCTGAGAAAGTAATAATAGAGGACAAAGCCATCCTCCTCAATAAACTTCATGTATATTTTTTGTGTGTGATTATAATTAAAATAATATTTTATAAAATGAATCAAAAACACTTTTTTGAAAAGCCTGCAGAATTATTAGGTTCTGTGGCTCTTTACTGGTTTCTGTAGACAAAGTTTGCATGTCTCTGTAAGTTGGGGAGCAAAATAATAGCTGAAAAGTGTGAAAAATTCAGTAATGAGATAGGATAGAAGGGATAGAGGTAACAGAATAGAGCAACATAGTCCAATGTGAAAGTTATTTGAGCTGTCCTATTATTTATTCTGAAGAGATTAAGAGATATGTAGAATAAAGTGTTTCATCCAACCATTTTCTCTAAAATTAATAATCTTGGCAAAGGGTAGAGGGGCTGTTATCTTTGTGGATAAACAGGATCACTTAAATATGTATGTATGTATTATAGTTGTGAAGGCCTTTACATATTTCATCTGAGTCTCACCACATTATTATAACATAAGATATCCCAGTAGTCATTGTATTTTACAGATAAAGAAATGGAATCAGAGATAAGGTAAGTGATTGGTTCATCATCATGGGATTATAGATCTCCAGCTACATGGTACCTGAGAAACCATCTAGGCCAGCATTTTTAAGATTGTGAAACTAAGACCTGGGAGAATAATTCACTTTCTCAAAGTCATGCCACTATGACATATTAGAGGATACTCTGAACCCATATCTTCCTAACTCCAAGTCAAATATCTTATCAAATAGGACACAATGCTCTTATTTTGTGGATTTTATTTCATTTTGTTTTGTTGCCATTTATTTTTCAATCATTGGTTTCCAAAAGGCTCTGCTCTACACAATAAACCATTCTTTGTTTCTAAGATTAAAAAACAAACAAGCCAAAGTAAAACCAACCAAATTATTATCTGATAGCCTATGCAATATGCCATATCAATACCCCCTCCATTTGGAATAAAGGGAGGAAGATACATATTTTAAACTCTTCTTCAGAACATAACAGTAATCACTTGCAACTTATGCTTCCTATTCACATTGATGTAGTCACTGTGTATATTGTTTTCCTATCTCTGCTTATTTCACTCTGTATTTGTTCAAATTAACCTTATTGTGTTTCTTTGATATTAAAGTTGTCATTTTTTACAGTAAAGTAATGGTATTCTATTACATCTATTTACCAGAGTTCTTTTTTTTGTTACCCCTTCTCACAATTTATTGACACCTACTTTGTTTCTAGTTCTTTGCTATGACAAAAATTGTCATTCTGAATATTTGGGTGTATATGTGATTTTGTTTTCCATCTTTAAACTCCTTGGGTGGATCATATCGCTTGCCTTCTCAATGGGGTGGGGTGGGGGGCTGGAAAAAGAGAATTTGGAACTCAAAATAGAAAAAAAAGATAAGAATGTTAAACTCCTTAGGCCATACACCTACCAATGGAATCCCAGGGTAGAAGAGATATTTTATTCACTTTTTATCATAATACCAAATCGCTTTCTAGAATTGTTGAAACAAAATCCATAGTTCTGCCAATAATATATTAACATGCGAATCTTCCTACAACTCCTTGCATACTATCTAAAACAAACAAACAAACAAAACTTTGGCAATTTGCTGGCTCTGTGGTAAAACCTCAGGGTTTAAACAAAAATATTTCATATTATGAGTGATTTAGAGAAATTTTCACACAGCTGCTAATAGTTTCAGATCCATTTGAGAATTGTTTGTTCATATGCTTTATAACATCTTTTTTGTGACTCATTCTCAGTTTTATATATTTGTAGCAAAGATTTTTCTCTCAATATATCATTATCATTATTATCCTATTGATTGTATTCATGTAAAATTTCATATAATCATAAATATCTACTTTTTTTTTCTTTTGTGATACAATCTATCCCTTTTGGGGTTAAGCATTATCATTTGAGGGGCGGCTAGGTGGTGCACCAGCCCTGGAGTCAGGAGGACCTGAGTTCAAATCCGGCCTCAGACACTTAACACAAACACTAGCTGTGTGACCTTGGTCAAGTCACTTAACCCCAACTGCCCTCCAAAAAGCAAAAAAAAGAAATTATCATTTAAGATGAACTTCCTGGAGACAAGATGGCAGAACAAGCAATAAATCACTATAACTCTTCTATACTCAATGCCAAAAAAGCATAAAAAAAAACCCCAAGGAAATCCTGGAAGAGCATACCCAACAAAAAGATGGGGTGAAACAATCTTTTAGCCCCAGCAACTTAAAGGACCACTAAGGTAGTTCCATCTCACTCTGGTGAAAGGGGAGTGCAGTCCAGTATGGGAAGTGTCCCAGCAAGGCAGCAGTAAGGCACACCACAGCAAACCAGCAGGAAATTTTGAGCCTTAGTGTGGTGAAGTAGGCAAACACCAAATACCAGAACCCTCCACCCTATGCTTTAGCATAGCTAGGGGATGGGCAGACTACACTTCCAAGAAAAAGCATATACTTCAATGTAGCCTCAGATAACCAGGCATTCTCCAGCAGCCAGACCTCTCTGTGCTGCATCACATCTCTGGATAAACAGGTAGACACCAACCCTACTGGTGTCTAAGCAAATAAGCAGATACCAGCCAACTCCAGTCCCACCACAATTCAGTGCATCCCTGGGAAAATGCAGAAATACCCCACTTGGCCTTAGCACACGCTAGACACCACAACTAGGACCCCAGTTTGGCACCAGTTAATCTTTCAGACCACTACCAGCAGTGAAAACTTCCTCCCCACACTACCCCCTCGCTACAGTACCAGACAAGAGTCCCCTGTGAGTTTCACAGCAACATCAGATTGGAACCAGGTAAACAGGCAGGGCCTACAGCCTACAGCCACTAGCAAAAGAAGTCTGAGATACTGTAAGGGTTATGGGATTTAAAGATCTTCCATGCCCCATTGGACTTGCTGACATAGCAGGAAGGGGAGGGGCAAGAGGAAGCAGAAGAAGAGTTAGCGTTCCGCTGGGGACTGTTGGTGGCCACAGCAACAGCAGGAACTGCCAAGGTAGAGGTCGAGGCCCAAACCACTTTTTAAGCCAGCCAGAATTTCTGCTAAGGACTCTTGTTGGGTGCTGCCGGGAACTGGAACTGCGGGGGGCCGGAGCTGTTGTGAGCACGCTTCCTGGACGCTGAGCAGTTGCTGAGAGTCGGGAGAGAAGGACCTTTGCCTGAAGTAGCCTGTTCTGTTTTGAAGGCTTAAGAATGTGGTTGTTTACTATGTTAACTACTTGTGCCAATTTCATAACTATCCTGATGGCTTTGACTTTTTGGTTTTGTGACTCAGTTATTTGGTATTTTAATAAATTCTCTGGCTTTATCCCCCATATAGAGAGACTGATATATTTTGTGATTAATAACCACATAAGCCTATTTATAATTGCCATAGGCATAGTGAATATTGCATTGTTAATACAGATACTTCTGCCCTGGTAATAGATTTGAAATATAAAAGAAAGGAGCAAGTCTCTCCCCATTTCTTCTGCCCCCCAAAAAAAAGATGAGCAGAAAACAACAACAACAAAAAGCATCTGAAAATTATTATGGTGATAGAGAGGACCAAGAAACAAACTCAGAAGAGGATAACAATGTCAATGTACCTATGGGCCAAAATCCAAAGCAAAATGGAAAGTGGTCTCAAGCCCAAAAAGAAATCATGGAAAAGCTCAACAAGAAGCTTAAAATCATATAAAGTGACAGAAGAAAAATTAAGAAAAGAAATGAGGAATAAAAGAGAATTATGGAAAAACAAACAAACAAAAGGACCAAGAGTCTGGAAATCTACTTAAAATAGTAGAATTGGCTAAATGGAATAGGAGATAAAAAATCCATGGGAGGAACAACTTTTTTTAAAGATTTATTTATGTATTTAATTAATTAAATTTTATGTTTATTTTTAGTTTATGTCATTCATTTTCATGCTATTTTGAGTTGCAAATTTTCTCCCCACTTTCTCCTACCCACCACCTCAAAACAGCAGTCCCATTCTATACTCTTACACCAATCTGTTCTCACCTGTATTCTTCCCCTTTCCCCATCTGACACTCTAGTATGGCAAGATGGATTTCTGTACTCCAATGACTGTATAACTTATTTCTAGTTGCATGTAAAATATATATATATATATATATATACACATATGTACTGAACATTCGATTTTAAAACTTTGAATTCCAGATTCTTTTTTTCCCAAATGTTTTATTAACTTCTGGTTTATAACATACATTTCCACCATACTTTAAGTTACAATGTTTTCCCCATTTTTCCTCTACCCACCTCCTCAGAATAGCAATCCCACAGGATATCCCCTTATCCAATCTGCTCCCTCAGATATCTTCTCCCATACCCCATTCAACTTTTCCATTAAGGAAAGGTGAAACTCTGTGCCCCAAAGCCTGTACATTTTATCTCCCAATTACATGTAAAATAGTATTAATAATAGTATTTATATATATTTGAAAAAATTAATGTCAAAATTTTGAATTCGATATCCATTCTCTTCCTCCCTTGTCACACACTCCCGCTGGGAAGATAAACAATTCAGTATATGTTTTGCAATAAGGGGGAGGGGGATGAAAGCGGAGATGTAGGAGGGGAGGGGATTCTGGGGGGAGGAGAGGTTGGAGGCACCCACTTTTGAAGAGGGACAGGGTCAATGTAGGGAATGGACCAGGTGGGGGTGAGATGGGTGGGAGGGAAATATAGCCAGACTTTTACAATATATCTACTATGGTAATGTTTTGCATAGACTGATTTCTGGATCCGCCTGCATTTCACAGGCCAGTAGCTGAAGCTGCAACTGAAGCTGCAAAATGGTGTCTGTGCCACAAGTCCTCAGTGGTTTCTCACCCCCAGGGTAAGAAGTTGACAGAGTCCTAAATACTGGTCCCAACGTCCATAGGCACTAACCTCTCACTTTGTCCTTGGCATCTATGGGCTGATAATTCTGGAAACACCACAGCTGCTGGTGTTCTGGGGCCTTTCGAGCATGATGTACTTGCAGCTGCCCTAGCATGATGTACGTGCAGCTGCCCTGGGGATAAAACTCTGACTCATGTGGTCCTGGGCTCTGCTTTCAGATTTCGGTGCTGGCTGATCTCTGAAGGGCTCCTAGGCTGTCCTGAGTGGGCTGTTAGCTTCTCTGTGTCTTTCTGTGGGTTCTGGAGCTCCAGAGGTTGTTCAGAGTCCGCTTTTACATAATTTTGCAGTGGTGTGGGTTGGAGCTCTGCAGAAGTGCTTTTTCTACTCTCCTGTCTTCTGAATTCTAGATTTTTACCCTTCCTCCCTTATCACCCAACCTTATTGTGAAGACAGGTAATTCAATATAAGTTGTACACATGTAACTATGCAAAACATTTCCATAACAGTTATATTATGAAAGACTGACTATATTTCCCTCCTTCCTATCCTACCCCACACTTGTTTTATTCTCTACTTTGAAACTACTATGCAAACGTTTGTGCTTTTAACTTCCCTCCACCAATAACTGCCCTCCCCTTGCCCCCAAACTTCACTCTCCTCCATCATCTCCCCTCTCATCCCTTTCCCCATACAATCCTATAGGATGAGATACACTATTTAGTGTGTATGTCATTCCCTCCTTAAGCTAAATTCAATGAGAGTAAAGTTGACTCATTCCCTTTAGCCTTCCTATTCTTCCCCTCTTTTGTATCAGTGTTATCTTGCCTCTTCAATATGAGATGATTTACCCCACCCTGTCTCTCGCCATCTCCTCTCATTATATTTCTCTCACCTCTCAATTTCACACTTTAAGTATCATCCCTTCCTATTAAATTAGTCCTGTGCCCTCTGTTTATCTGTATTTGTACACATATTTACACACACTCACAAATGTATTCATATACCAATATACCCTCCTATTTTAAAGTATATGTGTGTAAATACATATATATATATATATATATATATATGTGTGTGTGTGTGTGTGTGTGTGTGTGTATACATATATATGTATATATATATACACATATGTACACATTTATATTCACTTCAACTATTCTCATACTGAGAAAACATTCATAAGTGATAATTATCATTTTCCCATGTAAGAATGTACATAGTTGACCTTTGATAAGTTCCTTATGATTTCTTTTCCCTGTTTACCTTCTCACACTTCTCGTGCTTCTTGTGTGGGCATTCCTCAAAACCATATTTTCTATTCAACTCTTTTTTTCTTCAAGAAAACTTGAAAGTCCTCTCTTCTTTTGAATGACTCTATTTTCTCCTGAAATGTGATACACAGTTTTGCTAGGTAGGTGATTCTTGGTTTTAATCCCAGATCCCTTGCCCTCAGGAATATCATATTCCAAGCCCTTTCATCCTTCAGTGTAGAACCTGCTAGACGCTGCACTATCCTGATTGCATTTCCACAGTATTCAAATTGTTACTTCCTGGCTGCTTGTAATATTTTCTCCTTTGTATGGGAATACTGGAACTTGACTATAATATTCCTAGGGTTTTCTTTTTGGGATCTTTTCTAGTAGGTGATTTGTGGATTCTTTCATCCTCTATTTTATCCTCTGGTTCTAAAACATTAGAGCAGTTTTCCTTGAGATTTTCTTGAAGGATGATTTCTAGGTTCTTTCTTTGGTCATGGTTTTCAGGTAGTCCAATAATTTTTGGATTATCTCTCCTGGATCCATTTTCCAGGTTAGTGGGTTTCACATGATATATTTCCCATTGCCTTCTATTCTTTCATTTGTTTGTATTTGCTTAACAGCATCTTGATTTCTCATAAAGTCACTAGCTTCCCCCTGCTCCAATCTATTTCTGAAACAATGATTCTACTCAGTGACCTTTTGAGATATTTTTTTTTTCTGTCTGGAAAATTTGGATTTTAAGGCATTCCTCCTCATTGCCTTTTTGAGTGTCTTTTGCCATTTGACTTAGTCTATTTTATATGGTGATGTTTTCCTCAGTCAGGCTTTTGACTCTCCTTTCATACTTTAGTAGCATCTTTCTCATTTCTCTTCCCAGTTTTTCCTCCACTTCTCTTATCTGCTTCTTAACATATTCTATGGCCTATAACCAGCTGTAGCAGAAGCACCCCAACAACCCCAGGGTGGCTGCCAATACACGTTGTTATATCTGCTTTTCTAAAGGAAAGTAACTTAAAATGGGTTAACAGGCTGACTTTAATCAATCAAACATATATCATTTACCTAGTTCAGTGGGAAAATCTCAACACCCTAAAATTCAAAGTATACAGACAGAACTTACTAGACAGAGAATCAAGCAGACCAAGGCTTCCAAACTGCCCAACCATTACATCAATACCAAATCACAGTTACCAAAGAGGGAAGCATCTGCGTCTGGGTTTTCAAAGCCAGGGGCTCTCAACAGCTGCCCAGAGTCTCATCTGGTCAATTTACACAACACTTCTCAAAGTGAGCCCCATTGCAAAGCCTCGCATCAGGGATAATATAGTTTTCTCCTGGCTCAGAGAATTTAACAACCCTCTTGACCCACTGCCTAATCACACAGCATCTAGGTGTGGGCATTCCTGAATACCAAGCCTCCCACCACAGGCTCCATGTGACCACATTAAGTCTATTAGTGGGCAGAGTAAAATTTCAAATCAAGGAAGGTTCTCAGAGTCTCTTAAATCTATCAAAGTGCTAAGGGCAGGGAAGATCTTTAAATTTGCATTTCCATTACTCCAGCTCTTATTTTCATTTGGGGCTTTTTGTGCATGAGATCTGACCTTCCAGTCCTCCTCCTGTTCCATGCTTCGATCCTCTTTGCCCTCAAAATAGGAGCATGATTTCGAATTTTTCTATCTGTTTTGTTTTCATTTCCTAGGCATGTTGCCATTCAATTGCTTGAATTTTGTGTGTGTTGCCACAGTAGGACTCTGACACCAGACAGGGGAGCTTCTATCCCAATAGCTGGGGTTTTCTCAGGTGCAGGAGGTATTAGTTGGTTGCTCTCTCTCTGAAGCCTTCAAACGCTCTGGTTGAGATATGCCATTGAGTATGTATGTCATTCTCTCCCTGAACCAAATATAATGAGAATGTGGTTTTGCCTTTTTTGCCTAACTATTCTCCCTATTCTTCCTAGTCTCATAAAGTCATTAGCTTCCATTTGCTCCAGTCCAACTCTGAAGTAATGAATCTCCTCAGTGAACTTTTGAGATTCTTTTTCCATCTGGCAAATTCGACTTTTTAAGGCATTCTTCTCCTCATTGCCCTTTTGGGCCTCCTTTGCCATTTGAGTTAGTCTATTTTTTAAGGTGTTGTTTTCCTCAGTCAGGCTGTTCACCCTCATTTCATACTTTTCCTTCATCCTTCTCATTTCTCTTTCCAATTTTTCCTCCACTTCTCTTATTTGATTTTTAAAGTCCTTCTTAAGGTCCTCTATGGACTGAAACCCTGTCATGTTTTCCCCTGGGGCTTTTGGAGCAGGACTTCTGACCTCACAGTCCTTTTCCTGCTCTATGCCCCCAAAATAGGGGTGTGGGGTTGCATTTTTCTGTTTCCTTTCCCTTGGCATGTTGCCACTTAATTACTTGACTTTTGGGCTTGTTGCCACACTATGGCTTTAAGGCCAGATAGAGGAATTTTTGTCCCGAACGGGTGGGGGGCAGCTGTAAACCCACCCACGACTTCCACCCTAGATCACAATCCAGATCCAGGGGCGTTAAAGCAAGAGAGATTGCCCCTCAAGACTGATCACTGGATCTCCCTCCAGTTCGCAGGCCAGGAGCTGGAGCTGCCTCTGAAAACTACAAAATGGCGTGTCTCCTCAGCGGCTTCTAGCCCCCAGGGGAGGGAGCCGAAACATTCCCCAAATACTGGTCCCAAATTCCATAGGACACTAACCTCTTACTTTGTCCTAGGCATGTCTATATTGATAACTCTGGAGTCACCACAGCTGCTGGTGTTCTGTGGTCTCTCCAGCCGGCTGCTGGCCCTGCCGCCCTGGGGCTAACACCTTTGCTTAAGCGGACCTGAGCTTGGCTCCGCTTCCTGCGCTCTGCGAGTTGCGCACTGCCAGCTCCCAGACCTCTGTGCTGGTCCTTCCTGCAGGGCTACTGGGCTGTCCTCAGCGGGAGGTTAGCTTCTCTGTGTTGTTCTGTGGGTGCTGGGGCTCCAGAAGTTGTTCAGAGTCCCCTTTTACCTAGTTTGGGGGGAATCTGGGAGCAGAGTGGCTTGGATGAGCAGTTTCTACTCTGCCATCTTGGCTCCACCTCCCCTTTTATTCTAAAATAATTCTGATGGAATGATTCTCTTCAGTGAGCTTTTGTGATTCTTTTCCATCTGGCAAATTTGGATTTTTAGGGCATTCTTCTCCTCATTGGCTTTTGATACTCTTTTGCCATTTGAGTTAGTCTATTTTTAAGGTGCTATTTTCTTCAGTCAAGTTGTTGACTCCCTTTTCATGTTTTATTTGTATTATTCTCCTTTCTCTTCCCAATTTTTTTCCCCACTTCTCTTTTTGATTTTCAAAATCCTTCTTTAGGTCATATATGGCCTGTATCCAGTTCATATTTTTCTTGTAATCTTTTGGTACAGGATTTCTGACTTCATTGTCTTCATCTCGTTCCTTGTTTTGATCCTTTTTGTCCCCAAAATAAGAGTCTTATGTTAGATTGCTGTGCTTTTTTTGATTACTTTGCTTTCTCATGTTGCCACTCAATTACTTGGCTTTTGAGGTTTTTGCCACAGTACAACTCTACTTCCAGAGAGGAGAGCTTTGTCCCTTATGACTGGGTTTTTCTCAAATGCTGGACCTATTAGTTGGCTGCCCTCTCTGGAGCCTCCACCCACTCTGGTTCACTTCTCACAGAACCTAGAACATCCAACCTAGACAGCAATCCAGATTGAAGCAGTTTAAAGCCACAGTGATTACACCTTGCACTGGTTGTTTGGTCCCCCTACAATCTGTCGTCCAGGAGCTCTGAAGTAGTCATGCCACCTTAGCATATTCTTCCAGGGGTGAACCATACTCCCAGTATCTCTGTTCCCAAAGTCTACACTGACCTCTCACTTTCTCTTTGGAATTTATTGCTTCATAATTCTGGAAAACACCATAGCTGCTGGTGATATAATCTCCTGACATTCCTATATTTGTGTCTGGTCCTCGCTGCCCTAAGGCTAAAACCATGGACTCACTAAGGCCTGATCTCTGCTCCCAGTGCTCTGAGAATAACCCTTTACATCTGCCTGTGGGCACTCTTAAGAGGGAAATTTGTTTCTCTCTGTCACTTTTTGGATTCTGTAGCCCTAAAATTTGTTTAGTCTTTTTTTATAATTATTTGTTGTAGTTATTGGGGTATGCAGGGAGCTTTCCTGCTTCTATTCCACCCAAGAAAACAAGATCTTAAAGAACATAATCAACCAAATGGTAAACAATGTAAAAATTGGTCAAGTAGAAGCTAATGACTATGAAATATCGTGACTCAATCAAAGAAATTCAAAAGAATGAAAGAAAGAGGGAGAAAATGTAGAATTATTAACGGGAAATACAACTGACTTGGAAAATAGATGCAGGATAGACAATGTCATAATCACTGGACTCCCTGAAAGTGATGATCACAAGGAGGACCTGGACAGCATCTTTCAGAATATTATCACATAATTCTGCCTTAATGTCCTAGAAACTGAGAGCAAAATGGGCATTGAAAAAAATCTACTTATCACCACAGATAAAAAGATCCAAAGATAAAACTCCAAGAAACATGGTAGCCAAATTTCAGAACTATCAGGTGTAGGAAGAAAAATACAAGTATCCAGAAATAAACAAACTGATTACTGGGGAGTTAAAATCAGGAGCCCATAGGACTTGGTGCTGTGCCTCTCCTTCATGAATCTTTTGGGATTGACTTATATAACTGTATTGCTGAGAAGAGTCCAATCTGTCATAGTTGATCATCACATATATGTTGTATCTGTGATTGTATACAAATTTCTCCTGGTTCTACTCTTCTCTCTCAGCATCAGTTTATATAAGCCTCTCCAGGTAAATATGAAGTCTGTCTGTTCCTCGTTTCTTATAACAAAGTAGCATTCCATCATATGCATATACTTCAACTTGTTTACCCTTTCCCCAATTGATGGGCACCGCCTTAATTTCCAATTATTTGCCACCACAAAAAGAGCTGCTATAAATATTTTTGTACAAATGGGTCTTCCTCCCACTTCTATGATCTCTTTGGGATATAAACCTAGAAGTGGCATTGATGGGTCAAAGGGTATGGAATTATTTATATCCCTTTGGGCATAATTCCAGATTGCTCTCCAGCATGGTTGGATAAGTTCACAACTCCACCATCAATGCATCAGTGTTCCAATTTGCCCACATCCTCTCCAGCATTTGTCATTTTATTGTTTTGTCAACTTAGCCAATCTGACTGGAGATCTGTGCTACCTCAGAGTTGTTTTGATTTGTATTTCTATAATCAATAGTGATTTAGAGCATTTCTTCATATGCTTATAGATATCTTTAATTTATTTTTCTGAAAACTGCCTGTTCATATCCTTTGACCATTTATCAACTGGGGAATGACTTATATTCTTAAAAATTTGATTCGATTCTCTGTATATTTTAGAAATGAGTCCTTTATCAGGGACATAGGTTGTAAAAATTCTTTCTCCATTTCCCACCTCCTTCTTGATCTTGGTTACATTGGCTTTGTTTGTACAGAAGATTTTCAATTTAATGTAAAAAAAATATCCATTTTGCATTTTATAATGCTCTCTAATTCTTGTTTGGTCCTAAAGTCTTCCCCTCTCCACAAATCTGACAGGTAAACTATTCCTTGTTTTTCCAAATTGCTTACAGCAACTTTCTTGATACCTAGATCATGCACCCATTTAGACTTGATTTTGATATATGGTGCTAGATAATGGTCTATGCCCAGTTTCTGCCATACTAAATTCCAGTTTTCCCAGCAGTTTTTATCAAATAGTACATTCTTATCCTAAAAACTTGGGTCTTTGGGTTTATGAAACAATAGATTACTATATTCATTAACTGCTGGGTCTCCCGCACCCAATCTATTCTATTGATCCACTACTCTACTCTTCAGCCAGTACCAAGCAGTTTTGATGACTACTGCTGTATAATACACACTAAAATCTGGTATAGCTAGTCCACCTTCCCTAGCATTTCTTTTCTTTAATTCTCTTGATAGTTGAGACCATTTGTTCTTGTAAATAAAATTTGTTACTATTTTGTCTTACTTTATAACGTAGGTTTTTTTTTTTTTTGGTAAATTGATTGGTATGGCACTAAATATATAGTTTAGTTTTGGTAAAATTGTCATTTTATTATATTAGCTCGGTGCAGCCATGAGCAATTGATATTTCTTCCAATTACTTAGATCTGACTTTATTTGTGTCAGAAGTGTTTTGTATTTATGATCATATAGGTCCTGAGTTGTTCTGTAAAACTTTAATTCACCCATAAGGCCACAGCCAGGGTCCTAGAAGACCATATGTGACTTGAGGCTACAGGTTCCCTACCCCTGACTGCAACCAAAAATCACTTACAATTAAACTAAACATAATACATCAAGAGGGAAAATTGATCATTCAACAAAATAGAAGCTCAAGCCTTCATTAGGAGAAGGCCAGTACTAAACCAAAAATTTGACCTGCAAAATCAACATGAAAGAGAAGCATAAATAGGAAAAAAATAAAACAAAAGAGATTCAATCCAGCTAAACTGTTTGCATATCTACAGGGAAAGCTGAAACTTGTAACTCTTAAAAATTGTTACACTAACAGTACAGACAGAAAGAATATGCATATATAGAAGGTATTGGGATAAGATAAACTTGAACGACTCAATTAGAAGGAGTACACTGGGTGCAGAAGGAAGAAAGAAGTGAAATTAGTTAAGAGCCAAGAATGACAAGAGTGTGAGCAGGGGAGGGGTGGAAAATGGGCATTGGACTTTGCTTGAACCTTCCTCTAATCAGTATTGGCTCAAAGAGGGAATAATATAGACAATAATTTCAATGTAGTAATGCATTTTGCTTGACAGGGAAGTAGAAGGGGAGGAGATTTTAAGTAAAGAGGGGAGCGGGGACTGACAGAAGGGAAGGCATATAAGGGGAGGTGGTAGATAGAAGCAAAAACTTATGAGGAAGAAAAATGTGAAAGGAGAGAGGAGAAACAAAAGTAAGAATAGGATGGAGGGAAGTACACAGATAATAATGCTAAATGTGAATGTGAATGGAATGAAATATCTCATAAAAAGAAGTGGTTAGCAGAGTGGATCAAAAACCAGAATCCTACAATATGTTACTTACAAAAAGCAGACTTGAAGCAGAGAGACATACAAAGTATATATACAGATAAATGATTCTTCAGCTGAAGTTAAAAAAGCTGGGGTAGCAATCCTCATATTAGACCAAAAATAAAAAGCAAAACATTTAATTAGAAGAGATGAGGAAAGAAATTATAGGTAACATAGAAAATAAGTTAATCAAATTAGAAAAACAAGGAATAATCTACTTGTCAGATCTATAGAGAGGGGAAGTATTCATGACAAAATACAGAGAGCACCACAAAATGTAGAACAGATACTTTTGATCATACAAAACTGAAAAAAAAAAAAACTTTTGTATGAACCAAATGAACATAACCAAGATTACAAGGAAAGCAGAAAATGTAGAAACAGTCTTTTTTATTATTATTTTTTTAATTTCCAGATTCTTTCCCTTCTTTCTTCCATACCCACTCCCACTAGGAAGAAAATCAATTCAATACAAGTTTTCCAAGTAGAGTTAGACACAATATTTCCATAATAGTTATATTGTGAAAGACTAAATATATTTCCCTCCATCCTATCCCACCCCCTCACTTATTCTATTTTCTACTTTGACCCTTTCCCTTTTCAAAAGCGTTTGCTTCTAACTACCCTCTCCTTGTAATTCACCCTCCCTTTCATCATTCCACCTTTCATTCCTTTCTTCCCTCCTTTCCTGTAGGGTAATATGCCAAATTGAGTGTATATGTTTTTCACAAGCCAAATTAAGCCAAATTCAATGAGAACAAGGTTGACCCATTCCCTTTCTCTTTTCTTCTCATCCCTTCCATTGTAACACTTTTCTATAGCCTGTTTTACATGAGATAATTTATGCTATTCAATCTCTTCCTTTCTCCTTCTCACTTTTTATTCTTCTCGGTATAAAGATACTGTATTCACAGTGTCTATGGTAATTATACATACATATATATGTTGACATGGTTATTTATCACAAAATGTAACTGGCTCTCTACATTAGGATATAGCTAGAACATTTATTCAAATACAAGAAACCTGAGTCCCAAAATGAGAAAGTCAAAGTCATGACTGTAACCACAGAGTTGGCACACATAGTTAATGCAATAAACACTCACATTTTCAAGCCATTAAAACAAAACAGGGTACCTCAGGCAAAGCTCCTGTTCTCCTCATTCACAGTAACTCCTCAGGCTTCACACAGCTTGCCCCCAGCAGCTCTGGCTCCCTTCGGTTCCCAGCCCCTGCAGTGCTCAACAGGACTCCTTAGCAGAAATTCTGGTTGGCTCCAAAAAGATTAAAAAAAATAAATTTATGCCACTGCTGCCACTTCCAGTCACATTGCTGGCTCCAGTCTGGCTCCTAACAGGCTCTGGCTCCTTCCCGCCCACCCTTTCCTGCTATCTCAGCAAGTTCAAGGGGCATGGAAGATCTTCAAATCACATTACCAATACATTTTCTTTCCTCTTAATTTTATTTTTTAAATATCATTCCTTTGTATTCAACTTATCCTGTGCTCTCTATGTATAAATGTATACACATATACACATACTAACATATATATTTATACACACATACACCCTCCAATACATACATATGTGTATATGTATATATGTGTGTATATACATATGTGTGTGTGTGTGTGTGTGTGTGTGTGTGTGTGTGTGTGTATATATATATATATATGTGTGTGTATATATGTATGTAGGTATGTATATTCTCTTCAACTATCCTCATACTGAGAAAAGTCTCATGTGTTAAAATTATTGGTTTTCCATATAGGAATATAAATAGTTCACCTTTAATAAGTTCCTTATGATCTATTTTTCCTGTTTTCCTTCTTATGCTTCGTGTATTTGAAAGTCAAATTTTGTGTTCAGCTCTGGCTTTTTCATCAAGAATGCTTGAAAGTCCTCTATTTCAGTGAATGACCATATTTCCCCTTGAAGCATAATACTCAATTTTGCTGGGTAGATAATTCTTGGTGTCAATCCTAGTTCATTTGACCCGTGAATATCATATTCTGAGGCTTCTGATGCCTTAATGTAGAAGCTGTTAGGTCTTGTGTTATCTTGATTGTGTTTCCACAATACTCAAATTGTTTCTTCCTGACTGTTGGTTACTCTTGGAACACTGCAATTTGACTATAATATTCCTAGTTTTCTTTTTTGGATCTTTTTCAAGAGGCTACTCGTGAATTCTTTCAATTTCTATTTTGCACTCTGGTTTTAGAATATCAGAGCAAATTTTCTTTAGAATTTCTTGAAGGGTGATTTCTAGGATTTTTTTCTCTTCATTTTTCTTTTTTTAAATAATAATATTTATATATATATTTGAAACGTTAATTTTAAAACTTTGAATTACAGATCCATTCCCTTCCTCCCCTATCACCCACTCCCTCTGGGGAGATAAGCAATTTAGTATGTGTTGTACATGTATAGCTTTGCAAAACATTACCATAGTAGATATATTGTAAAAGACTGCTTATATTTCCCTCCCAACCATCCCACCCCCCACTTGGTCTTTTCCCTACTTTGATCCTGTACCTCTTCGAAAGGGGGTACTTCCAAACTCCCCTATCCCCAAAATGCCCTCCCCTCCATCATCCCCCCTCTCATTCCCCTTGCCCCTACTCTCCTGCAGGGTGAGATATCCCATTTAGTATATATGTCATTCTCTCCCTGAGTAAAATTCAGTGAGAATATGGTTTTGCCATTTTGACTTCCTGTTCTTCCCCTATCCTGAAACCACTTCCCCTTGCCCCTTCTACATGAGATAGTTTACCCCACCCTGTCTCTCCCCATCTCCGATTGCCATATTCCTCTCTCACCTCTCAACTTAACCACTTAAGTATCATTCCTTCCTACCAAATTCAACCTGTGCCCTCTATCCATGTATACCTTTAAATTTATATTTCTCATAAAGTCATTAGCTTCCATTTGATCCAACTCTGAAGGAATGAATCTCCTCAGTGAGCTTTTGAGATTCTTTTTCCATCTGGCAAATTCGACTTTTTAAGGCACTCTTCTCCTCATTGACTTTTTGAATGCCTTTTGCCATTGGAGTCAGTCTATTTTTAAGGTGGTATTTTCCTCAGTCTGATTCTCATTTCATACTTTTCTTGCATCCTTCTCATTTCTCTTCCCAGTTTTTCCTCCACTTCTCTTATTATGTTTTGAAAATCCTTCTTAAGGTCCTCTACGGCCTGTAACCAGATCACATTTTCATTTGGGGCTTTCGTGCAGGAGTTCTGACCTCCTAGTCCTCCTCCTTTTCCATACTTCGATCCACTTTTCCCCCAAAATAAGAAGCTGACACAGTCCCCAAATACCGGTCCCAAAGTCCTCACCTCTCACTTTGTCCTAGGCATATCTTTGTTGATAATTCTGGAATCGCCACACCTGCTGGTGTTCTGGAGTCCCTCCAGCCAGCTGCTGGCCCAGCCACCCTGAGCCTAAAACCAGGACTCATGCGGGCGTTGGCTCTTCTCCCAGTGCACTGAGCTGTCGGTTCCCAGCGTCCCGAGCTGGTTGTTCCCTGCCAGGCTGCAGGGCTGTCCTCAGAGGGAGGTTAGCTTCTCTGTGTTGTCCTGTGGGTGCTAGAGCTCCAGAGCTTGTTTAGAGTCCACCTTTTACATCGTTTGGAAGTGGTGTGGGCTGGGGTGCTATGGAAGTGCTGTTTCTACTCTGCCATCTTTGGTCCTCTAGGTTCTTTTTTGGTCATGGCTTTAAGGTAGTCCAATAATATTTAAATTATGCCTCTTGGATGTATTTTCCATGTCAAAGGTTTTTCCAATGAGATATTTCACATTTCCTTCTATTTTTTGTTTTTTTTTGTTTTTTTTTTTATTTTTTTTATTTTTTTTTTTATATTTTTTGTTTTTTGTTTTTTTTTTTTTCATTTGGTTGGTTGGATCTTTTTTATAATATCTTGGTTTCTCATAAAGGCATTATCTTCCACTTGATCCAATCTAATCTTGAAGAAATTATTCTCTCTAGTGAGTTTTTGAAATTCCTTTTCCATCTTGGCAATTCCACTTTTAAATCCTATTTCTCATTGGCTTTTTTGACCTCTTTTGACATTTGAGTTAGTCTATTTTTAAGGTGTTTTTCTTCAGTATTTTTTAAGCTTTTTATGGTTTTCTTGCATTATTCTCATTTTTCTCCCAAGTTTTTTTCTCCACTTCACTTACCTTATTTTCAAAATAATTTTTTAGCTACTCTATGACCTGTAACCATTTGCTATTTTTCTTGGAAGCTTTTGATGCAGGAGTTTTGATTTTGTTGTGTTCTTCTGGTTCCATATTTTAATTTGTTTTGTCCCCAAAAAAGAATTCTATGGTCTGATTTTACTTCTTCTGCTTACTCATCCTGCCAGGCAATTACTTGATTTTTCAGTTCTTTGTTGTGGTAGAACTGTGCTTTTACAGTGTATAGAGCTCTTTCCCAAATCACTGGAGTTTTTGCAAATGTTGTCAGAGGTCTGAGGTATGTGCCCTCTCTACAGCCACCACAAGCTCTGTCACACTGGCGTTTCTCTCCCCAGGTCCACCACCCAAGACTGTGATCCAGATCCAAGCACATCAAAGTAAGAGTGTTTACCCACCTAATGGTCATTTTGTCCCCCTGTTATTCGCAAGCCAGGAACTTCTGAGGCAGCCATGTAGCATCAACTACAGCTGCCATGGCTCCACCACTTCTAACCCTGGGGGTAGGGGCCAGACCATGTTTTTCTCCACCTGGTTCAAACCAAGTTCTCCACTGACCTTTTACTTTCTCTTTGGCATCTATGGGTTGAGGAGTCTAGAATATGCCACAGCTGCTTGTGATTCAGTCTTCTGAAACTTCTTCCAGCCTGTCTGGGCTGCTGGTCAGAGCCATCCTAGTTCTGGGACTATGCAGCTCATGTGGGACTGTGCTTGGCTTCCATCTAGGTGCCATAGACCCTTCCTATCAGCCTGACAGCCTTTCTTCATTGGGGGAATTTGTTTCTCTCTGTCGCTTTGTGTGTTCTGTAGCTCTAAAATTTGTTTAGAGTCATATTTTGCAGGTATTAGAGGTGGTTGGTGTGGAAGCTCTTGCCAAGTTCCTGCTTTTACTCTCCCATCTGGGCTCCACTCCCTGGGAAACAATCTTTGCAGCAAGTTTCTTCAATAAAGGTCTTATTTCTCTTGAGTCAAATTTCTGAGAATACAAGCCGTTCACCAAATGATAAATGGTTAAACGATAAGAAATGGTTGTTTTCAGAAGAAGGAATTAAAGTTATCTATAGGCATATTAAGAAGAGCCCTATTCTGTTTAGAGAAATGCAAATTCAGACAACTCTGAAATACCACCTCATAACAATAAGATGACGAGTAAGATAAAAAAGTAAAAGGATCAATGTTGCATAGGATGTGGGAAAACTGGATAGTAATGCATGGTTATTGGAGTTGTGAATTGATTCAACAATTCTACAGAGCAATTTGGAAATATGCCCAAAGAGCAACCAAACTGTGCATGACCTTTTATGTAACAATACCACTAATAGGTCTATATCGCAAACAGGTCATGAAAAGGGAAAAGTACCAATAAATATTTGAAATGGAATGGATGCCCATCGATTGAGGAATGACTGAATAAACTGTAGTTTATAAATGTAATGGAATACTATTGTGCTATAAGAAATGATAAATTGGCAGATATCAGAAGAAAAAAATTTAGAAAGACTTGTATAAAACTGATGAAAACTTAAATGACAAGAACTATGAAAACATTGTCCTCTGTAAAGCCAAACAATAGCAGATTTCCAGAGGACTGCTGCTTTGGATAGCTCCAAGCTTCTGATCACAAAGTATAGTGAACTCTCTATTTATTTAGCAGTAAATTAAAACAAAACATTCACAGAAAGTGAAGTACAGCATTCATAATGTTATACCATAACTATTTGTCATCAAAGTTGTCAAATAGTTTTCAACAAAGTGACCACATAGTTTTAAGCAAAAAACATCATTCAGTAAGTCCTTAACACAATCACCCTTACAAAGCAGGCCTCCTTAAGGGACACAAAGCACAAAGCTTAAAGTTCTCCACCCCTAGGTCACATTGTCTTAATCTCTCAGTTGAAAATTCTTTCTTCTTGATTGGAGAATAGTTTCCAATCATCCTTAACTCAACCATCCTTTAGAGGTACAAGATACAGAGTACAAAGTTCTCCCACCCCTTTGGACACAGTAAATCACCTTTTTCTCAGTCAGCATTAAGTACCCAAGGAGAGGCCTTTGCATATTGATTCAAGGCTGTCTCCCAAATTCCATGGTTTCTCTTCCATGGGAAAAACTCCCTGGATTCACAGGCAGGCAGCTCTCATCTTCTTTTCCAGCTCCTAGTCCATTTCCTCATCCAGTTCCTTGTCCAGTTCCTCATCCAGTTCCCATTCGATATTGAAGCTCACAGTATTCAGTCCACCTCAAGTCCTTCACTGGTTCTGTTTCTGAGAAGGCAAAGCTTAACAGAGCTAAAACAATATTCATGCCCATTGTCAGCACCATCATCAATTCACTTTCTGCTGGTGGAATCAACACAGATGCACAAAGTCTGAAAACTCATTACAAATTGTCAGTATAGTCCCAGGACCTCTGAAACCCTCCTCCAACTCTTTTATAAACAGACAAGAAAATCCTCTTAGACGGCTTTCAGTAAGGTCCCGGGGCTTCTGTACAAAGTATTATAAACACAAATCAACACAGACAGAACAGACCAAAAGAGTGCTGGGATACCACAAGTTTTCTCCTTCTCCACTCTGCCATCACAAGTGTTCCCTTCTCAGTTCCACTCTCTCCCAGCTTGTGTTCAGCTTCTTATTTTGTCATTTTCTTCTACCTGTTTCACCCACCTCTTACATCCATTTTGTTCCTGTCTTTGGCAATTCCCTCCTGCTGTGGATTTCACAATTTCTGTTTCTTAACAAAGACCAGATATAATCATGGGCAAGGAGAAAATGAAACAAGTTGCTAAATAATTGTTTATTCGCCATTAAATCCTGGCAGCAACATTTTGTGCTAACCAACTATGAATGTCTCAGCTCTTGTGAACAACACAATGATCTCAGACAAGTACAATGGACGCAAATGCTGTCCATATCCAGACAAAAAAATTGATGGATCCATATTGAAGCATGTTTTTTTTACACTTGCTTTGTTCATTCTTATGTATTCTTATTTTTTTCCTTTAGATCTATTTCTTCTTCCACAACTGTGACATATATGGTTTATATGATAGCGCATGTATAAACTACATCAAACTGTGAAACATTTTTTAAAAGGTGGAGGGGAGGGAGGGAGAATGAAAAATTTGGAACTCAATATATTATAAAAAGGAATGCTAAATTTTTTCTTGATATGTAATTTGGGAAAAATAGACTTTTAAAGCCAAAAAAAGTACTATCCTTTAAGATGGTTAGTAAAGTTACCTCTATCCATTCCCCCCAATTTTTCTAAATGAAAGGTCCAAACCGTTTATATTTAATCAAGTAGGGGTTTTGATATTTCCTTTGTATAGAGAATCATATGTTGACCTAAACTTTTTTTCTTCCAACTCACTTTCTACTTTTTCTTGGCATTCTGACATAACATATTTCTTACCCACATAGATTATTATATATTTAGGTTTGTCAAACACAAGTTTAGTGATTTTGAGTGTTTCTGATATTTATTCATCTAGTCTATTCCATTGATATATTTTTAATTTTTTTAACTTAAGTCAAATAGTTTTGATGATTATCTCTTTTGATATAATTTGTTCTACAGAAATACTATTCTGCTTTCATTTTTACTTTTTCCCTTTGTTACCCCTGAGATTCTAGATCAGAGTTTCTAAGTCTGGAGAAGTTTATGGGCTCTTTTGCAGAATACTACTAAACACCATAAATAAAATGCAAAGGGTTACAAAAGAAATAGATTATAAACACAACTGTAAAAATATTAAAAGATCAGGCTCGAAGACAACAGGTTTAGAATCACTTTTTTAGATTTTCCAGAACTTCTTTTCCTTATGATTAATTGTGATATATCTTTTAGTTCTATAAATTATCATTAGTATAACATTCTGTTAAATATTTTAGGTAACATTATTTTTTATTATATCACTTCAATATACCTATGACTCACCAAGATCCCAACAATTTATTTTCTGTTGGTATCCAATAATACCTCAAATTCTCTCACTTCAAATTCACTCAGGATTCTAGTGGTAATTCTGTTATAAGAAGCTATGCTTTCCTTACTTGCCACTGTGGTTCTTAAGCCATGATTGTAAATGCTTCAAATTTTAATTAAATCAGTCATAGAACTGACCCTATTAATTCTTAAAAATAAAACATTAAAAATAGGCAATATCAATAATAAAATCAGGGGGGTGGAGCCAAGATGGCTGAGTAGAAACAACTCATCCAAGCCACTCTGCCCCCAGATTCCCCCCAAACTATGTAAAAGGGGACTCTGAACAACTTCTGGAGCCCCAGCACCCACAGAACGACACAGGGAAGCTAGCCTCCCGCGGAGGATAGCCCAGCAGCCCTGCAGGAAGGACCAGTGCAGTGATCTGGGAGCCAGCAGCTCCCAACTTGCAGAGCGCAGGAAGCAGAGCCCAGGTCCAAGTGAGCCAAGGTTTTATCCCCAGGGCAGCAGGGCCAGCAGCCGGCTGGAGGAACCCCAGAACACCAGCAGCTGTGGCAACTTCAGAATTATCAACATAGACATGACTAGGACAAAGTAAGAGGTTAGTGTCCTATGGACTTTGGGACCTGTATTTGGGGGAATGCATCGGCTCCCTCCCCTGGGGGCTAGAAGCCACTGAGGAGACACGCCATTTTGTAGTTTTCAGAGGCAGCTCCAGCTCTGGGCCTGCAATTAATTGTAGGGAGATCCAGCGATCAGTCTTGGGGCGTAATCGCCCTTGCTTTAACCTCCCTGGATCTGGATTGTGATCTAGGGTGGAAGTCGTGGGTGGGTTTACAGCTTGCCAGAAACGGAAGTTGCCCCACACATGTTCGGGACGAAAATTCCTCTATCTGGCCTTAAAGCCATAGTGTGGCAACAAGCCCAAAAGTCAGGTAATCAAGTGGCAACATGCCAAGGCAATGGAAACAGAAAAATGCAACCCTAGACTCCTATTTTGGGGCCATAGAGCAGGAAAATGACTGTGAGGTCAGAAGTCCTGCTCGAAAAGCCCCAGGGGAAAACATGAGTGGGTTGCAGGCCATAGAGGACCTTAAGGAGGACTTTAAAAATCAAATAAGAGAAGTGGAGGAAAAATTAGAAAGAGAAATGAGAAGGATGCAGGAAAAGTATGAAATGAGGGTTAACAGCCTGACTGAGGAAAACAACACCTTAAAAACTAGACTAGCTCAAATGGCAAAGGAGGCCCAAAAGGGCAATGAGGAGAAGAATGCCTTAAAAAGTCGAATTTGCCAGATGGAAAAAGAATCTCAAAAGTTCACTGAGGAGATTCATTACTTCAGAGTTGGACTGGAGCAAATGGAAGCTAATGACTTTATGAGAAATCAAGATACTGTTAAGCAGATCCAAACAAATGAAAGATTAGAAGGCAATGTGAAATATCTCATGGGGAAAACCACTGACTTGGAAAATAGATCCAGGAGAGGCAATTTAAAAATTATTGGACTGCCTGAAAGCCATGATCAAGGAAAGAACCTAGAAATCACTCTTCAAGAAATTCTCAAGGAAAATTACGCTGATGTTTTAGATCCAGAGGGCAAAATAGAGGTTGAAAGAATCCACCAATCACCTCCTTAAAAAGATCCCAAAAAGAAAACTCCCAGGAATATTATATCCAGGTTCCAGAATCCCCAGATCAAGGAGAAAATACTACAAGAAGCCAGGAAGAAACAATTTCAATATTGTGGAAACACAATCAGAATGGCCCAGGACCTGGCAGCTTCTACACTGAGGGATCGAAGGGCATGGAATATGATATTCCAGAGGGCAAACGAACTGAGAATGAACCCAAGGGTCACCTACCCAGCAAAACTGGGTATTTTGTTTCAGGGGAAAATATGGTCATTCAGTGGAATAGAGGACTTTCAAGCATTCTTGAGGAAAAAAACAGAATTGAATGGAAAATTTGACATCCAGACACAGGAAACAGGAGATGCCTGAGAAGGTAATCAGGGAAGGGAAATCAAAAGGAACTTATCAAAGTTGAACTATTTACATTCCTATATGGAAAAACAATAACTGTGAGTGATGATATCTTTCTCACTGTGAAAGTAATGGAAGAAGGTTGTGTGGTCATATGAATACATATGTGAATGTGTGTATATATGGATCGAGGGCATGGGTTGAATTTGTTGAGAAGGGAGAATACTCAGGGGATGGAGTTGTGAGGTGGGAGAGGAGGGTGGCAGGAGGAGATGGGGAGGGACAGGGTGGGGTAGACTGTCTCATGTGGAGGAGGCAGGGGGAGGTGGTTGCAGGGGAGGGGGAGAATAGGAAGGGAAAAAAGAGGTGGATCCACATTCTCGTTGAGTTTGGTTCAGGGAGAGAACAACATACATACTAAATGGGATATCTCAACGTGCAGCAGAGTGGGGGGAATGGGGATGAGAGGGGGGATGATGGATGGGAGGGCATCCTTGGGGGGAGGGGAGGTTGAAGGTACCCACTATAGAAGAGGGACAGGATCGTGTGGGGAGTGGACCAGGTGGGGGGTTCGACAAGTGGGAGGGAATTACAAGCAGCCTTGTACAATATATCTACTATGGTAATGTTTTGCATAGCTAGACATGTACAACATATACTGAATTATTTATCTTCCCAGAGGGAATGGGTGACATGGGAGGAAGGAAATGGATCTGAAATTCGAGGTCTTGACATTAAATGTTTCAAATATATATAAATACTATCATTAATACTCTTTTGCTTGTAATTGGGAGATAAGATGTGTAGGCATTGGGACACAAATATTCATCTTCCTCTAATGGAAAAGTCGAAGGGGGTATGGGAGAAGGTATAGGAGAGAGCAGATTGGAGGAAGCGATATCTTGTGGGACTGCTGTTCTGGGAGGTTGTGTAGGGGAATAACCGGGGGGAAAATGATTGTAACTCAAAATCTGGCGTAAATGAATGATGTAAAACAGAAGTTAATAAAGCATTTGTTTAAAATTCAAAAAAAAGAAAAAAAAAGAAACAGTACAGGGGTAAAAAAATAATAATAAAATCATAATGATAAATGGCAATAATATAGTTACTATTACCTAAAAACAAGGTAAATGCATAAATAATCAATACACCATATTCCATACATGAAGTTTGGCTGCATCCTTTTACCAAGGCACAGGATATCCATGGGGAAGAATTACCGTATTGATTAGAAAGCTAGTAGGGAAACAAATGACTGAAGATGGCTTATGTGCTGAGAAAAATTCACAACATTGCACTACAGGCTTTTATGACCTTGGTTCTTTTAAGAACAATATACAATACACAACGACATTTGTTTTCTAACTCTTCTTCTGTTCTTAGCCTACTGGGGAAATTCACTGTTCTTCTTCACTGAAACTGATGGCAAATTCTCTTGATTCAAAACATCCTTTAAAATACTGAGCAAGTGTTATATTATACTGACAAATAACTCCCTTTAGTCATAAAACTGGTAAGCTCCTCGTGTTGGGTATCTGGTGACAGACTGGGCAAACAAGTCTAGTTATCTCTTCACACAACAGGATGCTGTGACATCTGATCCACTTGAGCCTATAATTAGAGTAAAGCAACTACAAAGATTATCTTTATCCACTGCTTTTCCTTCTCAAAGCACAAACGCAGGGAAAAGCAACCAGATATTTCTGAATGGTTTCACTTCTCTTATATAAATGATGCTAAATTGCAATAGCTGAAACTTCTTTGGAGTTCAAATCTTGTATATTCTGAAAGTTGCCATCCTTTTCTTTAGGCAATCCCCAAATAATGCTTATTTTCATTTGGTAGGCTTCGTGATAGAGCAGCTGAAAACTCTCTGACAACTGACTGCTCCTACTAGCATCTTCCCACTCATCCCCTCTATGTGTCAATCCACTAATCCTGATCCTGCTATGTTCTTCAATGCTCTCAATAACAAACCTTAACATTTTAGTACCCAGTGACTCATTTTTTCTTTATGAATCCAAGCTAGTTCACTTATATTTAATCATCAGATAGAATCCAAACAACTATCGGACGTACTGTTTTGTAAGTTTTAACTTCTCAAGAGTCCTAAATAGACATAGAAAATGAGCTGAGGCATCACAATTCCATGCAGCCTCAGTCATATTTTCTGCTCTTAAACAGGCCCTCTCAGTCCTTTGCTCAGTCCTCCTAACATTGTATCTTCGTATTTTAACAGAAAAACTATTTCTTCACACGTGGATGTTAAGTTTTCTCATACAGAATAATTATTTTTTCCTAAACTTTTCACCCAAACTGTTCAAATATTAAAGGGACAATATTTTAAGTCCTTCATTGGTTTTCTCCCTTTTTATTACACAAAAGTTCACTTTCTTCCCCAAAAGTTCACTTAAAGAAAGGGTAGTGCTTTATATAAGGCAAGACATCAACAAAGTACAAAATACCCCATGAAGGGCAACCAGAAGGATGAATTATCTTGATTATGTCACATGTGTCTATCAGTTGGAGGAACTTAGGAAAAGGGAAGGAGTGGTTTAAAGGCTGTCATAAAGAGGAATTAAACTTTATCTGATTATCAACAGAAGACATAGAACTAGCAAATTGATTTAGAGGGTAGAATTCTGACTTGTAGAAAAATTCTTGGATCACTGTATTATTGTATAATATTTTAGCTATCTCTATCAGCTTCTTGTTATTCATAAACTGAATAACCATGCCATCTGTACTGTCATCCAAGTGTGATAAAAATGTTGAATAACCAAGGACAGCTTCTTGGAACCTAACTAGAAAATTTTGTTAAGGTCAAAGTGGTTCTGATTACTCAAGTAGTTTCTATATCCCCATGCCCCAAATCTCCAAGTAACCTTTACACTTATGTCCATATGGTCCACAAGACTAAACTTAGGTTAGACTATTTCAGATGAGTTAACTTGTTAAAAAGAAAATGAGGCCATGAACTGTTCTTGATGAATGCATGCTGGTTATCACTGTTTCACTTTGGTAAATGATACTAAATCATCAAAAGCCCTCAGGATATGTCTGAAAAATTTTAAGGGGATCAAAATAAAACCCATTAGAAACCTTTAAAATGAAAAATAAAGCAGTGGGACCAATTTTGCTTCTAATTTATTACCACATAATTTTTCAAAAAATAATGACAAAGATTCTACAATACAAATCTCTAGAATTATTCATGTTTATATGATCATAAATCTAATCCAAGACTTCTTAAACATTTTCCACTCGTAAAACATTTTGTACTAGAATTTTTATATGACATACATACATAAAATAGGCACACATGCCAAACATTTACTGATAATAAATCACAAAGAAAATTATTTTAAAACAATTCTTTGGTTTACACATAATTTTATCATTTATTAAAATTGAAAGTAACTTTTCATACTAATGAGATGAATATACTTGTTTATTTTTATATAAAGAATTAATTCGGGGGGGGGGAGTGGAGCGAAGATGGCAGAGTAGAAACAGCGATGTCCAAGCCACTCTTCCACCAGAGTACCTCCAAACTATGTAAAAGGGGACTCTGAACAACTTCTGGAGCCTCAGCACCCACAGAACAACACAGAGAAGCTAACCTCCCGCTGAGGACAGCCCAGCAGCACTGCAGAAAGGACCAGCGCAGTGGTCTGGGAGCCAGCAGCACAGCGCACAGTGCATGGAGAGCCGAGCAAAGATCCACCTGATTCGCGGTTTTAGCCCCAGGGTGGCAGGGCAAGCAGACAGGTGGAGGGACCCTAGAACACCAGCAATGGTGGCAATTCCAGAATTATCAACATAGAAATGCCTAGGACAAAGTAAGAGGTTAGTGCCTAGGGTCAGTCTTGGGGAGTAATTGCTCTTGTTTTAACCTCCCTGTATCTGGATTGTGATCTGGGGTGGAGGTCGTGGGTGGGTTTCCAGTTTACCAGAAACGGAAGTTGCCCCCCCCCCCCACACACACACAAGTTCGGGATGAAAGTTCCCGTCTGGCACCAGGCCATACTGTGGCAACAAGACAAAAGTCAAGTAATTAAGTGGCAACATGCCAAGGCAAAGGAAACAAATTAAACATAAAAATGCAACCTTAGACTCCTACTTTGGGGGGAAAGACGATTGCAGCATAGAGCAAGTGGAGGGCTGTGAGGTCAGAAGTCCTGCTCCAAAAGCCCCAGGGGAAAACATGAGCCAGTTGCAGGCCATAGAGGACCTTAAGAAGGACTTTAAAAATCAATTAAGAGAAGTGGAGGAAAAATTGGGAAGAGAAATGAGAAGGATTCAGGAAAAGTATGAAAAGAGGGTCAACAGCCTGACTGAGGAAAACAACACCTTAAAAAATATACTAACTCAAATGGCAAAGGAGGCCCAAAAGGGCAATGAGGAGAAGAATGCCTTAAAAAGTCAAATTTGCCAGATGGAAAAAGAATCTCAAAAGTTCACTGAGGAGATTCATTCCTTCAGAGTTAGACTGGAGCAAATGGAAGGTAATGTCTTTATGAGAAATCAAGATACTGTTAAGCAGATCCAAACAAATGAAAGATTAGAAGGCAATGTGAAATATCTCATGGGAAAACCACTGACCTGGAAAATAGATACAGGAGAGACAATTTAAAAATTATTGGACTACCCAAAAGCCATGATCAAATAAAGAACCTTGAAATCACCCTTCAAGAAATTCTCAAGGAAAATTGCTACTATGTTTTGGATCCAGAGGGCAAAATAGAGGTTGAAAGAATCCACCTATCACCTCCTGAAAAAGATCCCAAAAAGAAAACACCCAGGAATATTATACCCAGGTTCTAGAATCCCCAGATCAAGGAGAAAATACTTCAAGCAGCCAGGAAGAAACAATTTCAATATTGTGGAAACATAATCAGAATAGCACAGAACCTGGCAGCTTCTACACTGAGTGATTGAAGGGCATGGGATATGATATTCCAGATGGCAAAAGAGCTGAGAATGAACCCAAAGGTCACCTACCCAGAAAAACTGAATATTTTGTTCCAGGGGAAAATGTGGTCATTCAGTGGAATGGAGGACTTTCAAACATTCTTGAGGAATAAACCAGAGTTGAATAGAAAATTTGACATCCAGACACAAGAAGCAAGAGATGCCTGAGAAGGTAATCAGGGAAAAGAAATCAAAAGGAACTTATCAAAGTTGAACTATTTACATTCCTATATTGAAAAACAATAACTGTGACTGATGAAATCTTTCTCAGTACGAAAAATAATGGAAGAAGTGTGTATGGTCATATGAATACATATGTGAATGTGTGTATACATGTTTACAGTTATACATGGATAGAGGGCATAGGTTGAATTTGTTGCGAAGGGAGGATACTTAAAGGGTGAAATTATGAGGTGAGAGAGGAAAGTGGCAAGAGGAGATGGGGAGAGACAGGGTAGGGTAAACTATATCATGTAGAAGAAGCAAGGGGAAGTGGTTGAAAGGGAGGGGAAGAATAGGAAGGCAAAAAGGCAAAACCACATTCTAATTGAATTTGGTTCTGGGAGAGAATGACACACATGATAAATGGAATATCTCAACCTGCAGCAGAATAGGGGGAAGGGGGATGAGAGGAGGGATGATTAATGGGAGGGCATTCTTGGGAGAAGGGGAAGTTGAAAATACCCACTATAGAAGAGGGACAGGATCAAGTAGGGAATGGACCAGGTGGGGGGTGGGATGAGAGGGAGGGAATTATAAGCAGCCTTGTACAATATATCTACTATGGTAATGTTTTGCATAGCTAGACATGTACAACATATACTGAATTATTTATCTTCCCAGAGGGAATGGGTGACAAGAGAGGAAGGAAATGGATCTGAAATTCTAGGTCTTATGATTAAATGTTTCAAATATATATAAATACTATTATTAATACTCTTTTGCTTGTAATGAGGAGATAAGATGTGCAGGCATTGGGACACAAAGGTTCACCTTCCTCTAACGGAAAAGTCGAAGGGGGTATGGGAGAAGATATGGGAGAGAGTAGACTGGAGGAAGTGATATCTTGTGGGACTGCTATTCTGGGAGAGTGGGTAGGGGAAAAACAGGGGGCGAAATAATTGTAACTCAAAATTTGGTGGAAATGAATGATGTAAAACAGAAGTTAATAAAGCATTTGTTTAAAATAAAAAAAATAGTTAAATCTTGCCAGAATATTTGATATTGCATGATGTAGAGCATCTTCAGCATTTTTCAGAGTTAATTGATATTTTGACTTTTTAATTTTCAATGCTAACAAGCTGCTTTGCATAAATATGTAGGACAAAATGGTGCTAATATTTTTAAGGCCATTTCTGAAATTGGTGGAAATTATATCTTAATCTTCAGCTAAAATTCATTTACTGATATCGTATGTAACGTAAAAAAAATTTGCAATTAATAACATGCTATAGGCTTGAATCTGAGCTGAGCTGTTTCTGGCAGCATTCATTGGCATTATGTGGCATAATGATTTGTGTAGTGCAAAGAAATAATGTTCTGTGTTCAGAACCAAGACTACAGTGATGTTGAGCAATGTAAAATGGGAAAGTGCTGCCAGAAACATCTCAGATTCATCATACATTTTATTTTTGAATCATTTTTGATTGTTGTTCATTCAGAAACCTTTTGCTGTTGCCAAATTTTTGTGACCTCCATATTTATATATACATGACCCATATTGGGTCAGGACCCACAGTTGAGGAAGAACTGAAATCTAGTCAACTACCTTGTACTTGGGAAGCTATGGAGGAGAGACTGGTGTGGGGAAGGACTGAACATTTGGAGTCCAAATAGGAGGCTATGGAAGTGAAAGAAAAAGGGACTGAGCAGTTTTCTCCTCTGCCAGAGGTATTAGTTAAGTGCCCTCTTTGAAGCTTCCACACACTCTGGCAAGCTGGTCACACACCCCAGGGCCTCCACCCTAGACTGCAATCCAAGTCCAAGAAGGTTAAAGCAAGCATGATTAACTCCAAGACTGGTTGCCTGGTCTTCTTACAGTATGCAGGCCAGGAGCTGAAGCTGCAACATGGTTCTGTCTTCAAAAAGGTCTCTCAACGGCTTCTCGCCCTGGGAGGACGTGGCCAATTTACTCCCCACTAGTAAGTCCCAAAGTCCATCCTGTACTGACCTCTCACTTTGTCCTTAGCATCTATGTATTGATAATTCTGGAAACCTCTACAGCTGCTGGTATTCTGAAGTCTCTCCACCTAGCTGCTGGTCAGACCCGCACTGTGGCTAAAACCTAAGTCTCAAGAGGTGCTGGTGTTGGCTGCACTGCTTCACTGGCCAATTCCTGCTGAGCTGCCAGGTTGTCCTCAGCAGGAGGTTAGCTTCTCTGTGTAATTTTGTGCATTCTGTAACTCCAGGCTTTGTTCAGAGTCCTCTTTTACATAAATTTTGGAAGGTGGGATCCAGAGCTGTGTGGAAGTCCTGTTTCTACTCTGCCATCTTTACTCTTTACAGGATTTTTGAATACTTGGTAAGTCACTCTGTGTGTTGCTTGTCCTCTTCCTTTTTAAAACATAAGTTTTTTATGCATGTTTATTTATTTTCTTTTTTTTAATTTAACAAGTCTTTATTTTCTCCCTCTTACTCCTCCCTCTCACAAAACAAGAAGCAAAATCTTATATCAAATATGGACAGTCAAGCAAAGCACTGTTACTCATTGACCACGTCCAGAAATATATGTCTACTTTATCACTTCTCATGGTATAATAATATTCCATTATATTCATATGTCATAAATTGTTTAGTCATTTTCTAATAGATGGGCAATCTTGTTTGTTTCTAGTTTTGGTCTACTATAAAAAATGCCACTCTAAAAAATTTTTACCTTTACATATTTTTTTTCTTTCCTTGATCTCTTGGGGTTATACAGGGTAAGATCTTAAAGCAGGAAAGTACATGGGAATTAATATTATCAAATTCTCTAATCTGTTAAATGAGGAAGCCAAAGTCTAATAAGGTGAAATAATTTGACCATAGTCTCAAAGGTAGTATAGCAAGAGAGCCTGGCTTATAAACCAAGTTTTATTATTTGAAACACATTGTTATTTCTACATTTACCTCTCCTTTACAAGCAATTGCTTTCTGATTTGGGGGAGTTCCTTTCAGGTTAGTAAGAAAAGTATTTATGGCATGTAACTATCAACTTTAGAAAGAAATAAGAAAAAAATAATTTAGCATGAATGCATTATTTGTTTTCGGATAGAAATCAGAGAACTCTGTTTTATAATGAGAGAATAGTGTGTTTGGGCATACCATGAATAAAATATATAATATAATATTCATGCTATATCAAACTACCTTGTTTTTTGCATGAATAATTTTATATTTTACCATGGAGAAAAATCATGTTACACTACCAATATTTTATGAATGAGTCCAGAGGGTTTTTTTTTTTTTGGGGGGGGGCAAGCAATAAAAAGTACTTTCTCCTCAGTTAAGTGGCAGAAAATACTGAAATTTCATGCAGAATAATGAAAATTTACATTAGCAGATTATACATAATATTAAACCCTGAGTTTGATGAACTACAATGTTAATTACTGGAAATATCCCCGATGATGGAATAGGTTTCCTACATGAAATAAATAATGTGTTTTTTAAATACATTTCTTTATTTTTCTTTCTCTCTCTTTCTTTTTTTCTTTCTTTCTTTCTTCTTTTCTTTCTTTCTTTTTTTTCTTTCTTTCTTTCTTTTTTTTGCTTACAAGATAAAGTCTAATATCTGACAAAACTATTTTTCATCTATAGCCCACACATAAACACAAGGCAAATTTGCCAACCTTCCTGCTTTTTATCCCTGGAAAAATATAACCTGTAAGGAATAAAATATATTTAGGGCTTTTCAATACTAATTCTCCAGTGCTTTCCTCCAGGATTTATGACAACAAAACAGATTTTTCTCTGGAAGAGAGGTTGATGGAAGCTGATTCTTCTGTTGTGACATTCCCTTTCCCATGTTAATTGGAATGGCATGCAAAAATGTATTGTTTTCCTAGAGGAATTTGCTGTCCATAGCAGCCACTATGTAGATACTTTACACCCACACCTCTACCACATGAATGAGAGTGTTAAATCTTGCCAAAATAGTTTATAAAAGACAGCATATATAATAATATTTTTAAGCTAGAAGGAATATTATAAATTATAGTCAAACCCATTTTACAAAGGAAGAAAAATACATTTGTAGAAGAAGTCCTATATCTCAACCACTTTAAATTTTATTTTTCTTGATACTATTTGTTTTCTTACAGCAATCATTTCCAACAAAGAAATCTTCACAATTTTACCTTACTCTTAAATTTGAAAAGGAGCAAAACACAAACTCTATGAAGTTAAGCAAAACAATCTTACAACGATTCAGACTAAAGACTAACTATTCAAGATTTTGTTTTGTCAGTTTAGTATTGAACCAAGGAAGAAAGGAAGCATTACTTAATGACACACACACGTATAAAATCAATATTGTATTTTATCAGAAATACGTGACATTTTAGTATTATCTTCATAAAAACTGTTTTAATCATAATTACTTGATTACTAGGTGGTGTAGGGGATAGAGGGCTGGGCCTGGGATCAGGAAGATGAGTGTTACAGAATTTGAATCTGATCTCGGTAACTTACTAGCTATGTGACCCTGGGTAAGTCAATTAACACCCTTAGCTTCAGTTTCCTCATGTGTAAAATGAACCAGAGAATAAAATGGCGAAACATCCCAGTATCTTTGCCAGGAATACTCAAAATGGAGTCCCAAAGATTGGATACAAAAAACTAGTCTAAATAACCACAACAATAAAATCATGAGGCATATTGTTCTTTTGGTTCTTTTAGCTCTTTACCATGCATCAGTTCATACATGTTTTCCCATTTATTTTCTGAATTATTTATACTTCTCATTCCTATAGTAACATTTTTATCTATCTATATATATATAATGTCATATTATATTTTATATCATAATTTGTTCATTTATTCTCTAATTCTGAGGCACACAATTTGTGTTTTCAGTTTTTCTCTCTTACAAATAATGTTGCAAATTTGGTACATATGGGAACTTTCTGCTGCTGTCCTCTTGGCATGTAAACCCAATGGTGAGATTTCTGAATCAATGGGTATGAATAAATCTTTAATTTTTCTTGTGTAATTCCAAAATATTAAACCAGAACAATTGAACTAATTTACAGCACCATCAGCTGAGAACAATATTCATATTTTCTCATTGCCATTCCCAACAATAACCTCTTCCATCTTATATTCTTGCCACTAATTTAATGGGTATGAAATATTATATCAGAATTATTTTATATGGATTTCTCTAATCATTAATATTTTCTCTAAATATTCTCAAAATTCTCTAAAGTTTGAATACTTTGAAATATAGTTGTTGATGTCTCCTTTTGAAACTCTTATTAACCTTTGACCACTTTCCTTGGTTATTTTTACCAATTATTCATTGAATTTAGATGCAATATTTTATTAGATATGATTCATGTAAAGCTTTTCACCCATTCTACAGATTTTCTCCTCAGTCTAATGGGCTGGTTTTATGATCACAAATTTTTTGAAATATGTAAGTGATATTGCCTATTTTGTGTTAACGCTCTCCAGTTTGATTGATTATTACTGCTATCTGGAGCAGTGAAATATATACTTTCATATTTATCCTTTACATATACAAAATAAATTAGATATAGGCAAGTAATTAATTTTCTCCACAACAAAAATGCTTCAAATATAACATTCATAATTATTAATAATTACTCAGAATATGATGTTGTAAGCCTATGTATATTTTGCTTTATCAGAAAGTTGAATATAAACGATGACACAAAATTTATGTTATTCTATTTTCATCTCAGATCTACCTTATCTGATCCCCTCATCCAAGATCTTTAACTTCCAATCAGCTAAGTGTATGTGACTTATCCTAATGTTAATCGTTACTTTCTCCTCAAAATAATTGTAGTAAACAGAAGCATATTCTACTTACTAACCAATATTAGAGCTAAAACTCATGAGCTCTCAGGATAGCTGTCAGTGGTAAACAAAATCCATATGAGAATTGCTATTTGATCAGTCGTGCTAAGGGCAAGAAAGAGAAAACAGAAAAGTCTTGAGATGCTATTTCAGGCTTACCTAAGCAAGTATTTCCTCAGCCCAGAAAAGGAATAGGGAAGCTAAATTAAGAAACTAGAGAGTGGGCACTGAAGCATCTTCGTTAGTGCCTCTACTTTACTTGGGACCCTATTTTTTGTTCAGCAGCAACAAACTGAGCAAGACCTTGGAATCGATGAACTATTTATCTCCAAGAGACCTAAAAAAGACAATGACATACCTGATCTCCTTTTCCCTGATCTCTCAAACTCAAAAGTACCAATCTGAGCTCCAACCACTGCTGCCAGTTCAAATTCTTAAATTGCTCTCTCAATACGGGAATAAAGCAAAACTTTGTTCAAGCACTAAATTTCTCAGAAACTCAAAAACATAGCTATACTCTGAAATTTCTGTTTCAGAAATGTACATAAATTTATCTCTCCAAACTTGATATATTCATCTCCCACTTATTAATAATTATCATTAATGATAATTATTATGTATTATAACCAATAATAATATTAGATACTTATAGATTTATTTTCTATCCTGCTATTTTGCTGAAGTTGCTTTTTCTTTGTATTGGCTGTCCTCCATGCTTGGAACCTAAGCTATTCTCACTTCTTAAAATGATTTTCGGGGCGGCTAGTAGAAGTGAGTAGAGCATCAACCCTGGAATCAGAAGGACCTGAGTTCAGATCCAGCCTCAGACACTTAAAGCGCACACAAATAAAAACCTAGCCGTGTGGCCTTGGGAAAGTTACTTTACCCCAATTCCCCTCCCAAAACAAACAAACAAAAAAAAGATTTTCAAAGAAAAAATTGCATAGATATTTCCATATTATTTTGTTTATGTTAGAGACATATATATTGCATTTTGTAGAATTGATATTATCCTGAGTTGTAGTCAATAAGTTTCCCTAGATTGCCAAAGCAATCTACTAAAATAACTATATAAAAGTTAAGAACCACTGAACTCCCATCTCATTCAAAAGATCTGTTTACTTTGTAGCATATATTAATAAGAGGTAAACTTTGGGATTAGGGGGTATTTTTCTTTTCTGTATCTTTCATCAGCATCTAGCACAATATCTTGTAAAAAATAGACGCTAATTGGATTGAAATGATGAATTGAACTGATTAATTGTTGTTGTTTCTTTAGGGTTCTCTATAAATTATTATATCACCTACAAAATAAAGATAATTTTGTCTTTTCTTTGTTAGGGATTATTTCCTTAATTCTTATTTTTCTCTTCTTATTACAATTTCTGATATTTCTCCCGCAAAACAGGGCACTACATCCCCAATTCCCCAACAATTATTCATCCACGTCCTTCAGTTTGCATGTCAGCAAGTATGTACTAGACCCCTTTCAGACTGGCTCATGAGAGTCAACTGTTAATTTTCAATATTAAAACTTATACCTCAGCAATCAGTAAATGCTATGTATGAATCATGGGCTTGATTTGTGGGTTTGCTCTTTGTCTAGAAGAAGAAAGTGATGGATAAAAGAAGAGCGCAAATTGATCTTAAAGATGTCCCTGACATATTTCCTTTTCCTTGAGCCAGTTAAACATTCTACTAGATTCCTGCAAGTAACTTTTTCAAACCTATGACTCTGCAGTATAGGTCCGGTGCTCTGCCAACCATGCCATATTGATAAGTTTCTTCAGTTATGGGATAAATAAAGCAAATAGAGAAGCAGACAAATCATTTTAATACTAAGACCATCATATCTATGTTTTTGCTCACAAATGAAATACTACCTCATAAATAAATTCCTCATGGTGACGAGTGGAGCATTTTCAGACAGAAAATATTTTTCACTGTGGTATGGTTTAAGAAAAGGAAATCCATGAATTTTATTTTTAATTTCAAAGTTAGAAACAACTAGTTTCTTGTATTCTTTGGATTATCATCATATTTTTGTCAACATAAAAATTGAAACATTATATTCTCACAATCTCTGAAGACAGCAGCTTACTACAAAGAAAATTAAAAATATTTTAACCAAGCTTTCTTCCTTTTTAAAAATACATATTTGAATTTAATTTGAGGAAGCTGGGACTATAGAAAGCAGGGATCAGATTTAAAAGAATAGTTGTAGCAGGAAGTTGCCAAAAGTAAGCATCCAGAAAAAGCAGGTCTGCTTAAGGAAATGTGCCTAACAGAGATACCAGTGCATATCTAATCCCATTTTGGTCTGTTAGACAGAATAGTGTGTTTTCTTTTCAGAGTTTGTCCTACTTAACAAGTGCAATTGAACAAACAGCACACCAAGTTACAGGGCCACAAAGAAGAGTTGGGTTATTCACCAAAAAATGTTTGTCACTCTGGGAACTGACTCCTAGCTTTAATCCTTCAAAAAGATTCTAAGGCAAGGTTTCTGAAGGCATGGATAATGTTATACAAGGGAAAACATGCTACTTTGATGATCTCAGACATAATAAATGGGTTAATTTGTGTTTTGAAAACCTCATGCAGCACATTCAGTAGTGGCTAATACTTGAATTCCAGCCATCTTTGCATATCAGCTTTAGAAGCCTCGAGGGGTTTTGCTATTTGTTCAGATTAGGTCTGTCTTCTGTAGATAAGTCTTTCAGGTAATTTGAAGCACAGGGACAAAAAATGAAGTCAGTTTGATCATTGGAAAAGAGAAAATGTGCCTTGCTCAATTAATTAATACTGTTCTTTTAAAATTCCAATTCGTGATTCATTTATGTGACATACTCTTAAATGTGTGAATCCAAATGCTCTTCCAAAAGATTTTTTTAAATCCCCTCTTTAATAGAAAGAGTTGATTCTAGAACAGGAAGTTGTTCCTTCTGCAAAAGGAAAACTATTTATTTTATATAAATGGGCACAACATATTGTGAAGGACACTGACAAGGTGATGAAGAGGGTATGAGGCCCATGATATTGACAGAAATCAAATCATGTCATAAAAAGATCAATACAATTTTTAGGGGGGAGACAATGATTGTGAACATTATTTTCATTACGAACAACTTCTGGAGCCCCAGCACCCACAGAAAGACACAGAGAAGCTAACCTCCCACTGAGGACAGCTCAGCAGCCCTGCAGGGAGCGGCCAGCGCAGCACTCTGGGAGCCAAGCCCAGGCCCACTTGAGCTTCAGTTTTAGCCCCAAGATGGCCAGGCCAGAAGCCAGCCTAAGGGACCCTAGAATGCTAGCAGCTATGGGGATTCCAGAATTATCAACACAGACATGCCTAGGACAAAGTGAGTGGTTAGTCCCCTATGGACTTTGGGACCAGTATTTGGGGAATGCCTTGGCTTCTTCCCCTGGGGGCTAGAAGATGCTCAGGAGACACTCCATTTTGCAGTTTCAGTGGCAGCTCCAACCCCTGGCCTGCAAACTGTAGGGAGATGCAGTGATCAGTCTTGGGAACTGCCCCATCATTTGGGAGGGAAGCTCCCCTGTCTAGTGGCAGAGTCCTACTGTGGCAAAAAGCCCCAAAGTCATGTAATTAAGTGGCAACATGCCTAGGCAAAAGAAACAAAATAAACAGAAAAATGCAGCATTAGAATCCTATTTGGGGGGCAAAGAGGGTGGAAGCATGGAACAGGAGGAGGACTATGAGGTCAGAAATCCTGCTCCAAAAGCTACAAATGAAAATATGAGCAGGTTACAGTACATAGAGGACCTTAAGAAGGACTTTAAAAATCAAATAAGAAAAGTGGAGGAAAAATTGGGAAGAGAAATGAGAAGGATGCAGGAAAAGTATGAAATGAGGGTCAACAACCTGACTGAGGAAATTAACCCCTTAAAAATAGATTGGCAAAGGAGGCCCAAAAGGGCAATGGGGAGAAGAATGCCTTAAAAAGCCGATTGGCCAGATGGAAAAAGAATCTCAAAAGCTCACTGAACAGATTCATTCCTTCAGAGTTAGACTGGAGCAAATGGAAGCTAATGACTTTATGAGAAATAAAGATGCTGTTAAGCAGATCCAAACAAATGAAAGATTAGAAGGCAATGTGAAATAACTCATGGGAAAAACCACTGACCCAGAAAATAGATCCAGGAGAGATAATTTAAGAATTATAGGACTACCTGAGAGCCATGATCAAAGAAAGAACCTATAAATCACCCTTCAAGAAATTCTCAAGGAAAATTGCCCTGATGTTTTAGACCCAGAGGGGAAAATAGAGGTTGAAAGAAAGGTATTTTCATATGTTTGGAGAGGCAAACTTTACTATTTTGTCCCAGAGGGCAGAACTAAGGGAGGTAAACAGAAGTTCAGAAAGGCAAATTTTAAATGGAAATCAATACATCCTTGTACCTGAGCCCTTATCCACAAAACATAGTCTGATGAGGAAGGGATAGAAAACTGCCTATAGACTAGGCAGTTGTTTTCTTTTATTTTGTTTTTCATTATTACTAAAGTTCCTTTTTTGTACTAGGAAAATGACCCAGTATTGCCCTGGAGCTTAAATGTGAAAGGGTTTTTTGAAAGAACTAAAGACAGAAAAGTGAAGATACTAGCAGAGGTGCTAAGTGGCCTGTACATGAGTAGAGGAATGGTTCAGGGATTATCTAGCCACAAATCACACTTATCAAGCTCTAGAGGTAGGTAAAAATCCTGGGTATTGTCTCTATTTACCTTCATCTCCAGTACTTTAATTTGTGCCTAATAAGCTGCACGTTTGGACTCCAGAAGGCTTGGTCTATTCCTCACTGTTCACTTTTACTTCTAAGCCTTTAGAGAAGAAAGACATATTTTTTTTCATCTCATCAGAGCTAGGGGCTAAGGATCAAAGTGGGGACTAGAGTTTAACTTTTGAAAGTATTATAAAATCACCCAAGATACCACTAATTTTTCCCTCCTCTTGATAGTGGAATCAACAAGCTAGAGGAAATGTGTTTAGGAGATGTAAAAGGCCCTGCTACATTGAAAATATTTTGGATTTTTGCTTCCATATGACTGAAGAAGGTGGGAAAGAAGGAAGACCCTAAATAAGTAGAGTAGCACATGAGATAAGATAATGAACTATGCATTTGTACTTTGCAAAGCAATATCCCCACAGGAGGTCAGCAATACTGTAGTTAATCTTTCCTGCTCAAAGAAAACCAAAATGACATAATGATGCCCGAGTCAATTTATCCTGTGGCTGATCATACCAATATGAGGTTGTAAGTCTCTACCACAAGTCAGGTAAAAATAGTCTACTTAACCATTTGGGAGGGAGATGACTCTAAATGTGTTCATCTCAAGTATCTTTTGAGCTACTTTTACTGAAAAAAATCTGTTTTGCTTATATCACTTTCTTTAATCAGGGCATGCTATGTTAAGTTGACTCTGTCCAGTGTTTCCCATGTCTCACAATCAATACAAAATATTCACAGATCTTAAGTGTCCGTGTATTGCTTCTTCTGACTATCATGTGAGCTTATGCCTTGTGTGAGCTCTCTGTAAAATAGGCTTCAAGGAAAATGTGACCAACCCACTGGAGTTGTACTCTATGCAGAAGATATTGGATTTTTTGCAGTTCAGCTAGAAAAAGAATCTGTGACCTGTGCCTTACCTTGCCAAGTGATCTTCAGAATCTTCCTAAGATAATTCACTCAGCTTGGGGGCAGAGCCAAGATAGCTGAGTAGTAACAGCACTTCCACAGTGCTCCAGCCCACACCACTTCAAAATCATGTAAAAGGGGACTCTGAACAACTTCTGGAGCTCCAACACCCACAGAATGACACAGAGAAGCTAACCTCCCACTTAGGGCAGCTCGGCAGCCATGCAGGGTGTGGCCAGGGCAGCAATCTGGAAGCCAAGCACAGGGCTCTGGGAGCCGAGCCCAGGCCCGCATGAGTCCCTATTTTAGCCCCAGGGAGGCCAGGCCAGCAGCCAGCTGGAGGGACCCCAGAACACCAGCAGCTATAGTGATTCCAGAATTATCAACAGAGATATGCCAGGACAAAGTGAGAGGTTAGTACCCTATGGAATTTGGGACCAGTATTTAGGAACCCCTTGGCTTCTTCCCCTGTAGGTGAGAAGTGGCTGAGGAGACACGGCACGGCCACCATTTTGCATCTCCAGTTGCAGCTTCAGTTCCTGGCCTGTATAATGTAGGGGCATCCAGCGATCAGTCTGGGTTAATATATTTTGCTTTAACTTCCCTGGATCTGTATTGCCATATGGGGTGGAGGTCTTGGGGTGTTTGTCCAGCTTGCCAGAAGGTGTGGATGCTTCACAGAGGCCACCCAAAAATACCTCCAGAAGTTGAGAAGACCCCAATGTTTGGGACAGAAGGTACCTTGTCTGGTGGCAGAGTACTACTGTGGCAACAAGCCCAAAAGTCAAGTAAATAAGTGGCAACATGCCTAGGCAAAGGACACAAAATATACAGAAAAATTCAAAATTTGGCTGCTGTTTTGGGGGCAATGAAGATCAAACATAGAAGAGGAGGAGGACCGTGAGGTCAGAAATCCTGCACCAAGAGCCCCAAATGAAAATACAAGCTGGTTAGAGGCCATAGAGGACCTTAAGAAAGATTTTAAAAACCAAATAAGAGAAGTGGAGGAAAAATTAGGAAGAGAAATGAGAAGGATGCAGGAAAAGTATAAAATGAGAGTCAACAGCCTGACTGAGGAAAATAACACCTAAAAAATAGACTACCTCAAATGGCAAAGGAGTCTCAAAAGGACAATGAGGAGAAGAATAACTTAAAAAGCTGAATTTGCCAGATGGAGAAAGAATCTCAAAAGTTCACTGAGGAGAATCATTCCTTCAGAATTAGATGGGAACAAATCAAGCTAGTGACTTTATGAGAAATGAAGATGTTGTTAAACATATACAAACAAATGAAAGAATAGAAGGCAATGTGAAATATCTCATGGGAAAAACCATTGACTTGGAAAATAGATCCAGGAGAGAAAATTTAAAATTTATTGGACTACCTGAAAGCCACGATCAAAGAAAGAACCTAGAAATCATCCTTTAAGAAATTCTAAAGGAAAATTGCCTTGATATTTTTCGACCCAGAGGGGGAAATATAGGTTGAAGGAATCCACAGATCTCTTCTTTAAAAAGATCCCAAAAAGAAAACTCTTAGGAATATTATAGCCAGGTTCCAGAATTCCCAGATGAAGGAAAATACTAAAAGTAGCCAGGAAGAAAAAAAAAATGTCAATATTATGGAAATACAATCAGAATAGCACAGGATTTGGCAGCTTCTACACTGAGGGACAAAAGGGCATGGAATATGATATTCTGCTAGGCAAAAGATGTGGGAATAAAACCAAGAATCACATACCCAGCAAAACTGAGTGTTTTGTTTCAGGGGAAAATATAGTCATTCTGTGGAATAAAGGACTTTCAAGCATTCCTGTGGAAAAAACCAGAGTTGAATAGAAAATTTCACATCCAAACACAAGAAGCAAGAGATCCTTGAGAAGGTAATCAGGGAAAAGAAATGAATGAGGTAAAGCAGAAGTTAAACAAAGCATTTGAAAAAAAATGCTTTTGGCTGTTTCCCATTTGCTCTTTCCCTTCCTTTCCCCTCATTTTCTCTTTCGATATTTAATGGCCTGGAGGAGTTCCTGAAATGAGTCACTATTAGCAATGCTGAATGAATTGTCTTTTCTTTTTACAAATGCTTTATTAACTCCTGATTTACATCATTCATTTTTTTCCCAATTTTCCTCTACCCAACACCCCAGAATAGCAGTCCAACAAGATATCCCCTCATCCAACTACTCTCTCCCATATCTTCTCCCATGCACCCCTCGACTTTACCATTAGGGCAAGGTGAATGGCTGTTCCCAATGCCTGCACATCTAATCTCCCAATTACATACAAAATAGTATTAATAATAGTATTTATATATATTTGAAACATTTAATTTTAAAACTTTGAATTCCAGTTCTATTCCCTTCCTCCATTGTCACCCATTCCCACTGGGAAGATAAGCAATTCAGTATATATTGTACATGTTTAGCTATGCAAAACATTAACATAGCTCATATTTTGTAAAAGACTGTTTATATCTCCCTCCCACCCATCCCACCACCCACCTAGTCCATTCCCTATTTTGATCCTGTCCCTCTTCGATAGTGGGTGCCTTCCCATCTACTCTCATGTAGGGTGAGATATCCTATGTAGTATGTATGTCATTCTCTCCCTGAGCAAAATTCAATGAGATTAAGTTTGGCCTACCCACCACCCCAGACTTACAGTCCCACAAGATATCCCTCATCCAATCTGCTCTCTCCCAAATCTTCTCCCTTACACACTTTGAATTTTCCAGTAGGGCAAGGTGAATCATGGTGCCTCAAAAACTTTATATCTTATTTTCTGATTATATGTAAAATATTATTAATGTCATTTGTATAGTTTTACATATTTGATTTTAAAACTTTGAATTCCAGATTCATTCCCTTCCTCCCTTGTTAGCCAGCCTTACTGGGAAGATAAGCAATTCAGTATACATTGTACATGTGTAGCTATGCAAAACAACACCATGGTAGATATATTGTAAAAGACTTACTATATTTCCTTCCCTCCTATCCCAACTCCCAATTGGTCTATTCCCTACTTTGATCCTGTCCCCTTTCCAAAGTGGGTGCTTCCAACTTCCTTCCCACACTTCGCTCCCACTTTCCCTTCCATCATCACCCCTCTCATCCCCTTCCCCCCTACTCACATATAGGGTGAGATATCCTATGTAGTATGTATGTCATTTTCTCCCTGAGCAAAATTCAATGAAAATAAGTTTTGGCCTTTTTTTTCCTTCCTGTTCTTCCCCTCCCTTGTAACCCTTTTCCCTTGCCTCTTCTATATGGGATAGTTTACCCCATACTGTCTCTCCACATCTCCTCTCATTATATTCCTCTCTCCCCTCTTAATTTCACCATTTAAGTATCATCCTTTCCTATTACAATGGTCCTGTGCTCTCTATTTTCATATACCTGTAAAGATATATACACACATTCACATATGTATTCATATGCCCATATACTTATTCAACTATTTTCAAACAGATAAAAGTTTCATTAGTTACAATTATCATTTTTCCATCTATGAAATGTAAGTACTTCAATTCTGATAAGTTCCTTATGCTTTCTTTTCCCTGTTTACCTTCTCAAGCATCTCTTGCTTCTTGTATTTGAATGTCAAATTTTCTATTCAACTCTGTTTTTTGTTCAAGAATGCTTGAAAGTTCTCTATTCCACTGAATGATAATATTTTCCCCTGAAAAATGATACTCAGTTTTGCTGGGAATGTGATTCTCGATTTTAATCCCAGATCCTTTGCCCTCCAGAATATCATATTCCTAGCCCTTCAATCCCACAGAGTAGAAGCTGCCAGATCCTGCAATATCTTGATCATGTTTCCACAATATTCAAATTGTCTCTTCCTGGCTGCTTGTAATATTTTCTCCTTGATTTGGGAATTCCAGAAACTGGCTATAATATTCCTAGGAATCTTCTTTTGGGGATCTTTTTTGTTCAGGAGGTGATAGGTGTATTCTTTCAACCTCTATTTTGCCCTCTTCTTCTAAAACATCAGGACAATTTTCCTTCAGAATTTCTTGAAGGATGATTTCTAGGTTCTTTTTTGATCATGATTTTCTAGTAGTTCAATAATTTTAAAATTATCTATCCTGGTTCTATTTTCCAAGTCAGTGGTTTTTCACATGAGATATTTCACATTGCCTTCTATCCTTTCATTTGTTTGGATCTGCTTAGCAGCATCTTGATTTCTCATAAAGTCATTCGCTTCCATTTGCTCCAGTCCAATGGTGAAGGAATGTTTCTCCTCACTGAGCTTTTGAGATGCTTTTTCCATCTGGAAAATTTGGCTTTTTAAGGCATTCTTCTCCGAATTGCCTTTTTGAGCCTCCTTTGCCATTTGAGTTAATCTATTTTTTAAGGTGCTATCTTCTTCAGTCAGGCCATTGACTCTCCTTTCATACTTTTCTTGCCTCATTCTCATTTCTCTTCCCAATTTTGCCTCCACTTCTCTTATCTGCTTCTTAAGGTCTTTTATGGCCTTTAATCAGCTTGTATTTTCATTTGGGGCTTTTGGTGCAGGATTTCTTGCCTCCCAGTCCTCCTCCTGTTCCATAGTTTGATGCTCTTTGCCCCCAAAATAAGAGTCTCATGCTGAATTTTTCTGTTTATTTTGTTTCCTTTGCCTAGACATGTTTCCACTCAATTACTTGACATTTGGCCTTATTGCCACAGTATGACTCTGTCACCAGCCAGGGGAGGTTCCTTCCCAAATGCTGGGGTTTTCTCAGGTGCTGGAGGTATTAGTTGGATTCCCTCTCTGAAGCCTCCACTCGCTCTGGCAAGCTGGTCACACTCCCCAAACCTCCACCCCAGACTGCAATCCAGATCCAAGAAAGTTAAAGCAAGAGTGATTACCACTTGTACTGGTCACTTGGTTCCCTCACAATCTTCAGGCCAGGAGATTAAGCTGCAACTTTGCGGGCTGTGCTGTGGTTACTCAGCTGGTTCTCACTCCAGGGAAAGAAGCCAATATGCTTCCAAGTAATGGTCCCGAAGTCCATGCTGCACTGACCTATCACTTTTTCCTTGGTATCTATGTATTGATAATTCTGGAAATGCTACAGCTGCTGGTATTCTGGAGTCCCTCCAGCCAGTTGGTGGTCAGGCTGCTCTGGGGGTAAACCTCCAACTCATGTGGGCCTTGGCTCTGCTCCCAAAGCACTGCACACTGGCTGCTCCCTGATGGGTTGCTGGGCTGTCCTCAGGTGGAGGTCAGCTTGCCTTTGTCATTTTGTGGGTTCTGTAGCTCCAGTGTTTGTTCAGGGTCACTTTTTACATAAATTTGAAGTGGTGGGGGCCATAGCTGCCCCGAAGTGCTGTTTCTACTCTGCCATCTATTCTGGAAAAGCATTTTTAATTGCCTATAAGGTTCCAAGCACTGTGATTTTATGTGATTTGATCCTCTCAACAACACTGTTGTTTTGCTGGCTTCAATGTTATTTAACAAATATACAAAAATAGCTCCCTAAAAAGTATAGCTATCTAAACATAGTAGCCCTCCTTTGTTTTGGATTCCTGGTAATACAAAAATGAACAAAACAAGGTCACTGACATCAGAAACTTTATAGATCCTACACTAGTGGATAAGAAATGCACGCAAATAAAAATACTTATTATATCTGATGAAATGAAAGAAATCAATAAAGTGGTACAATGTGTAATACAGAGATAACATTCATGCGTGATATCCATGGGGAATAATGAAATAATACCTTAAATATTATACTCATTTTATGAAGCACTCTCTGTCTCTTTATCTGTCTGTCTCTTATTTGGATAACAAGTAATTTCAAGTAATTTAGATAAGTGCACATTTATATATGAATGTGTGTTTAGATGTATATAGGTAGGTCTTTATGTATATCTGGATAATGACTAAGTAATTTACATTATAAACATTTATATGTATATATTTGTATGTATATATACATATATATCTTTTTCTACATCTATATTTCTTTATCTGGGTAACAAATAAGGAATTTGCATAATAAGTATTCATTTATTGATATTTAGATGTGTTAATGTATCGTTAGCTTGCTACATCTTTATAAATCTCATTATATCTATATCTGTATTTATCTATATCTAAATAGTAAGTACTTTGCTTAATAAATATATGTACACACACGCACATATATATTTCCTTATGAATATTTCTTCCAAGTAGAAAAGACTGATAATTGCCTCACTAAGACAAAATAACATTTAACCCAGAAAAACAAGAAATCAAAACAAAACAGATATTCATGCAGTTAAATGAGAAGCAGATTGACTTAGTAGAAACAATATTGGACTAAAACTCAAGTGACTTGGATGACCTGTCATTTACCAACTTCATTATTTCAGCTCAGTGGATCATAGATCTGGGGTGTGAAAGGATATCTGAGGACATCTTATTCAATTGCCTCAATTTACATATGAGAAATCTTATCTCAGGAAAATTATAAGTAATATGACCATGGTAAAAAAAATAAGAGTTAGAGTCAGGATATGAACTCAGTACAAGTCATCAAAATTTTCTTTCTTTTGACAGGTTTTTTTTAAGAGATTCCAAGGACGAGTCAGAGAGCTTGTATTATAATTTTGATGATGTGACGTTGAATAGATTATTTAGCTTTTATTGGACTCCATTTTCTCTTCTAAAAATGAAGCAAGGGCTGAATGATATTTAATTTTCCAACATGAAATACAGGATCTTTTGAAGCTATATGGCTTTCATATTTTGTCTGGTACAAAGATTCTATGGTCAACACTGAAAAGCAGGCAAAAACCTTCCTTAATTAGTAGCAATACTGTGAATCTTACTCAGAACAATCATATATATGTGACTTTCAGCTTTGTCTACTTAAAGAATTTCATTGCAATTTAATGAAAATCACAGAAGATATACTTATTGGAAAATTGTTACTGGTTGCTAGTTTTCTTCATTACAGTTCTGAAATATAAATTGATTTAAAATGTATCTTAATGCCCTTTGGTAGCAAGTCAAACACTGTCAGAGCTTGTCATCTTCTCTCAGAGTTGTGGACTATGGAGACAAATGCAAAAAGGCAAGTAAGGGAACTGAGAAAGAGATCTTACTTCATCCAGTCAATTAAAAAGTTTTACATCTAACATTCTTCCAATTTCTAATAAAGTTCCTGCATTACCTACTCTAGTATGCAGTCATTACTGTCACATGTTCTTTGAAGTATAGCTTTCTTAGGCAGAAAGGCACTATTTATTTAAATCAGAACACTTTTATGTAGTTGTAAAAAAAAAAAACTATCAAAAGCCAGAAAGAAAAAGGTAAATGGTATTCATATCCAATTTTCCCCATGCCCTAGAAAACTTTTAAGGCTTTTCAAAAACTCTCTTGAAATTCATCAGTCCAAGGTTTCTGGAAAACCTTTTCTGAAGTCATATCCTTCCTAACGTGATGATATATGTCCAAACTGTGCAATTCCTGTTCCATTTTTTTTCTTTTATTTACTTATTTTTTTTTAAACATTCTTTGGTACTTCCCTCTTTCCACCTTAACTAACTTTTCTGTTTTCCTTCTGTCTTCTTACTGTCTGTACCTTTCATGCCATCTTTATGTTCTTCCTTTTCATCATTGGCTATGATCTTTTTTTTTTTATTTTTGTAATACTACGCATTTTATTTCATGCATTTGCAAACATTATTCTGAGAAGGCATCCACAGGTTTCATCAGACAATCAAAAGGGTCTATGACACAAAAAGATTAAGAGCTCCTGGTCTGGAAGAATTTGTGATAGTTCCACTGTATTCTGCGCTGGTCATACTTCAACTGAATACTGAGTGCTGATATTGTGATATCATTGCAAAATTGACAAACTATAAAGCATCCAATACAGCATTGTCAGGATGAGGAGGGATCTTAGATGAAAGTCATGAGAAACAGCTGAAGGAATTGGAGATCTTTAACCGGGAAAAGACCTTCAGATGTCATAACAACTACTTAATTTATCTATGATCTTTACAATACCTTCTAATTACACAAGATGTTTCAAAAACCTTTGGGGACACGTTTTTTATATATGTATGTATTCATCTTTTTTTTAAACAAATGCTTTATTAACGTCTGTTTTACATCATTCATTTCCACCAGATTTTCTGTTACAATCATTTTCCCCCAGTTATTCCCCCACCCAACCTCCCAGAATAGCAGTCCCACAAGATATCGCTTCCTCCAATCTGCTCTCTCCCATACCTTCTCCTATACCCCCTACGACTTTTCCATAAGAGGAAGGTGAATCTTTGTGTCCCAATGCCTGCACATCTTATCTCCCAATTATAAGCAAAATAGTATTAATAATGGTATTTATATATATTTGAAACATTTAATCTTAAGACCTCGAATTTCAGATCCATTTCCTTCCTCCCTTGTCACCCATTCCCTCTTGGGAGATAAGTAATTCAGTATATGTTGTACGTGTCTAGCTATGCAAAACATTATCATAGTAGATATATTGTACAAGGCTGCTTATAATTCCCTCCCACTCATCCCACCCCCCACCTGGTCCATTCCCTTCATGATCCTATCCCTCTTCTATAGTGGGTACTTCCAACCTCCCCTCCGCCCAAGGATGCCCTCCCATTAATCATCCCTCCTCTCATCCCCCTTCCCCCTATTCTGCTGCAGGTTGAGATATCCCATTTAGTATGTATGTCATTCTCTCCCTGAACCAAATTCAATGAGAATGTGGATTTGCCTTTTTTCCCCTTCCTATTCTCCCCCTCCCTTGCAACCACTTCCCCTTGCTTCTTGTACATGAGATAGTTTCCCCTACCCTGTCTTTCCCCATCTCCTCTTGCCACTTTCCTCTCTCACCTCATAATTTCATCCCTTGAGTATTCTCCCTTCCCAGCAAATACAACCTATGCCCTCTATCCATATACACACACATTCACATATGTATTCATATGACCACACACCCTTCTTCCATTATTTTCATAGTGAGAAAGATATCATCACACACAATTATTGTTTTTCCATATAAGAATGTAAATAGTTCAATGTTGATAAGTTCCTTTTGATTATTTTTCCCTGATTACCTTCTCAGGCATCTCTTGTGTCTTGTGTCTGGATGTCAAATTTTCTATTCAATTCTGGTTTTTTCCTCAAGAATGCTTGAAAGTCCTCTATTCCACTGAATGACCATATTTTGCTGGGTAGGTGACCCTTGAGTTCATTCTCAGTTCTTTTGCCCTCTGGAATATCGTATTCCATGCTCTTGGATCCCTCAGTGTAGAAGCTGCCAGGTCTTGGGTTATTCTGATTGTGTTACCACAATATTGAAATTGTTTCTTCCTGGCTGCTTGGAGTATTTTCTCATTGATCTGGGGATTCTGGAACCTGGCTATAATATTCCTGGGAGTTTTCTTTTTGGGATCTTTTTCAGGAGGTGATAGGTGGATTCTTTCAACCTCTATTTTGCCCTCTAGATCTAAAACATCAGGGCGATTTTCCTTGATAATTTCTTGAAGGGTGATTTCTAGGTTCTTTCTTTGATCATGGCTTTCAGGTAGTCCAATAATTTTTAAATTGTCTCTCCTGGATCTATTTTCCAGGTCAGTGTTTTTTCCCATGAGATATTTCACATTGCCTTCTAATCTTTCATTTGTTTGGATCTGCTTAACAGCATCTTGATTTCTCATGAAGTCATTAACTTCCATTTGCTCCAGTCTAACTCTGAAGGAATGAATCTCCTCAGTGAACTTTTGAGATTCTTTTTCCATCTGCCAAATTCGACATTTTAAGGCATTCATCTCCTCTTTGCCCTTTTGGGCCTCCTTTGCCATTTGAGTTAGTCTATTTTTTAAGGTGTCGTTTTCCTGAGTCAGGATGTTGACCCTCATTTCATACTTTTCCTGCATCCTTCTCATTTCTCTTTCCAATTTTTCTTCCACTTCTCTTATTTGATTTTTAAAGTCCTTCTTAAGGTCCTCTATGGCCTGCACCCTGCTCATGTTTTCCCCTGGGACTTTTGGAGCAGGACTTCTGACCTCACAGTCCTTTTCCCACTCTATGCCCCCAAAATAGGAGTCTAGGGTTGCATGTTTCTGTTTCCTTTGCCTTGGCATGTTGCCACTTGATTACCTGACTTTTGGGCTTGTTGCCAAACTATGGCTTTAAGGCCAGATAGAGGACTTTTTGTCCCAAACATGTGCGGCGCAACTTCCTTTCCTGGCAAGCTGTAAACCCACCCACGACTTCCACCCTAGATCACAATCCAGATCCAGGGAGGTTAAAGCAAGAGCGATTACCCCTCAAGACTGATCACCGGATCTCCCTACAATTAATTGAAGGCCAAGAGCTGGAGCTGCCTCTGAAAACTACAAAATGGCGTGTCTCCTCAACTGCTTCTAGCCACCAGGGGAGGGAGCCGACGCATTCCCCCCAAAACAGGTCCCAAAGTCCATAGGACACTAACGTCTTACTTTGTCCTAGGCATGTCTATGTTTATAATTCTGGAGTTGCCACGGTTGCTGGTGTTCTGGGGTTTCTCCAGCCGGCTGCTGGCCCTGCCGCCCTGGGGCTAAAACCTCGGCTCTGCTTCCTGCGCTCTGAGAGTTGCATGCTGCCGGGTCCCAGACCGCTGTGCTGGTCCTTCCTGCAGGGCTGCTGGGCTGTCCTCAGTGGGAGGTTAGCTTCTCTTTGTCATTCTGTGGGTGCTGGGCCTCCAGAAGTTGTTCAGAGTCCCCTTTTACATAGTTTGGGGGGAATCTGGGGGCAGAGTGGCTTGGATGAGCTGTTTCTACACTGCCATCTTGGCTCTGCCCCCTGGCTATTATCTTTTTAGGTAATAGAATTTGCCTAGGGCAGGATTAATTAATTTTAATAATAGTGATAGTTAAGGGTTATGTAATTCCTACTCTGTGCCAGTTACAGTGCTTACAAATATCTCATTTCATTTTCTCAACAACTCTGGAAGATATTTGCTATTATTACTCCCATTTTACAGATGATGAAACTGGGGCAAAAACAGGGTAAATAACCAGCCTGAGGTCAAAAACCTACTAAGCACCCAAGAATAGATATAAACTGTGTGGTCTTCTTGAATACAAACACAGCACTCTACCCACTGTAAAACCTAGGTGCCCCTATAAATTAAAGGGCCTTCTAAAATCATGGCCAAGGGAGTACTGATAAGTCATAGTGTGACAGTTATTTATTCTAAAATTTTAATGAGCTGGCATAAGAAAAAGGAGATCATTTGAAAATGTATCTGAATAATGGACTCTTTGGATTTCATTCGTTATTTCCTACATTGGGAGTCAAATAATGTAACAGAGTTATTATCTTGATAAGTTATCTCATAAAGCTCATAGTATACCTTTTATTTTATTTGTTATTGTTAATATTGTGAATGTAACAAAATACAAGGGCTGAATGTTCCTTTGAGTTATGTAAATTTGTAAGACACAATCATAATTTCATTTATATGCAGTTGGCATTATATTCATATTTGTTGAATAGATGGATGGGTAGATGGATGAATGGATAGATGCATGAAATACACTTTTGAAACACTGTCATACAAGATTAGAAAAGATTTTGAAGAAGTTCAAATACAATCTCTCTGTGTGTCTCTCCTCTCTTTTTTTCTTATGTGTGTATACATATATGTATATATTCATATATGCATATATGCATTTGTGTGTATGTATTTTCCACCAGAACACATCAGAACTTATCTGTTTTTTTTTTTCACCATAGGTAAATCTTGCTATGACCTCTTTTAAAGCTTTCTTGACAAACCTAGCCTCCATGGCAAATTCCTTCCTCTAAAATCTTCTGGATATTTCTTCTACATCCATATTCTGTGGATACTATTGCATGACTTGGCATATCCATCTTCTCACACTTGCTACGTAACCACTTCACCTTCTTTTGTCATTTTTCATTTTCTGATTAATATAGATTTGCTATATTGTATATACAAGATACAACTGGTAATATGTTACAAATTACATGCCTATGACTCTCCATTACCCTTTTGGCCATTTAAAATATTTGTGCAATATTGTTTTTCACAATTTATAGTCATATAGTTTCAATTTAAGTACACTTTCATTAAGTAAATTATTTTTTATGTTAGGCAACAGGTTGGAACTGGTGAAACGGCCAGGGAATTTAACTAATGCAATTGAGCCCACTTTTTTCTTCTTATTCAATTTTGGGTCAATCTTTTTGTCCACCTACTTTGTTTATCCAAGATAGTTGAAATGGTAAACTAACTTAGGCGTCTGACCTAATTTGATTCCATAATCTGAATAACAAGTATTCTTTGTAGATTAACATAGTCTGAGTCTTATAATGGAATTTGTAAGATTCCATCTCGAGGACAAATATCGGGGGATATTGATAACTTACCTGAATTCAATTGTTAATATTTAATAAACTAAGCAATCTGGTCAAAACCTCCCTATCCCAGAGAATCTGTGTTCTTGGTTGTTATTATTCAAGCCCAATTTTCTATTCTCTACCTGTTTTTTATTTGTTTTTCCACTGCATCTAACTCTTTCTGACCCAATTTGAGGTTTACTTGTCAGATATTGAAATGGATTGCTATTTTCTTCTCCATATTATTGTACAGATGAAGAAACTGAAGCAAATAAGGTTAAGTGATTTGCCAAGGCTCACACAGCTAGTGTCTGAGGCTGGATGTGAATTAAGGTCTTTCTCACTCCAGGAAGACTTGTCCTCTATCTACTATATCACCAAGCTCCCCTTATCCACCACTATTTGCTCCCATATGGCCATCCACAAATCATGCTTTAAAACTATTGCTTCCACAGTGATCTCTGGATTGCCTTCTCTATAGGTAACAAATGTGTTTTCACATAAAATATTTTCCATTCCCACTCTTTCCATGTTTTGTCTCTCACTGAGATTTTGGTCCTTCATGATGAAATAGACTCCATGGTCACCCTTTCCAAGACTGTTTCAATTTTCATTCATTCCCCCCCTTCTCTGTTTAAATTGAGTGGATTGGAAATTTTCTTCTTCCATAATACCTCTTCTAAATTCATCTTCTACCCTTATCATGCAGTAACCTTCCCATAGTTTGAGGTAATATGGATTTTTATCTACTACCCATTTGAATTTCTTGTATTTGTTACCTACCAAACTCCAGGTCATTCCCCTTCTTTGTTCAATTTAAGCAGCTTTTACATTCATATTGATAGACCTTCAAATACCCTGAACTCCCAGTTTCAGGATAATTTCCTATCATCTACTCCTCCATTACACTTGGACACTACATAATGCAATTCTATCATCTTCCCTTAATTTCATCATTTAATCTTGTTTTCTGTCCTATCCATGGCTCTTGACTTCTTTCCCAGACATTCAACCATTTATTGGATACATATTCCGCCCTTCCCTATCTTGACCTATTGATAAAGCAATTCAAGTCTACATTATATTCTTTTCTTGAGTCCCTTGCCCCATATTCATAAGGCTGAGTTTGCCCTTCCAAGACAAAACCACAGATTGTTCACAATATCTGCTACCCATCCTACTTGTGTGCTGCTGAAATAAGTTGGAGAAAGTCACAAAACTGTACTGACTAGAAAATATAAATTTGTGTTACATAATTTCACCTTAGCAATCACTGTTGTAAGACAAGACTTTTATACGTCCCTAATTTACTAACATCATACTCTTTACCAAACCTTTTTATCCCACTTTAAAGTTCATATACCTCCACCTCTTCTCACCTTTTCATCTGACAACCTGACATACTTCACTAAAAAACAAAAAACAAAAAAAAAAAACATTCACCAAGACCCCCTTCTCATTTTCTCCCATCCTCTTACATCACTAAGATGCTTTCTGTTTTTATCACTTCCATTTCCTGTCTCACATGAAGAAATAACCTTTCTCCTTGCCAAGACAAAGCATTCTACATACACAAATAATTCAAATCTATACTATCTTCTTTACAAATTCTTCTTTCTGTCATCCCCCACTATCATCTTCAATATCTCCTTGTCTACTAACTTCTTTCCAGTCGCTTATAAAATGTTCTTGTATTCTCTGTCCTCAAAAATCCCGTATTTGATCCATTCATTCTCTCTATCACCTAAATATCACCCAATATTTCTCCTTTATTTTGTAGCTAAACTTCTTTAGAAGGCCATCTGCAATTTTGATCTCCACTCCTTTTCCTCTCATCCTTTTTTGAACTTTCTGTATGCTGGTTTATTTTTAACTTCATTATTCAATTGAACCTATTGTATCCAACATTACCAATAGTCGATTAATTGCCAAATTGAATGAAATTTTCCCCAATCGCCATTTTTCTAGACTTCTTTGCAGCTTTTGATAGAGTGAAACACCATCTTCTCCTAGATATACCTCTCTCTCTTGGTTTTCTTCATACTATAATAATTTAGCTTGGCCATGCTCCTACATGTCAGACTACTCTCATCTTCCTCAATAAATGGTCACATATCCTTGAACTGAAGACCTATAGTGAGTGGAATGGTTGTCCATTCTCTCATTTATATTGGTGGGGGGTGGGGTATATTGTTATTCAGTCATATTCGACTCTTCTTTTTTTAATTTTTTTTTAAAGCAATTGGGGTTAAGTAACTTGCTCAAGGTTACACGGCTAGTCATTTGATTTATGCGTGGGTGCTCATTTTCTGAGGCCGGATCTGATCTCGGGTCATCCAAACTCTGAGGCCCACACTCTTACTCACTGTGCCACCTAGCCGCCCCTTTAGGGCAAATGGGGTTAAGTAACTTGCCCAAGGTTACACGGCTAGGTTTTTGTTTGTTCGGATTAGGTGTCGGAGGCCGGCTCCGAACTCAGGTCCTTCTGATTCCAGGGCCGGTGCTCTATTCACTGCACCACCTAGCCGCCCCTCATATTCGACTCTTAATGAACACATTTGCAGTTGCCATTTCCTTCTCCAGTTCATTTTACAGATGAAAGCAATAGGGTGAACAGTGTTAAGTTACTTACCCAAGGTTACACATTTAATAAGCTTTGAAGGACAAATTTGTATTCTGGTCTTCCTGACTACATGTCTGGGACTTTATCCATTGTGGCACCTAGCTACTCCCTTTCCCCTTTTGTGGGTAACTCCATTTATTATGAAACTTTTCCTTATATTGTGATTGTCTAATAGAACAAATTCCTAATCCTTTTTCCACATGAAAGCCTTTATATATTTGAAGATAGCTATCATTCCCCTTTTCATTCACCATCATTCTTTCTTTAAAATGAGTTTTTAGAATCAATGCCTTCAATATTTATTTCCTGGATTTCATTGAGGTGGCTCTGTATTATACTGGGGCATAAGATGATCGATATTATGTTAATGACAGATCGGAAGAACTGGAAGACTCCAGCTTATATATTGAATCTCATTTTCTTTTTTTTTAAATTAAATCTATGTTTATTTTTAGTTTACATCATTCATTTCCACAAGATTTTGAGTTACAAATATTCACTCCATCTTTCCCATACCCACAGGCCCAAAACAATGACCCCACTGTTTACCCCCTAAGCCAATCTTCTCTCTCCTATATCCTGCCAAATGCCCCTCCGACTATCCAGTAGGACAAGATGGATATCTATACCCCAGTGTCTGTATATTTTATTTCCCAGTTGCATGTAAAAATAATAATAATATATATTTTTGAACATTTGATTTAAATTTTGAATTCCATATTCTTTCCCTTCCTCCCTTAGCACCCACCCTTACTGCAAAGATAAGCAATTCAATATAGGTTGTACATGTGAAGCTACACAAAACATTTTCATAGTGGATATATTGTGAAAGACTGACTATATGTCCCACCATCCTATCCCCACCCCCACTTGTTCTAGTCTCTACTTTGACCCTGTCCCTTTTCAAAAGTGTGCAATTCCAACTTCCCTCCCTAATAACCTTACCTCCCTTCCACCATCCTCTCTCTTAACGCCTTCCCCCTACTCTCCTGTAGGGCAAGGGACAATATTTATTGTGTATGTCATTCGCTCCATAAGCCAAATTTAATGAGGTTAAGGTTGACTCATTCCCTTTTGCCTTCCTGTTATTCCCCTCCATTTTAACAGTTTTCCCTTGCCTCTTTTATATGAGATAATTTACCCCATTCTGTCTCTATCCATCTCCCGTCATATTCCTCTCTCACCTCTCAATTTCACCTCTAAGTATAATCCCTTCCTATTTAATTGGTCATGTGCCCTCTGTTTATGTATACCTGTACAATATATAGACCCACTCACACATGTATTCATACACACATATGCCCTCCGATATAGAGATATTACATACATATATGTGTATATACATATATGTGTGTGTGTGTGTATATATGTGTGTGTGCCCTCCTATATAGAGATATTACATACATATATGTGTATATATATATATACATATATATATATGTATGTATATATACACACACACACACAAACATTTATATTCCCTTCAACTATTCTCAAACTGAGAAAAGTTTCAGAAGCTACAATTATCATTCTTCCATGTAGGAATGTAAATACTTTGATTTTGATAAGTTCCTTATGATATCTTTTCGCTGTTTAAAAGCTCAAGCATCTCTTGTTTCTTATATATGAATGTCAAATTTTCTATTCCACTCTTTTGTTTCATCAAGAATGCATGAAAGTGGGAGGAGCCAAAATGGCAGAGTGGAAACAGCACTTCCAAGGTGCTCTGCCCCCAGATTACCTCCAAACAATGTAAAAGTGGACTCTGAACAACTTCTGGAGCCCCAGCACCCACAGAACGGCACAGAGAAGCTACCCTCCTGTTGAGGACAGCCCAGCAGCCCTTCAGGGAACTTCGACCTCTGAGAGCAGGCAGCACAGAGAGTTGGGAACTGAAAGCACAGCACTCTGGGAGCTGAGCCCAGGCCCCTGTAAGCCTCAGTTTTAGCCCTAGGCAGCTGGGCTAGAAGCCGGCTGGAGGGACCCCAGAACACCAGCAGCAGTGGCGATTCCAGAATTATCAGCACAGATATGCCTAGGACAAAGTGAGAGGTTAGTGCCTATGGACTTTGGGACCAGTATTTGTGGAACGCGTTGGCTTCCTCCCCTAGGGGCCAAAAGCTGCTGAAGAAACGAGGCACAGAAACCATTTTGCATCATCAGTGGCGGCTCCAGCTCCTGGTCTGCAGGGAGATCCAGCAATCAGTCTGGGGGTCAATCCCTCTTGTTTTAAACTGCCTGGATCTGAATTCTGGTCTGGGGTGGAAGTTTGGGGTGGATATCCAGCTTGCCAGAGGGGTTGGATGCTTTACTCAGTGACCTGGAAAATAGATCCAGGAGAGATAATTAAAAAAAAAATATTTGACTCCTTGAAAAGCACTATCAAAGAAAGAACCTGGAAATTCTCCAGGAAAATTGCCCTGATGTTTCAGACCCAGAGGGGGAAATAGAGGTTGAAAGAATCCCCCAATTGCCTCCTGAAAAAGATCCCAGTAAGAAAATTCCAAGGAATATCATACCAGGTTCCAGAAATCCCAGATAAAGGAGAAAATACTACAAATGGCCAGGAAAAAACAATTTCAATATTGTGGAAACACAATCAGAATAGCCCAGGACCTGGCAGCTTCTACACTGAAGAATCGAAGGACATGGAATATGATATTCCAGAGGGCAAAAGAGCTGGGATTGAAGCCAAGGGTCACCAACCAAGCAAAACTGAGTATCGTGTTTCAGCAGAAAATATGGTCATTCAGTGGAATAGAGGACTTTCAAGCATTTTCTTTTAAACAAATGCTTTATTAACTTCTGTTTTACATAATTCATTTCCTCCAGATTTTGAGGTACAATCATTTCCCCCCCGCTATTCCCCTACCCAACCTCCCAGAATAGCAGTCCCACAAGATATCGTTTCCTCCAATCTGCTCTCTCCCATAGCTTCTCCCATACCTCCTTCTACTTTTCCATTAGAGGAAGTTGAAACTTTGTGTCCAAATGCCTGCACATCTTATCTCCCAATTACAAGCAAAAGAGTGTTAATAATAGTATTTATATATATTTAAAACATTTAGTCTTAAGACCTGGAATTTCAGATCCATTTCCTTCCTCCCTTGTCACCCATTCACTCTTGTAAGATAAGTAATTTGATATATGTTGTACATGTCTAGCTATGCAAAACATTATTATAGTAGATATATTGCACAAGGCTGCTTATAGTTCCCTCCCACTCATCCCAGCCCCCACCAGGTCCATTCCCTACAGGATCCTGTCCCTCTTCTATAGTGGGTACTTCCAACCTCCCCTCACCCCAAGGATGCCCTCCCAACTATCATCCCACCTTTCCACCCCCTTCCCCCTATTCTGCTGTAGGTTGAGATATCCCATTTCGTATGTATGTCATTCTCTCCCTGAACCAAAATCAATGAGAATGTGGTTTTGCCTTTTTGCCTTCCTATTCTCCCCCTCCCTTGCAACCACTTCCCCTTGCATCTTCTACATGAGCTAGTTTACCCTACCCTGTCTCTCCCCATCTCCTCTTGCCTCTTTCCTCTCTTATCTCATAATTTCATCTCTTGAGTATCTTCCCTTCCCAACAAATTCAACCTATGCCCTCTATCTATATATAACTATAACCATATACACACACATTCACATATGTATTCATATGACCACATACCCTTCTTCCATTATTTTCATAGTGAGAAAGATTTCATCAGGCACAGTTATTGTTTTTCCATATAGGGATGTAAATAGTTAAACTTTGATAAGTTCCTTTTGATTTCTTTTCCCTGATTACCTTCTCAGGCATCTCTTGCTTCTTGTGTCTGGATGTCAAATTTTCTATTCAACTCTGGTTTTTTCCTCAAGAATGCTTGAAAGTAAAATAATAATAATAATAATAATAATAATAATAATAAAATAAAAATTAAAACAATTAAAAAATAAAATTAAAAACAAAAACAAAAACAATAAAAGGGTGGCTGCTAGGTGGCGAAGTGAGTAAGAGTGCCGCCCTCGGAGTTGGGATGACCCAAGATCAGATCCAGCCTCAGAAAATTAGCACCCACACATAAATAATGACTACTCTTTTAACCATGAGCAAGTTACTTAACCCCAATTGCTTAAAAAAAAAAAGAATGCTTGAAAGTCCTCTATTCCACTGAATGATCATGTTTTCCCCTGAAACAAAATATAAAGTTTTCCTGGGTAGGTGACCCTTGGGTTCAGTCCCAGCTCTTTTGCCCTCCGGAATATCATATTCCATGCCCTTCGATCCCTCAGTGTAGAAGCTGCCAGGTCCTGGGTTATTCTGATTGTGTATCCACAATATTGAAATTGTGTCTTCCTTGCTGCTTGGAGTATTTTCTCCTTGATCTGGGGATTCGGGAACCTGGCTATAATATTCCTGGGAGTTTTCTTTTTGGGATCTTTTTCAGGAGGTGATAGGTGGATTCTTTCAACCTTGATTTTGCCCTCTGGTTCTAAAACATCAGGGCAATTTTCCTTGATAATTTCTTGAAGGGTGATTTCTAGGGTTTTTTTGTGATCATGGCTTTCAGGTAGTCCAATAATTTTTAAATTGTCTCTCCTGTATCTATTTTCCAGGTCAGTGTTTTTTCCCATGAGATATTTCACATTGCCTTCTAATCTTTCATTTGTTTGGATCTGCTTAACAGCATCTTGATTTCTCATGAAGTCATTAGCTTCCATTTGCTCCAGTCTAACTCTGAAGGAATGAATCTCCTCAGTGAACTTTTGAGATTCTTTTTCCATCTGGCAAATTCGACTTTTTAAGGCATTCTTCTCCTCCTTGCCCTTTTGGGCCTCCTTTGACATTTGAGTTAGTCTATATTTTAATGTGTTGTTTTCCTTAGTCAGGCTGTTGACCCTCATTTCATACTTTTCCTGCATCCTTGTCATTTCTCTTTCCAATTTTTCCTCCACTTCTCTTATTTGATTTTTAAAGTCCTTCTTAAAGTCCTCTATGGCCTGCAATCCATTCATGTTTTCCCCTGGGGCTTTTGGAGCAGGACTTCTGACCTCACAGTCCTTTTCCCGCTCTATGCCCCCAAAATGGGAGTCTAGGGATTCATTTTTCTATTTCCTTTGCCTTGGCATGTTGCCACTTAATTATGTGACTTTTGGTTTTGTTGCCACTGTATGTCTTTGTCCACAGATAGGGGAATTTGTCCCAAATGTGTATGTAGGGGAACTTCCGTTTCTGGCAAGCTGTAAACCCACCCATGACTTCCACCCCAGATCAAAATCCAGATCCAGGGAGGTTATAGCAAGAGTGATTACCCTCCAAGAATGATCACTGCATCTCCCTACAGTTTGCAGATCAGGAGCTGGAGCTGCCTCTGAAAACTAAAAAATGGCGTGTCTCCTCAGCTGCTTCTAGTCCCCAGCGGAGGAAGCCGACACATTCCCCAAATACTGGTCCCAATGTCCATAGGGCACTAACCTCTCACTTTGTCCTAGGCATGTCTATGTTGATAATTCTGGAGTCGCCACACCTGCTGGTATTCTGTGGTCTCTCCGGCCAGCTGCTGGCCCTGCCGCCCTGGGGCTAAAACCTTGGCTCATGGGGACCTGGGCTTCACTCAGCTCTGCTCCCCGTGCTCTGAGCTCTGAGCTCTGCTGGCTTCTAGAGCGCTACGCTGGTCCTTCCTGCACGGCTGCTGGGCTGTCCTCAGCAGGAAGTTATCTTCTCTGTGTTGTTCTGTGGGTGCTGGGTCTCCAGAAGTTGTTCAGAGTCCCTTTTTACATAGTTTGGAGGGAATCTTGGGGCAGAGTGACTCGGATTAGCTGTTTCTACTTCGCCATTTTAACTTTCTTTTTTTTTTTTCACTGTTTAAGGAATTTTTATTAAAGCAAGAATTTTATAATCCAAATTACGTTTCCTTGCTCAGCTATCAATTCTGTTATCTAAAACAGTGGTGATATTCTGAGCTTTTCCACAGTAAAGAATTACAAAATTAAAGAAAGGAATGCTTTAAATTTTTGTACTGTGCTGAAAATTCTTTTCCCCCCGGGTCTATAAAACATTAATTTGTTTTTATGTATTTTACTATTTTTTTTGGTTTTTTGTTTTTTCTTGTTTTTTGTTTTTAAATCAATAAGTAATCTAGGACTAGCATTAAGTTTGCTAGACCTGGCATTTGCTCGGTACATCAGGTTCAAAGTTTCCTTTCCTTTTTTTATTTATTTTATATTTTGCAATGTTTTTTTCACAATATTTAAGTTTTTCGATGTTTAGATATTTTTCTTCGGTGAAGCAGAGGTTCCATTTCGTGGTCCCTGATCTTTTCTTTTAAACAGTTGGAACGCCAGTGGCACTGTTAACTGCTTTCTGGGCAGCTTCTTTAGCTTGGTGAGCTTGCAGTACGGCTACGGCTTCATCAACCTTAGAGCGAAGAGACTCAGGAGACTCAAGCATATGAAGAAGCTCAGAGTTGTCAATTTCTAGCAACATGACAGTGATTTTACCAGCCAGGGTAGGGTGCATGGCCTGAATGAGTGGAAACAGCCTTTCACCCAACATCTGCTTTTGCTCTTGAGGAGGGGCGGATGCCAACATGGAAGCAGTTAAAGGTTCCTGACCTTGCACATGAACAGCAGGCTGCTGCATGGTAACCTGTGGCTGTGCATTGAGATGCTGTTGAGGATTGCGAACACCTGCAGCATACTTATACTGTGGAACTGTGAGGACAGCAGGAGTGGCTGCAGCAGCTGCTGCTGCAGGACGTGGACCCATTGTCTGAGTTGATGTGTTTGCAACACGCTGTGTTGACATGACTCGTGGAACCTGTGAAGAAGCTGGTCTCATTGTACTAAATGGTGGCCTAGGAGCTGCTGGGCGGATAGCACCAGGCATGTTCTGGAATGGATGAGGTCTGGCACCCTGAGCAGTCCAGCGAGGACTTGGTCTGAGTTGAGCAATTTGGCTAGCAGGATAGTATGCAGCACGGTTCTGAGTCTGAGGAATAGCTGCCATGAAGTAACCTGAAGGAGGCTGATAGGGATTGATTACAGGGTTGGGCACAGCTCTGACGCTAGCCATTCTCTGCATATACTGGTTTGTGAGGTGAGCCTGCCGCTCCTCTTTGCGCTGGGCTAAAGCTACATACAATGGCTTAGTGGCAACAATCCTGCCATTCATTTCTGTGACTGCTTTGGTGGCTTCTTCTGGCGAGGAGAAACATACAAACCCAAACCCTTTGCTGCGGCCACCTTCCATCATCACCTTTGCACTAGTGATTGTACCAAATGGTGAGAACTCTTTTCGAAGACGTTCATCATCAATGCCATCATCAAGATTTTTCACGTACAGGTTAACACCCTGGTATCTGGTATCTATCCTGCTTCATTTGTTCAAATTTGCGCTTGAGTTCCGTCTGTCTTTCCACTTTTTTCTGAGCTCGGCCAACATAAATTTGTTTTCCATTCAGTTCTTTTCCATTCATCTCATCTACAGCTTTTTGTGCATCTTCATGTCTTTCAAAACTCACAAAGCCAAAACCTTTGGATTTTCCACTTTCATCAGTCATTACTTTTACACTTAAAGCAGGTCCAAACTTGCCAAAGAGCTCCTTCAGTCTTTCGTCATCCATGTCTTCACCAAAATTTTTGATGTAAACACTGGTGAACTCTTTTGCTCTAGCTCCAAGTTCTGCTTCTCTTTCTTTACGAGATTTAAATCGACCAACAAAGACTTTTCGATCATTAAGAAGCATTCCATTCATTTTTTTCAATAGCTCTTTCAGCAGCTTCTTGGGTCTCAAAGTGTACAAATCCATAGCCCTTTGACCCATTTTCATCACATACCACCTTACAAGAAAGGATGTTTCCAAAAGCAGAAAATGTATCATACAATGCTTTATTATCAATGGATTTATCCAAATTTTTGATGAATATATTGCCCGCACCACTTTTACGTAGTGATGGATCACGTTGAGACCACATGATACGCACTGGCTTGCCCTTAAGGACATCAAAATTCATTGTATCTAATGCCCGTTCAGCGTCCGCCGGCTGCTGGAAGTTGACATAGGCGTAGCCCAGGGAGCGGCGGGTGATCATGTCCCTGCAGACCCGGATGGAGAGGATGGGCCCGGCCGGGCTGAACTTCTCGTAAAGCATCGCCTCGGTCACAGCGGGGTGCAGATCCCCCACGTAGAGCGAGGCCATAGGGTAGCTGGGGGCGCTGGGGTTCATCTCGGCGCCGCCGCCCGAAGGGCCACAAGCCACGAACTTTCCGTGGGAAGAGGTAGGGGAGTGTGGGGGGCCGGAGTCTGGAGCCGGGGGGGCTAGGGGGGAGGGGAGAGGACAAGAGCAAAGGGACAAAAATCAACCGGAATCGAAAACTACTCAACGGCCACGGAACGGGTACGATCCACCGCTGGCTACCGGTACTGCTTGCTCAGGGGCTGGCTCGGGAGGTGGCTGTGGTCCTGGCAGCGGGGAAGGCCTGTCTCTTCGTTCCCTCTCGGAGCTGCTGCGGGGCCGCGGGCGGCGGGTCGGTCTCGGCTGCTTCACCGGGTTATTTTATAAAAGAGGAAAAAAAAAATAAAAGTCTCCGGCGGGGGAGATGCGGATTTTTTATGATTTTTTTTGTGGGTTTTTTAAAAGATTTTTTTGTATTTTTTTGTATTTTTTTAATAATAAATGTGTGTTCCGGGCCCGGAGCACACACTCCACACTCACAGCACTAACCGCCGGGGAGAAGGGGGCCATTTTAACTTTCAGCCATTGTTGAGGAAAAAAACCAGAGTTGAATAGAAAATTTGACATTCAGACAGAAGAAGCAAGAGATGCTTGAGAAGGCAATCAAAGAAAAGAAATCAAAAGGAACTCATCAAATTTGAACTATTTACATTCCTACATGGAAAAACAATATATGTGTCTGATGAAACCTTTCTCATTATGAAAATAATTGAAGAAGGGCATATGGGTATACATGGTATACCCATATGCCCTTCTTCAATTTACAGGTATACATGGATAGAGGGCACAGCTTGAATTTGATGGGAAAGGATGATACTTAAGGAGTGAAGTAGAGAGGTGAGAGAGGAAAGTGGCAAGAAGAGATGGGGAGAGACAGGGTAGGGTAAACTATCTCATGTAGAAGAGGCAAGGGGAAGTGGTTGTAGGGGAGGGGAAGAACAGGAAGGCAAAAAAGCAAACCACATTCTCATTGAAGTTTGTACAAGGAGAGAAACACATATATACTAAATGGGATATCTCACCCTTCAGGAGAGTAGGGGAAAAGGGGATGAGAAGGGGGATTATGGAGGGGAGGGCATTCTAGGGGGAGGTGTGTTTGGAAGTACCCACTCTCGAAGAGGGACAGGATCAAAGTAGGGAATATACCAATTGGGATGTGAGATGGGTGGGAGGGAAATATAAGCAATCTTTTACACCATATCTACTATGGTGTTGATTTGCCTAGCTATACATGTACCACACATACTGAATTGCTTATCTTCTCAGAGGGAGTGGGTGACAAGGGAGGAAGGGAATGGATCTGAAAATCGAAGCTTTAAAATTAAATGTTTCATAAGATGTCCAGGCATTGGGGCTCAGAGATTCACCTTGCCCTAATGGCAAAGTCGAAGGGGGTATGGGAGAAGATATGGGAGAGAGCAGATTGGATGAGTGGATATCTAGTGGGACTGCTCTTCTGGGGTGGTGGGTAGGGAAAAATGGGGGAAAATTGTAACTGAAAATTTGGTGGAAATAAATGATGTAAACCAGAAGTTAATAAAGTATTTGTAAAAAAAAAACACAAAACAATAACAAAAAATATAAAAAAGTATGCATGAAAGTTCTGTATTTCATTGAATGAAATATTTTCCCCTGAAATGTAATTCTCTGTTTTGCTGCATAGATGAATCTTGAGTTTCCAGAATATTCCAATTGTTTCTTCTTGACTGCTTGTAATATTTTCTCCTTGATCTGGGAATTGCAGAAACTACATATAATATTTCTATGAGTTTTCTTTTGGGGATCTTTTCCAAGAGATGATCAGTTCATTCTTTCTACCTCTGTTTTGCATTCTGGTTCTAAAACATTATGGCAATTTTCCTTGATAATTTTTTGATGGATGATTTCTAAGTTCCTTTTTTGGCCATGGCTTTCAGGTAGTCCAGTAATTTTTAAATTACCCCTCCTGGATCTATTTCCCAGGTTAGTGTTTTTCTCAGTAAGATATTTCACATTGCCTTCTACTTTATCATTTATTTGGATCTCTTTAAGAGTATATTGATTTCTCATGAATTCACTAACTTACATTTGCTCCAATCTAATTCTGAAGGAATGATTCTCTTCAGTGAGCTTTTGAGGTTCTTTTCCCATCTGGTAAACTTGACTTTTTTTTTTTTTTTGTTGGGGTGTTTGTGGTTGGTGTTTTTTTGGGGGTGTTTTTGGGGTTGTTGGGTTTGGGGTTTTGGTGGTTTGGGTTGGGGTGTTGTGTGGTTTTTGTTGTGGGTTGTGTGGGGGGTGTGTTTGGGGGGTTTGGTGGTTTGTTTTTAAGGCATTGTATACCTCATTGGCTTTTTGGGCCTATTTTCCCATTTGATTTAGTCTATTTTTTTTAATTTGCTAATTACTTCAGTGTGATTTTTGTGTCTCTTTTCATGATTTTCTTGCATTATCATTCTCAGTTCTCTTCCCAATTTTTCCTCCATTTCTCTGTGGAGGTTTGGTTTTCAACGTCTTTCTTAAGATCCTCTATAGGCTATAACCAGTTCATATTTCTCTTGGAAACTTTTGGTGAAGGAGTTCTGATTTCCTTGTCTTCCTGCTGTTCCATGATTTGATCCTTTTGTCCCCCAAAACAGAATCCAAAGTCAGATTGATGTGCTTTGTTTGCTTTCTTTGCTTGCTCATGTTCCCACTTAATTACTTGACTTTTGAGCTTTGTGCCACAGTAGAACTCTGCTTCCAGAGAGGAGGGCTTTGTCCCAAATTACTGGGGGTTTTCACAGCTGCCAGAGATATTGCTTGTGTTTCCTCTCAGAAGCCTCCACTGTGTTTGGCACACTGGTTATGCACCCCAGTACCTCCACTCTAGATAGCAATCCAGATATAAGCAGGTCAAAGCAAGAGTGATTACCCCTCAGACTGGTTGCTTCATCCCCTTACAATCTGCAGACCAGAAGCTCTGCAGCAGGCACACTGCAGAGGCTGCTGTGCTTCAGATGCTTCTCCATCTGGGGACAGAGGCTGGATGGCAGTGCTGAATCCCCTGTTTCCACAAATTCCACACTGACCTTTTGCTTGTCTTTGGCATTTATGGGTTTATAGTTATGGAAAATACCACAGATGCCCATGATCCACTCTCCCATAAATCCTTCCAACCAGTTCTGTGTGTGTCTATCCTGAGGCTAAAACCACACACTCACATGCCTGGGCTTGGCTCCTACTAAGCTCTGATGGGCACTTCCTGTCAGCCAGCCAAGCTGTTTTTAGGAGGAGTTTTCTTACTCTCTGTCATGTTTTGGATTTTGTAGCCTTAAAGTTTGTTTAGAGTCATTTTATAGGTATTTGAGGTGGTTATGGATGGGGTATATGGAGGTTTCCTGCTTCTACACCACTATCTTGGCTCTACCACTTCCAATATTGGGAATCTCATCTCCATTCCTACTTTGTGTAGAACCTCCTTAATGCAGGTGGTAAGTTTCGCAAGCACATGTCTCTAGGCATTGTGGCTCTTTTTATATTGCTAACTATAGTATTATTTAAACAATCTATGTGTTTGCATCTATTAAGAAAACTGTATGTTTAGATGAAGCCTACGTTGTTGGAAAAGAACCTTCAAGGCTATGTTATGCTCCATATGTTATACAGGAAGATGAATCTGATTTTAAACCCAGTTTTCTATCCACTGCACCTCATAGCTGCCCATGTATACTGGATTATTCTCTACTTTTTTATTTCTGGGCCCAACCTACTCTCCATTTGTGACTTTTATCTTACAAAAAGAGCTATTAGAAAGATTAAGCATTCCAGGTATGATGAAAACAACAGAACATCACTTGTAAAATGTAGCATTTGGGGCACCTCTCTAGTTACAGAAAACCCTCTTCACCTTGAAATCTGTATTGTTTCTCCATCACAGCAATAAATACCTTTGCTTGCAATTATATTCCATCTGCTGTATATGATCAGAGGGCAATTGAATGATAATTTTGTTATGTGTGTCTTTCTAGAGATTTTGCATGATTGAAATTCATGAATGGGAAATACCTTGGTGGAAAATAAAATTTTAGGTGTGCTTTGTAATTGCAAGCACAGATGTAGTTCACATCTTTCTTCAGCTATTGAATTAGCACCTTGTTTCAGTTCAAGTTTCTTTTGAACCTTGTATCAAGTCTGTTAAGAAACAGAACGTGTGAATCCCACCACTTGTGAAACCTAGAACTAATCAATTCCTCCAAAAAGAAGCGGAGGAACTAATTCACATATGTAAGGAGAGGCCCAGTCTAGAGACAGAAGAACTAAGAAGAGGATTCTTGTGGTGGCAGAGTCAAGAAGGAAAAAGCTTGTGGTTTCCAGGCACTCTGTTTGCCTGCTATATCTGTGTGGATGTTTCTGTGTGATACTTTGTACAGAAACCCTGGGACCTTACCAGAAGCCTTGAAAGAGGATTTTATGGTAGTATGTATACAAAAGTCTTAGTGGAGGGTTTTGGATGTCTTGGGACTCTACTGATGATTTCTGCTGACCTCTTGGACCTTGCTTTTGTGTTTTTGTTTATTTCTAACTTGATGATTTGTGTTGGGTTCTCCGACCTTTTTGGTGGGTCTGAGTTGATTTCACAGCCAGATAGCAAATCGATGATGGTGCCAGCCATGTGTATGAATATTGTTGTGGCTCTGTCAAGCTTTCTCTTCCTAGAAACAGGAACTGTGAAGTACTTGATGTGGACTGCATACTGTGAATTTCAATATGGAATGGGAACCGGATGAAGAACTGGACAAGGAACTGGACAAGGAAGTGGGACCTCTGCCTTTGGATCTAGGTGACATTTGGAGCTGGGACCATGGAAGAAGAACCATGGAAGCTGAGAGCCAGACTTGAGTCAAGCTGAAAGAAGACTTACTTGGATATTGTGTATTGACTGAGAAAAGAAGACTATGATTTACTGTGAATGTACTTTGTTTAAAACTATGGGACCACTTTGGTAAAAACTATATGGTCATTTTAGTGATAAGTTGTTGAGGTGTGACATGGTGAATGCTGTATTTTGATTTTCTATGAATGTTTTGCTCTGATTTGTTATTGAATAGAGGGTTTGCTATACTATATAATCAGAAACATGAAATCTGTTCACAGTAGCAGTTCCCTGGAAAGCTGCTCGTGCATGGCATTATAAGCTTTTACACAATGTGATCTAGTATTTCATGTATCTTTTGGTCAACTTTGAACTGTTTAAGATTTGTTCTATTTAATATTACTTCTGAAAGCTTTTTATATGCTTAATATACCCATTGAAGATATCTGATTCATGTGTAGATCCCTCATGCATATATTTTATTTGGCTCAGAGTACAGGTATATAGATTAATAGTTGTTTTTTGCAGTCACCCTGTTTTTGGCATTTATAAAATATGAATTTTTTTCTCATGTCTTTGGTAACTTCCTCTCCTTCATACACTTTATAAGAAATGACTCAAGGCTTTCATATCTAAGTCTCCTATAGTATATATATATATATATATATATATATATATATATATATATAAAATCTCTCTCTCTCTCTCTCTCTCTCTCTCTCTCTCTCTCTCTCTCTCTCTCTTTATATATATATATATAATATATATATATATACACTTTATCTTTTCCTATGTTTTTTTTTTTCTCCTCAGTGTCATTTCTACCTCCTGTATACACCCACCTGGGAGAGCAATGTTAAGGTCCAAATGTAGTGATTCAGCTTTTCTCAACAGTGAATCTATTTTAATTGTACTTTTTATATATCTTTCCCCTTTTCTCCCAACACTTAGCACAATCCCTGGCACATAGTAGATGTTTAATGAATGTTTAATGACTGACTTTCATTTGTTGTATTTCTTCCCTTTTCATTCTTAAGTGACCTTAGAAAATTTCTGCTTATTTGTTCAGGTTTTCTAAAAATTATTTTGCCCTCTATTATTTTCCTCGACTTTGAGAGATTGCTCATACTCATCTTTCAACATTCTTTGTAAATTTTTTCCGAATGAATTTATATTCTAAACTGGTGTTTCCATTTCCTAACTAAGTCAATGTCTGCTGACTATGGTACTTTCAGGCCTCTTTTGGTCTTCTTACTAATTTACAACAGTTCCATACAAAATTATTGTAATCAGTTTTTGCGTTATTTATGATGTGCACTTCCCATTTCTAATTATTCTTTGAAGCTTTCAATATTGAGTTGTGATATATCCCCCCAGTCATGATCCTGGCTCGTTGATGTCAAAACAATTCACATACAGTTGATTTAGGGATAGCTCTCCCCTCAGTAACAAGTCTGTTCCCATCCATAGACATGGAATCCCCAACTTTTTACAGTATTATCTGGTTTTATAGTATCATTTGGTGACCTTGGCATCCAATTTAGTACCTACAATTTTATTTTTATCAAAAGAAGTGGTCATCAATAAAAGCTTTGAATATTCTGTACAGTAGATAAATTCTTTTTCCTGAACCATACTTTACCACTTATTTTTATTATCTTCAATTTTTACCTTCTGTACCAAATCTTAGATTGCCTTATCATAGCAGGGTTGTAATGGTAATGTACTGCAGGCTGTGATTCTGGCATAAGTTCTGTTAGATGCTGCCTTGTTGAAGAGGCTATGAGTATATCTCAGGCAACAGAATCAGTAGAGATTCTAACAACCAGACCAGCCAGGCATATTAAATTTCATTGCAAATGAGAAATGTTGGAGGGCTTATGGAAAAGTAAGTGGGTTAACTGATCTAGTCACATTATGCCCCAAATTTACAAACTGGACCTACACATTAACCCTGTTATATGACTAGGAGGCTAACTTATTAAAGGGATAAAGGAAAAGGAGTTATGTACCCAAATATTTGTAGCAATTATTTTATAAGTTCTCATTATTTGGGGAATCACTGAATAAATTATAGGTATATGACTCCAATAGATTATTATTGTTCTGTAAAACAATAATGAAGGAAATAATTTTATAGAAACTTAGGAAGACTTATATGATTTTGAATATAGTGAAGAGAACATTATGAAAAATGGTATAAGAAAATCATTTATACAATAAAAATATTATAAGAAGAAACAACATTGAAAGATACAAATTCTGATCAATGCAATGACAAATTAACTATATTCGAGAAGACTCATGAAAAATAGTACCACATGACTACTGACGGAGAGGTATTACTAAGTGATATTTTTTCAACATGGTCAATGCAGGGATTTGTTTTTACTTATATGTGAATATTTGTTACAAGTTTTTTTTTTCTTTTTAAATAAAGGTGGGAGCTAGGAAGGAGAAAAATGGACTGTTAATTGAGAAAAAAAGTTAAAAGAAAAGATTATCCTTGGTCTGCTGACCACTTGCTGATAAAATTTTTGGCCATGGAAACTCATGGAAAAAAATACAAAATACCTAAATGGCCTCCTTCTGTTTCTTTACTGATGATGTTAAAGATGTAGGGAAAATAACAGAGAGGACTAAGAATCATATATTTTAGCCTGTATGTAAAATTTTTATTTGTCTTTTGGAATTCTAAATTTGAGATTTTTTTTCCCAATGATCAACAACTGTATATACTCTTTGGTGAAGCTCTATCTTATTAATCTCAACTTTCTTGCTATAAATAAAATTAGAAGAAAAATAAGATTTGCAAGTAAATGGGTAGATTGCTTACCACTATCCACTTAAAGAGAAAAGGAAAGGAATTTGTGGAGTTGGCTTCATTGTACACTCAAAAATAACCAAAAAAACCCTAATTGATGGCATATTTCATGTTCCAATATTAATGCTAATTATTCAGGTAAACACCACCATGAAAAATTGCAATTTTTTCACCAAAATCAGTTCCTAATAATCTAGGTAGAGAAATCATGCAAACATTTGTGAAGGCTATCCAAAATAAATGTAACTATTTGTCTATCTATCTATCTATCTATCTATCTATCCATCTATCTATTATCTATTTATATATATATTCTGATAGTTGTTGACATCATCTATATGATCTATTTTGATTGAGTGGGTTTTCAATGGAGAGCCTTATTGAATTTTAATTAATTTTCTATGTTGGAAGATAATTTTAGGGGAAGAGGAGAACTGACATTTCAATCAATAATGAATTCTTTCACCATATCTGCAAATCTAAAAAAAAAAAGGAAGAAAGAAAATAGCAGGAAGACTACTGTATAATTCACATAACATAATAAATTAAAGTGCCTTTGTAAGAGTGATCTGTTCTTTCCCTCCCAGTCTCAGTATAGTGCATTACAGCCTGAAATAGAATTATGGGAAAAGTAGACTACAAAATAAACAATATTGTGATAATGTAATACTATGATCTGTGCCAAAAAGCTTAGCAGAGCAATTAGACGGTCCACAAATTTTTCTAATGAAGCCACAAAAGTCAACCAAACTTTCATTTCAAAAAATATTGTTTTACATTTCAAAATACCTTATAGCAAGGATTCAGTTTTCTATTACTAGAAACACCAATCAGATATTTCAACATCCAGTAATAAATCCTAGCAAGCCCCTCTTACTTAGTCTTTCAGGAAGCATATAAACACACTAGATCTATAGACTTACAGTAAGCCACACATCAGCTTGAATTGCAAATTACTGTAACCCCAAGTGTACCATTCAAAATGGCAGATTTCAAGATCTTGTTCTTCAAAAGACTTCATGGCCATGGTTTAACAGATTAGGGGACTAGTATGAAAAGCCCTCAAGTCTCAAATTTAAGCGCTGCAGTTGAGTCTCATCATTGCTTTTCAGACCTGAGATTACAAGCCAGAAACAACTTCATTGTTAATCTTGAATGCACCAGACAAAAATTATGGGTTGTCATACACCGTGAAAGAAAGACGGAAAAGAAGCCTAAAGAAAAATGAAAGGATGTTTGTTGGCCGAGAAAAGGTATTTATTAGTAAGACTTATAACAAAGTGAAGGGAAGTGAAAGCTGTCTCCCTCCCAAGTTATTAGCCTGATATATCAGGTGAGTCAAGGAATTGTAGCAGATGTTATCATAGGTGTTAGTGCAAAGCTCTTCTGTATATATTGCTCCTACATAATTATTTCCTAAGCCTTTGGAAATTCTTTTTCCTGTTATTCTTCTCTACGTGTGGTACTTATCTCATGAACATATGTGTTTTCATTTTAAGGTGATGAGAATTGGATATTTTGCACACAGATCATGCCTGAATGCTACTTGGAATTGCAAAATGATGATCAAATAAGAAGAGTACTTCATTAAGTAAAGGGCTCCATAGCTCCTATATGCATACATGAAAATGGTGATAAGATTTAGTTATTCTTTATCTAGCTAGCAAAAGTACCCAGGATTATCTTGGAGAGACATTAAAAAATTCTGCAAAATTCTAGTCTGCATGATTGACAACTATATGCATCTATAGATAACTACATATAAGCATCATAACTAGGATGGGGAAACCAAGACACCGAAATTTAACAAAAGTACTTCTTACACTAGGGCAGTGAATAAAGTGCCAGGCATGGAATCAGGAAGATTTCTTTGCCAGCAAATCTGACCTTCGACTCTTACTAGCTATGTGATCCTGAATAAGTCACTTAACTGTTTTCCTCAGTTTCCTCATCTGCAAAATGAGTTGCATAAGGAAATGTCAAACCACTCCAGGATATTTGTGAAGGCCCCAAATGGGGTCACAAAGAAGCAGATATGACTGAACAAAACCTTGATAACAATAACTTCTTCAGTTAGAGAAACAATTGTGATAAGTACTTGGTTAATAAAAGTAATTATTTAATCTAGGAGCCTTCCAGATAAAGACCCTCATCTGTGATCTGCTAAATTAACTGTAGCAGCAAGCACCCTAGCATACCCAGGATGGCTGCTACCACGGGTTCTTTGATCTGCTTTTGTAAAGGAAAGCAACTCAAAAAGGTTAACAATCTTACTTTAATCAGTCAAACATATATAATTTACCTAGTTCACTGGAAAAATTCAGTACCCTGAACTTCAGAGAATACAAACGTAAGTAACAAGAGAAAACAACAATTCAGAAGTAAGCTTCTAGCTGTCTGGCCATTACATCCATACCTAGTTAGTCAAGAGAGAGAGAAGCACCAACATCTGGGTTTTCAAAGCCAGGTAGGCTCAACAGCTGCCCAGAGTCTCATCTGGCCAAATCATACAACTCTTCCCAAAGTGAGGCTTAAAACAAAACCCTTCCTCAGAGATATATATAGCCTTGACTTGACTTACCCACTTGACTACAAAGTAACAAAAGTTGTGCTTTCCTGAAAAACAAGCTTCCGCCCACAAGCTCCAGATGAGCACATGCAGCCTATTAGGCGGCAGAGTATATTTTCAAATTAGGAAAATTACTCAATTTCAATTTAGGCTTATTAAGAGGCAGGGAACACCTTCAAATTTCTATTACCATTACATTGACTGATTTCCTTTTCCACTAAAGTATATTTGTCTCAATACATCCTGTATTATTTTAATATCAGTATGATATAGTGGATATAATTGTTTTATAGTTACGCCTTTTTTTGAGAGTCCATAGCTTTATTAGATATCACTTGTTCTCTCTCAGCAGCTACAAGGAGAATGAGTCCCAAGCCAAAGACCCTTTTATATCTTCAAATACACAGTATCAATACATATTTGTAATGTTAAATCTACACCATATTTCTTAGTTAAGCCAGTTTATCCATTAACAAGCCCCTTTTTGCATCCACTTCTCCACCTGCTGGCCTTGTATTTACTACTAGTTTTAACTGGCCCATGGCAATCTCATTTTATTTTGAAGGCACTCCAAAAATAAGGTATTTATTTTTGAGATTAAAATTCATAAATGTCAGCATCAAAGGTACACTATAAACATGTCTTTTTCCCTCCTTTTTCTCAGTCTTATTCTGCTTCTGGTGCTTTCCCCCAGCAATGAACCTGGGATACAGTCATGGAGTACGTAGTCTACTGAATAATAATATGTGTATTATTATAACAACCCTATATACAAGTTAAAGAAACCTGGAAACAACTAAATTAGGTAATTCATGGTCTCTCCCTGTCTCTATGCAACTGTCTAATGCTAAGTTGCAGAGAAGGTGCCAATCTGCAATGCTAAAGGACATTCCTTACCATGAGCTCCCTATACTGATGCAATTACAGATCTATTACAATTTTTTCACATGATGAATTTTTATTCATTCCTTTATTTTCTGATGTTGCTTGCCCCAGGGTTAAAACATAAAAATGGCAGCCAAGTCTCTGTTATATACCTATTTCTAGTCATATCTACCCATTGTGTAGCTACTATAGAATAGGTTTAATTCTATAGCATTTGCACACAGATACATTCAGTAAACAGATATTTATTGACCATCCACTGAACCAAAAATAAAAGAGAAGACATTCTGTGATGAGTTTCATGTGAATAGCACTGGAATCAACTGATACGATGAAAAAAAGGAGGGACCTATCACCTCTGGTCTGACCACAGAAAACTCAAGAGACATTAAAATGTTTTGGCCTTTGAAGGACGGGTATGATTTCTTTTTTTTTTAAATTTATTTGTTTATTTTTGGTGAACATGATTCAATTCCATAGTTCCTTGATTTTCAAACTTCCTTTCCCTCCCTCCCCCCATCCCCCATGATGGCATATAGTCCAGTATAGAATCTGCAAATACTTTCGTATTAGACATTAGTCCAGTTACAAAGGCGTATTGTACTAGGTGGTAAAAAAAATGGTAAAGAAGAAATAAAACCAAGCAATGAAAAGAAAATGATCAATTAGTTTGCTTCCATCAGTATTCAAGCTCAGTTCTTTCTAGTTTTCTCTGGATGTCACATCTCTCTCCTTCATAAGTCTTTCAAGATTGACTTATATCATTGCATTGCTGAGAGGAGTCCAGTCTGTCATAGTTGGTCATCACACATATGTTGTGTCTGTGATTGTATACAAATTTCTCCTGATTGTACTCTTCTCATTCAGCATGAGTTTGTATAATCCTCTCCAGGTATATATGAAGATTGCCTCATCCTCATTTCTTATAACACAACAATATTCCATTACATGCATAAACCACAACTTGTTTAGCCATTCCCCAATTGATGGGCACCCCTTTAATTGCTAATTCTTTGCCACCATGAAAAGAGCTGCTATAAATATTTTTGTACAGATGGGTTTTTCTCCCTCTTCTATGATCTCTTTGGGATATAACCCTAGAAGTGTTATTGCTGTGAGAAAGGGTATGAAATTATTAATCGCCCTTTGGGCATAATTCCAGATAACTCTCCAGAAAGGTTGGATAAATTCACAACTCCAGCAGCAATGCATTAGTATTCCAATTTGCCCATCCTCTCCAGCATTTGTCATTTTCTTGTTTTGTCATCTTAGCCAATCTGACTTTAGAGATGTGGTACTTCAGAGTTGTTTTGATTTGCATTTATCTAATCAATAGTGATTTAGAGCATTTCTTCATATGCTTATAGATATCTTGAATTTCTTTCTCTGAAAACTGCCTGTTCATATCCTTTGACCATTTATCAATTGGGGAATGACTTATATTCTTATAGATTTGACTCAATTATCTGTATATTTTAGAAATGAGTCCTTTATCAGAGACTTATGTTGTAAAAATCCTTTCCCAATTTCCCCCCTCCCACTTGATCTTGGTTACATTGGCTTTGTTTGTACAAAAGCTTTTCAATTTAATGTAATCAAAATTATCCATTTTGCATTTTATAATGCTCTCTAATTCTTGTTTGGTACTAAAGTCTTTCCCTCTCCACAAATCTGCCAGGTAATCTATTCCTTGCTTTCCCAGATTACTTAAAGTATCATCCTTTATACCTAGATCTTGCACCCATTTAGACTTGATTTTGGTATATGGTGTTAGATAATAGTCTATGCCCAGTTTCTGCCATACTGTATCCCAGTTTTCCCAGCAGTTTTTGTCAAATAGTGCATTTTTACCCCCAAAACTGGGGTCTTTGGGTTTTTATCGAACAATATATTATATTCATTAACTGCTGGGTCTCCTGCGCCCAATCTATTCCATTGATTCACTACTGTACTCCTCTGCCAGTACCAAGAAGTTTTGATGACTGCTGCTGTATAATACAGATTAAAATCTGGCATAGCTAGTGCACCTTCCCTAGCGTTTCTTTTCATCAATTCCCTTGATATTCTAGACCGTTTGTTTTTCCAAACAAATTTTGTTAATGTTTTGTCTAACTCTAAAAAGTAGTTTTTTGGTAATTTGATTGGTATGGCACTAAATATATAATTTAGTTGGGGTAAAATTGTCATTTTTATCATATTAGCTCGATTAGATGGGTATGATTTCAAGGGGAATGTGTTCCAGGTAGGAAAATGTCCATGGGCAAAGTTAAGAAAGTATAATACTTATTCTGGGAGCTATGAAAAATACGACAAATTAAGATGAGAGAATGAATGTAGGAAATACAGTGCTTATTAAATTTCTTTTGAGTTCGCTGCCTGTTTTTTTAGATTTACTGCCAAAAAAAAAAAACTGGTTTGGCAAAAAGACCTTAAATTATGACAATGTCAAAACTATTATCTATATATTTTCTTCTACAACTAAAATTTGACTATACATAGTGATTACAGATAACCTTAGAATTTTTATGAAGTAATCTGAATTGAAAGTTGTGATTTAAGACATAGGAGTGTACATTGTTTCCCCCATTAACACTTCATCTTGGGGAAAAGTTGTTTTAAGATATTTAACCTGGGGGCGGCTAGGTGTCGCAGTGAGTAAGAGAGCTGGCCTCGGAGTTTGGATGACCCGAGATCAGATCCGGCCTCAGAAAATGAGCACCCACGCATAAATAATGACTAGCCGTGTAACCTTGAGCAAGTTACTTAACCCCAATTGCTTTAAAAAAAAAAAAGATATTTAACCTGGATATGAAGCATACTGGTAGAATTTCCAAAACTCTTTTGCTGGCCATAGTAGGGGAAAACATGTTGGTGTCATCTCAGAAGATTATTCTTGGTGGCTGGCCAGGGCAAGCATACTGAGTAAGTGGTGGATTATACTTCTTGGAAGCTCATATGATGCAGGTGTTTGAGCAATATGAGGGGATAAGTCTAACATTATAGACCTCATCCTCAGAGTCAGCAGCACAAGCAGTGGACATTGTCTTTTGGTCAACCTGGCATCAATGTAAATTCTCTGAGAGTAACTTAATAGGTTGAAATCATTTGCTTCTTTGTATCCTCCACAGTCTTGGCACCCAATAAGAGCTCAGTAAATACTTTCTGGTTTACTAATCTTCTCTGTAAAATTCAATTTCTTGGCATATCTAATTCATCTCTTATGCCCATTAAAGTACTGGGTATACAACCAGTGAAAGGCTCCCTCTATAGTCTTATGGTTCCCACCCCTAGCTGTTTGAGTCAACACATTTGAATAGAGAGTGGTTGGGCTATATTATAACTAAGAACTTTCCCAAGTCTAAAACTGCGTAATTCTATGATCCATTAAAGCATTACCTATGCTCAATGAGGGAATTTGATAACAATAATAGTCAGAGAAGTATTTTTCATTATTTGTTGGTACTAAATGTATCACTTGGGGTGATTCCAAAGGGTTCTTGGACCCATTCCCAGGAGTCTTTTCCCTTGTCCTCAATTCTGATCCATGAGTGTCCTTCAGATCAAGTTAGGACAGTAGATTTAAGTAAGCTTTTAGCAATAGGAGAAGGGTGAATGCAGAGCTTAGGCAGGGATTCATAACCTTTTTGTGAGTGTCAGAGAAGTCTAGTTAGACTTATGGATCTCTCTCTTAATGTTACTAAATTCACAAAATAAAATATTTAGAATTAAAAAGGTAACAAATTATATTAAAATATAGTTGCAAAATACAAAATATATGCCCATATGAACATATATAATATAATATAATATAATATAATATAATATAATATAATATAATATAATATAATATAATATAAATAATAATATAATATAATATAATATAATATAACATAACATAACATAATATATTATAACATAATATATTATAACATAACATAACATAATATAATATAATATAATATAATATAATATAATATAATATAATATAATATAATATAATATAATACAATACAATACAATACAATACAATACAATACAATACAATACAATACAATACAATACAATACAATATAATATAATATAATATAATATAATATAATATAATATAATATAATATAATATAATATAATATAATATAATATAATATAATATAATATATAATAGCATACAAATGTGTATCTAAATATGTGTGTATAATGCATTGAATTACAATATATTACATATAAAATTCAATGACCCCTGATCCAGTTAATGGATGTTCTGTGGCTATACAAGTGTAGGAATATCTAATGGCTAAATTTTCTCTAATACATTCCAGGATAGTAGGGGTTGGGGAATGGTGAGGAGGTACCTAAGGTAATAATAGTTTTGATATTCACTCTAAAAGATAACCCCTATCAGGGTTTGGAAACTGATGCCTTCTAGGTTCTTGGGTACAAACTTTTGATTAAGTCCAGGTTTTACATAATAAATCCTTTTATTAAGAGGATTTGTTCTGTGAAATTTGAAATCAGTCAAACATGTTCCTTGAAATTTTTATTGTTCTGCTCTTAATACTAGGCAAAGATATAAAATTGTTCCTTCACTTTTATACACAAGAAAGTATGAAATATTGATTATCTGTTTGAGGTGAAAATAGGGGAAAGGTTACATTTACCACTGCAGGAAATCCATTCTGGAATGGGAGGTCCAAGTAAAATGGGTAGGTTCTTAAAAAGAAGCCAAGAAGTGTGGTGAGAGATAATTCTAAACAATTGGGTTCTCTCTCTTAATTATAATTTCAAAGAATTTTTCCCCTAATGGGCAAGTGTTAGGAAGTATATTATTTTTTTTCTTTAAATAATCTGTCAGTGGTCTGATTTTTCATTATTAATGTTGATATATCTTATAGCAATGTTTATACAGACTTATGAAAACAGAACACAATCCTAACCTAATTGCCATCTTAGTGCAACTTTTAAAGACAATATAAAACATCGATGACCTTCACGTTGGGTAGTTATGGCAGTTGATAACGAACTGGATGAGTTGAGGTTCTCAGGTGAAGCCAAGGGTCTTTAATCCTGTCAGTAGCTAACTGCTAGGAAATGCTTAACTGGGAGGTCATTAGAGCTTTTATAAATCATAACAATGTAAAGAAAAAAGAGAAAGCATTGAAAGTTAAAAGTTGAACTGTAAGTTGTCATGGTTACCATGTTTTCCTAGTAGCTGTAGTAACCAAAGGAAAGCATTTCTTAATTCTCAATATTCCAATAAGATTATAATTGCTATTTGGATGTAACTATTTTTATAGACTCAAAAACAACATCAGTCTAAATATGAGAAACCATTTAGTAAACATAAGCTTTGGCTAAAAGGAATGTTAAGAGGTAATTTAAACCGTACCTTCTTCCCCTTTCTCTCAATTAGTCATCATTTAAGCCACTATTATTGAAGATCTTCAGAGAAAGACATTTTGCAGCTATGCAAAGGATAAATTTATAGAATTTTAGAGCTGTTTGGGATCTTAGAAATAAGTTAGCAGGGGCAGCTTGGTGGCACAATGAATAGAGCACTGCCCCTGGAGTCAGGAGGACCTGAGTTCAAATCCAGCCTCAAACACTTGATACTTACTATCTGTGTGACCTTGGGAAGCGACTTAACACCAATTGCCTTGCCTTTCCCCGTCCCCCAAAATATCATTTACCAATTTGAAAATATTCAAATAAAGTGAATAAAATATCTGTACTCTTTGACCAAAGATTCTATTTCATGAGTTTATACAGAAAAGGGGCCATTGATAAAAAGTCTCTTATTTAACAATAAATTATTAAATCTTATTAAGCAATATTTATAGTAAACATTTTGGTGACAGCAAAGAATTGGGAATAAAGTTCTATCCGGTGATTAGGGAATGGCTAAACAAGCTGTGGTACATAAATATAATGGTATATTATTTTGTTGTAAGACATTATGAAAGCGATAAATCCAGACAAGCATGGAAAGATCTACTTAAACAGATACAGAGTAGAGTAAGCCAAGCCAAAAACACCTCCTACAAAAACCCTACAACTTATAACTACACAAATGTGAATGAAAAGAATAAACACACACACACACACACACACAAATGAAGAAGCAAACAACAAACTGAATGGTGTATATGTATTTTGGACTTTTCCAATCAGTTGTATTAGTATTTTTCTCTTTTCTATTCTTTCTTTCCTTCCTTCCTTCCTTCTTTCCTTCTTTCTTTCTTTCTTTCTTTCTTTCTTTCTTTCTTTCTTTCTTTCTTTCTCTCTCTCTCTCTCTCTCTCTCTCTCTCTCTCTCTCTCTCTCTCAAAGAAAGAAAGAAACTAGTCCAAACTCTACTTGAGGCTCAGAGAGGTGATTTGACTGATTGAATACGAGTAATTAGTAAGTGCTTGAACTCTGGTCTCCTAACTCCCAGTCCTCTGGTCTTTGTACCACACCCAATCAAAATTATAGAATATAGAATTTAGGTTGAGAAGGGATGTTAGAGATCACCTACTTGAACATCTCTAAAAATTAGGAAATGGAGATGGCGTGAGGATATGTGACTTTCCCAGTGTTGCATAGCTATTATGAGGTGACTTGAAACTTAATTTCATGTCTTCAAACTCCAAATCTAAGCTTCTCCCATTAAAATGTTAACATACACTTAATTAATCAATTAGTTCTACTTTCTCTTACTGCTCTGTGTTCCTAGGCATTGTTTGGGCTCCCAGACACTGTTTCAGAAATGAAAATAATTGGTCATGTCAAAAAGGGATCTGAAGTAAAGAATGTCATATATAACCACTAAGGTAAAAATAACTCAAAATTATTGTGTAAAATATGTTTTTTTTTAATTAGTGTCATAGAAATGATATTTGTGCATGACACTTCCATATTAAAATTCAAAAAGATATTTTTTTACAATTATACCTCAGTTATCCAGAGTTCATTTTCTTAGCAACATAAACTATCTGAAATATTAGTAAATATTTATATGGCATGAAGCATTTTCCTACCATGACTTTATGAAATAGGTAGTATGAGTATCTAAACAAAGACTTTGAAAATAAAAAAAGGAAGTAACAAAATCTTTTGCCTGGGCTGATATCTGACAATACACGCATTAAGCAAAGCTCATCAGTTTATGAAAATTTCCCCCAAAACTTATTTACTTTCATTTTAGATTAAGTAAGAAAAAGGCTAACCAAGTCCTGCCCATACAAACAAAACATAACAAATTACAATAGAGTGGGCCCAATAAGAAACAAATATTGAGGCTGTCATTTTATAAGTGGTTATAGTGAGCAGCTTTTGCCATCAAATGTTTGTCTTTTTCTGTGCAAATTATATCCTTAAACCAAAAAATTCTAGAAATATGTGAATGTATGTGTGTTACTGAGAGAAAGAGAGAGAGAGACAGAGAGAGAGAGAGACAGAGAGAGAGAGACAGAGAGAGAGAGAGACAGAGAGAGAGAGAGAGAGAGAGAGAGACAGAGAGACAGAGAGAGAGAGACAGAGAGAGAGAGAGACAGAGAGAGAGAGACAGAGACAGAGAGACAGAGAGAGAGAGAGACAGAGAGAGAGGGAGACAGAAACAGAGAGAGAGAAAGGGGGTGGTGTTCAGGGACAGACAGAAAGAGACAGGCATTGATACAAGTATTGTCATTTTTTAAACAAATGCTTTATTAACTTCTGTTTTACATCATTCATTTCCGCCAGATTTTGAGTTACAATCATTTCCCCCCCATTATTCCCCTACCCAGCCTCCCAGAATAGCAGTCCCACAAGATATCGATTCCTCCAATCTGCTCTCTCCCATACCTTCTCCCATACCACCTTCGACTTTTCCATTAGTGGAAGGTGAAACTTTGTGTCCCAATGCCTGCACATCTTATCTCCCAATTATAAGCAAAACAGTATTAATAATAGTATTTATATATATTTGAAACATTTAAACTTAAGACCTCGAATTTCAGATCCATTTCCTTCCTCCCTTGTCACCCATTCCCTCTGGGGAGATAAGTAATTCAGTATATGTTGTACATGTCTAGCTATGCAAAATATTATCATAGTAGATATACTGTAAAAGGCTGCTTATGATACCCTCCCACTCATCCCACCCCCACCTGGTCCATTCCCTACATGATCCTGTCCCTCTTCTATAGTGGGGACTTCCAACCTCCCCTCACCCCAAGGATGCCCCCCCATCAATCATCCTTCCTCTCATCCCCCTTCCCCCTATTCTGCTGCAGGTTGAGAAATACCATTTAGTATGCATGTCATTCTCTCCCTGAACCAAATTAAATGAGAATGTGGATTTGCCTTTTTTTTCCCCCTTCCTATTCTGCCCCTCCCTTGCAACCACTTCCCCTTGCTTCTTCTACATGAGATAGTTTACCCTACCCAGTCTTTCCCGATCTTCTCTTGCCACTTTCCTGTCTCACCTCATAATTTCATCCCTTGAGTATTCTCCCTTCCCAACAAATTCAACCTATGCCCTCTATCCATATACACACACATTCACATATGTATTCATATGACCACACACCCTTCTTCCATTATTTTCATAGTGAGTAAGATATCATCACTCACAGTTATTGTTTTTCCATATCAGAATGTAAATAGTTCAACTTTGATAAGTTCCTTTTGATTTCTTTTCCCTGATTACCTTCTCAGGCATCTCTTGCTTCTTGTGTCTAGATGTCAAATTTTCTATTCAATTCTGATTTTTTCCTCAAGAATGCTTGAAAGTCCTCTATTCCACTGAATGACCATATTTTCCCCTGAAACAAAATATTCAGTTTTGCTGGGTAGGTGACCCTTGGGTTCATTCTCAGTTTTTTTGCCCTCTGGAATATCATATCCCATGCCCTTCAATCCCTCAGTGTAGATGCTGCCAGGTCCTGGGCTATTCTGATTGTGTTTCCACAATATTTCATACTTTTCCTGCATCCTTCCCATTTCTCTTTCCAATTTTTCCTCCACTTCCCTTATTTGTTTCTTAAAGTCCTTTTTAAGGTCCTCTATGGCCTGCAACCTGCTCTTGTTTTCCCCTGGGGCTTTTGGAGCAGGACTTCTTACCTCACAGGCCTTTACCCACTCTATGCCCCCAAAATAGGAGTCTAGGGTTGCATGTTTCTGTTTCCTTTGCCTTGGCATGTTGCCACTTGATTACCTCACTTTTGGGCTTGTTGCCACACTATGGCTTTAAGGCCAGATAGAGGAATTTTCGTCCCGAAGGTGTGGGGGGCAACTTCCTTTTCTGGCAAGCTGTAAACCCACCCACAACTTCCACCCTAGATCACAATC